>VXAB01005544.1:1229-32889 GCA_013399175.1 Odontophorus gujanensis
AAAAAAAAGAACTAATAATCCATGGTTTCAGTGCATGGCCTGCATCTCTATAATCAGAGCAACAACTTAAAAAAAAAAATGCATTTTCATGTAAACCTATCTTTCTACTACATGTTCGGAAAAACCTTCTGGGTCAGACCAAAAACACATACAATAAACCTGTCAGATTTTCAGTGCTGCTGTTCAGCTCTCCCATAGACCTGATGAGTAAGATTAATTTTGATATTCTATTTATATATATTTATTATGCAGCTGCAGAACATGAGGACTTGCACAAAATCACCATTGGATTCATGAGAGGAAAATGAAGTGATGAGCTACAGCAACTTATATGGTATCTGATGTTATATACTGTATTATGGACTGCTTTATTCTTCAAGGTTTGGAAGTCTATATTAATATGTACGCTATCAAATCTTGCCTAGGATGGAATTTTGAAGACAAAAATCACATCTCAGAGAGATTCCAAAACAGGCACATAAACTTCTGCTGGAAAAAATAGATGCTGTCCCAACAAATAGAACTCTCTATTCTCAGCCAGTTTCTTAGTCTCAAGAAATGGCCTGCTCTTCACGATGCTGTCTGTTACCATCAGTACTTTTCTGACAAGTTCCCTGACTGTCCTTGTTTACCCTCCTTTGATTCACACTGTCAGCAGCCTCAAAGGCCACAAACCAGGCTGGAACTGAATGATGGATGTGCTTCATGAATACGCTTAAGACAGCTAATGCACTCCAGCTGCAAAGGGCCATCAGTTTCACAGAGCTGTACTAGAGGGAGTTTTCAGTAAAAAACATACCAATTTCTTAGACTTCCTTGCTCACATGTCCATTGTTCACCAGGAAAATCATTGGCACTCACTTTTGCCATGAAGCTCTAGCACAAGTCACTGGTTTATCACTGCGGAAGTGATCTTCAAACAGAGGTAACCTGGAGTCCACCAACCCCAAAAGGAGAATCAGTGGCAACTAACACATCCTAGAAATGATTTACAGTAACTCATGTAGGAGTAACTGTGGATCTTACAGTGAATTTTATCAGTTTGGCTCAAATTTTATGCTTTGTAATGTATCATTCTGTCCTCTGTAAGGGTTAATATAAAATATTCAAAACCGTATCATTTTCATTTACATCACTGCCCTGTAATAGTGTACAGCATATCCAAATTTACAAATCCTGTCACAAACCTGGCAGGATAGAAGGGCAAAACTTACCCCATCTGTAGCCTTTACTAATAAATCATAAGTAGTTGGGTCTCCTTCTCTGTCAATGTCTTTAGAGACACAGATTTGACCAGTACGTGGATCAATATGGAAAGCGCTGGATTTTTCATAACAATGGAATCCATCATAAAGAAAATACTCAACTTCACCAAACTTGTCAGCATCTGCATCTGTTGCCTTGACCTGCAGGAAAACAAAGGAAAAATGAAGGCAGTGAAACTACTATTCAATCCTTCAAAAATCAGATACTTTATTTGAAAGATGTCCTAGTATTATGAAAGCAAATGAAGAAAATGTGTATTCAACCAATGAATACAAGGACACCTTGAGCTATCTGTGTGTATTTTACAAGACAGCAACTTGGATGCTGACTGTAATTCTTGAGACAAGCACAGAGCAATTGGAACATCTGAAACATACTTGTTCTTCACCAGTAATTATCTCAATCATGTGAACACCCTGTGACTGGATAAGCTATGCATGTTCAGTCATTCATTCAGCCTCTTTCCCCTTCATGTTTTTACCAGTCCTATGAAAACTACATTACACACGCATCAGGGAAGTGACACAGGACATCCTTACTGAATGTATTTCCTGGGAAATTCCCCACAGCTTAATTTAGTAAACCTTAAAATAGCCTGTATTTATAGTGCTTTAATTTGCCCCACTTGGAGATATACTTTGGAGGATTTCTCCTCATTTGGCTTTATTTGCTGTTACTCCTTTGTTGAAAAATCCTGTTTTCCCCTTGCCTACCTGTATAAGTGCAACGCCTGAAGATTTTAGCAGGGCTTCAGAAACATTACCAGGCCTGAGAGTGACATTTGGGCAAGTTAACCAAGAAGTGTGAGAATGCCTGCCCACTCCAACCCAGCGCTGCGACTATACCCACACCCACGAATCAGAGAGGGCAAAGGCAGAGGTCTGTGTGCTGCCACACAGCTGTCTGTACCACTGGACACCTGGCATGGCTTTAGGCACACCTTTGACAGAAGCCAAGCAAGACATGCCAGCAACAATTGCTAGTAATAAGTTTATTGGGTTGATGTCTTGTTATTTTTTCTTTGAAAAGGGGTCAAATTAATGAAGTGGCATGGACTCAAGCTGCACCAGGACAGTTGGACATAGGGGCAGAGAACAGTGCCTGGCTGCTTTTTTGCAAACTACCCCGCATGTATTTCACCAGTCATGAACTTTGTTATTACTGTTACAAAAAAAAAAAGAAATAGAAGCCTATATATGCTGTTGGTACTCAGCCACTCTGATGCTATCGAACGGTAATTTACTTGTCTCTTAGGAAAAAAAATAGTTCAACTTATTTATTGTGCCTCAAATCTACTGCCATTACTGAAAGCTTCTGTCTCACAATGCCTATATTTAGTTACAAGTGTAAATAGTGACATTTGTGTCTAGAACTGAGTGTGGGTGAGTAACTGCAGGTGTGAAATTAAAGGGCATTGTTAAAAGTGCAGCCCACGACAAGTTCAGCAACTTGCTTTCCTTCTGCTCAACTCTGCAGTCCTTAGACTTCCAGGATTTCTTGCAACAGAGTGATAAATTTAAATCAAAATGCTTCAGCTCAAAGCAGTGCAGATTTGAATTGTGACATTAATCAAGTATGTATCAGGTAGCAGAATTAAACAGCATCTATTTCCACATTTATAAAAATATGATCTTTCTCTCTGTCCAAATCCTTAGAATCCATTCAATTTTCACCCACCTAATGTATTTTTTTTTAATCACTCTGGAGATTTGCCCACAGAACCTTTGATCTGAAGAGAAACAAATCTGAAATTAGAAATGAAAGAAAGAATTCACAGTATCAAACAAAGTGGAGGTTGACAGGCACTGCAACACCTGAGGTCTGGGGAGCAGTTAGCTGTTATCAATGCAGCGTCCTTTAGAAGGAATCCAGTGAAAATATGCAAACAAGTTCAAGTTTTCCAATGCAGCTGAAGCATCCACACATTTAGGAATGGAAAGTCATGAGGCAGGGTGTAGCAGCTGCTCCAAGCAGTAACTAGCTGCTGCACCAGTATCATTCCTACAGGGCATTACAGCAGTGAAGTGCTCTAGAGCTGTGAATTACAGCAGTCCAAGAGAGAGGAAATGAAGGCAGCAATAAGAATTTTCACAGTGCATTGACCAGGAGTGTTGTTTTGGCAATAGCACAGAGGTGATATTGCTGAAAGGATTTATGGGCCTTGGAGATGGGGGAGGAAACCAGCACAAAGCTGTAACTTCAGCTCCCCAACAATCAGGTTAAATAGGATATGGGGAGTTAGGAGAAAAGGAAGGAGGGGAGGATGAAGCTCACAGGGCCTTTCTTATGCCTTAGCTAAATACATTTTCAGTGTGCTAAATTGAAGACGTGTAATTAAGGAGTATAGCTTGGGAATACAGAACTAGAGGACAAAGCACTTCCCACAGAACATTTTAAAAGCCAACCACAGCCTTGGTATGGATAGCTGCTGGCTGCCCCTCTCCACAGTCATGCTTTCTGTAACCTACATCCTTCACTCTATTTGCACACTGTCTAGACTGCAAATTTGTCAAAGGGGGGAAAAAGGTTTCTTTTGCCATATTGACATTACCAATAAAGAAATGAACGGTTAGAAGGCAGACATCCACTCAAGAGGGAAAGGGAACTTAGGGAAATGTTGTAGAGAACAATACAAAAGCTGACCAGTCAATGTGATGCTCAGACAGACCAGCGCATGAGTGGAATAAATGGTGGGAACTGGTAGACACTAAAAGGTGTAAGATAAAGAAAGAAAAATAATCTGTTTCTTTATACGACCAGCTAACAGACAGTGCTGGAAGTGCAGAAATGACCTTTGGTTTGCCTATGGAAAGAAAGCCTGATCTCAGAGGAAAAAAATCAAGGGAAGCACTGAGTGTTTCAAGGGCATTAACCTCACCTAAACATACACTTAAATACTACAATACATGTGGAAATCTGAATGAAGAAAAAAATGCTGGCAGTGTGCTCATATAGATAGGAACAGAAACATCTTTTTTTCATTGTTATACTAAGGAAGGAAAGATTTCACAGTTAACAGAAACCAAATACTCAGCAGAACCTCAGTTGACTCCCCTCCCTTCAGTGGGACTATGACAACTCACTACAATGATCAATCTACCTCCACATTATAAGGGCATGAAACAGTGTTATCAATCTATGAGTAACGAACAAGATTATAGGGAACTGCATCTGCTACTAAAGTCCAGATTAATTTGAGCACTACTTGATTTTGAGAGAAAAGTCACCATTTTAATTTTTTGTTTCATTTCCACTGCTTTAACATTCTCAAACATATATTCAACTGTTTCAACAGATGAACAAAAAAGGTTCTTGCCTTTAGATTTAGGTGTCTTCACTTTCTTTCCTGCAGCATTATTTCCCATGTAATATCAACTGAACATATTTTGAAAATGTCATGGTTTTATGATTTTTTGTTATTGTTATTCCACATCATAACATCATGCAGTGCACCGGGAGATTGCACTGGGAGATAAAGAATGAATGCTCCAGTTCCATGGATCATCGATAGTTCTGGGCATACCTGTATCAGAAGAGAACAACAACTAGGTGCCCCAGAGGACTTTGTGTTTTTCTGTTTTCCATTCAGTGGAAAGATAAATCTGCTGGCAAGTCACAAGATCCCTCTGTCTTTTCTTTCGGTTCATCCCAGTAGTGTGTGTTCTCCCTAGACATCTCGCCTTCAGTGTTAGAGTAAGGCCTTCAGTTTTCAGACACTCATTTTATTTATTAGCTTCAATTCCACTTATATTGTGTCATATTGTGTTATTTGGCTTTCCAAAATCTTATTTAGTAAATTAGCTTTCCTCCTCAGATTGCTGCCACTGTTTTGTTTTTATGCCCATCACCCTACCCTTTCCCTTTTCCCCTTCCCCATCCCCAGGGCATGGGTCTGTGGGTCCCCCACTCCATTAGTCACAGAACTAGGCCAAGTCAGCCCTTAAACAGCTGAGAGAAAAGCAAAGCAAATATTTTAAGTTATATGCAAAATGAGATAAATGACTACTGTATGTGAAACTACACCAGAGAATGCAATCTGATGAACTCTGGTACAGACCAGAAATTCAGGGTACGCACTTTGCATCCCATGCCAAGATCATTTCTAGCATTTCACTGTGCATCCTTAATGCTGACTGCTTTTCAATGCTGAATTTTACATATGAGTGAATTTTATGGCTTTCAGAACAACACAATAAAAGTAGACTGCAAAGGGAAAGAGCAAGCAGTTTGGCCAAAATGCTCATGACAGTGGTCACCTCTGATAGCAATTAAATGAGACTAAAAAATATTAAATCAATTTTTCATGGTTTAAGAATTGCTCTCATGCCACATATTTTGTCACATTTCCTCAATCTGATTCCAGCAAAATAATACACAGGTTCCACAAATCAATGTGTCTGGGAGGGGGACTCTCAATGCCAGTGCTTAAGACAGGTTTTTATTTTGAGTATAGAAACTGTGTTAAAGACTTTGTGAAAAGTAAACTAGTTGCTGGTAGTCTGCTTTAAAGAAAAACAGAACGTATAGAAAAATATACTTTGCTGCTCCAAAATACTCATCCAAATATAAGATGGATACAGACATAGGGAAACTACTGGGACTATGCAAGGAAGTAATTCAACAACACAGCTATGCTCGTGGTGAGTAGCATTAAGAGTAGTCCTGTCCTACAGATATCTGAGGGTCAACAGATAGACCAACATTCTTCAAATGAAAGGACAACAGATTTGTTTGTAGTGATGGAGCAATGCCCACTGTCAGTTACCTGGCTAATACTGTAGTACAACCCAACCACCACCAGGATGACAGACACCCAGTATTTTGTAAGCATTCACCACACTACAATTCCAAAGCGTGCTTTCAGTGAAATGTGGCTGTATAAATTAAGGTTATTTACTAGCAATTGTTCTTCTTTAGTACTCCTGAAGATATATCTGTGAGATTAGCACATGAACTGCCAGAAACATCCTTCTGGGGGTGTATAATCTTCCACCCCAAACAGCATTCAGCCTTGCTGTCCAGATAGCTAACTGAATGTCTTTAACACAGTGCCCTTCCTTAGAGGCCAATCTGGTCTATAACTAACCATCTTTACCTCTTAACTACCAGAGACAGAATGGACACTAACAGCAACTCTAACCCCAAGAAGAGTTTTAACAAATACTTACGTTTTTTTTAATAATTCATTTCAACATGTTTGATCACTGTCCTGCTCCCCAGCATGGCAGGCTCAACATACAGATACAGGAATAAAACTCCCAATCTACCTTCATAAGTTCTAAAAGCACGAACCTTGACTTTAAGAAGAGGAACTGTCAGCCTGTCCTCAATCAACAACTTTCAGCGTGATCAGGACCAACACAGTTGTCAATAGAAAATGTATTTTGGGATTACGAAGCATAGGGTCCAGCACCAAGACTATCTGCTAAGAGGCCAAGCATCTATTTGGTTTCATCTGCTTGGTCTAGGCAATCCACCTCACTGCAAACACAGCCTGGATTTGTATCGTTTAATATATATTAACATATATGCTAGAAGAACAGAAGTGAATCACAGAATCATAGAATGTCTTGGGTTGAAAAGGACCTCAAAGATCATCTAGTTTCAACCCCCATGGCAAGGGCAGGGTCACCAACCACTAGAGCAGGCTGCCCAGAGCCACATCCAGCCTTGCCTTGAATGCCTCCAGGGATGGGACATCCACAACCTCTCTGGGCAACCTGTTCCAGTGCATCATCGCCCTCTGAGTGAAAAACTTCCTCCTAATATCTAACCTACATCTCCCCTGTCTTAGTTTAAAAGCATTCCCCCTGGTCCTATCACTATCAACTCATGTGAACAGTTGTTCCCCCTTCTGTTTATACATTCCCTTCAAGTACTGGAAGGCCATAATGAGGTCTCCCTGGAGCCTTCTCTTCACCAAGTTAAACAAGCCCACTTCTCACAGGAGAAGTGCTCCAGCCCTTTGACAATTTTAGTGGTCCTCCTCTGGACCCGTTCCAAGAGCTCTGCGTCCTTCTTTAGCTGGGGGCCCAGCTCATGAAAAGACAGCATATTTCTGAGGAAGGAAAACTGGTTGTCATTGCAAGTAATAAATATTACCAGGACTAAAACTTTATTTAACTGAAGAAGACTTCTACTTCTCAGCAAAAAAAAAANCAACAGATTTGTTTGTAGTGATGGAGCAATGCCCACTGTCAGTTACCTGGCTAATACTGTAGTACAACCCAACCACCACCAGGATGACAGACACCCAGTATTTTGTAAGCATTCACCACACTACAATTCCAAAGCGTGCTTTCAGTGAAATGTGGCTGTATAAATTAAGGTTATTTACTAGCAATTGTTCTTCTTTAGTACTCCTGAAGATATATCTGTGAGATTAGCACATGAACTGCCAGAAACATCCTTCTGGGGGTGTATAATCTTCCACCCCAAACAGCATTCAGCCTTGCTGTCCAGATAGCTAACTGAATGTCTTTAACACAGTGCCCTTCCTTAGAGGCCAATCTGGTCTATAACTAACCATCTTTACCTCTTAACTACCAGAGACAGAATGGACACTAACAGCAACTCTAACCCCAAGAAGAGTTTTAACAAATACTTACGTTTTTTTTAATAATTCATTTCAACATGTTTGATCACTGTCCTGCTCCCCAGCATGGCAGGCTCAACATACAGATACAGGAATAAAACTCCCAATCTACCTTCATAAGTTCTAAAAGCACGAACCTTGACTTTAAGAAGAGGAACTGTCAGCCTGTCCTCAATCAACAACTTTCAGCGTGATCAGGACCAACACAGTTGTCAATAGAAAATGTATTTTGGGATTACGAAGCATAGGGTCCAGCACCAAGACTATCTGCTAAGAGGCCAAGCATCTATTTGGTTCATCTGCTTGGTCTAGGCAATCCACCTCACTGCAAACACAGCCTGGATTTGTATCGTTTAATATATATTAACATATATGCTAGAAGAACAGAAGTGAATCACAGAATCATAGAATGTCTTGGGTTGAAAAGGACCTCAAAGATCATCTAGTTTCAACCCCCATGGCAAGGGCAGGGTCACCAACCACTAGAGCAGGCTGCCCAGAGCCACATCCAGCCTTGCCTTGAATGCCTCCAGGGATGGGACATCCACAACCTCTCTGGGCAACCTGTTCCAGTGCATCATCGCCCTCTGAGTGAAAAACTTCCTCCTAATATCTAACCTACATCTCCCCTGTCTTAGTTTAAAAGCATTCCCCCTGGTCCTATCACTATCAACTCATGTGAACAGTTGTTCCCCCTTCTGTTTATACATTCCCTTCAAGTACTGGAAGGCCATAATGAGGTCTCCCTGGAGCCTTCTCTTCACCAAGTTAAACAAGCCCACTTCTCACAGGAGAAGTGCTCCAGCCCTTTGACAATTTTAGTGGTCCTCCTCTGGACCCGTTCCAAGAGCTCTGCGTCCTTCTTTAGCTGGGGGCCCAGCTCATGAAAAGACAGCATATTTCTGAGGAAGGAAAACTGGTTGTCATTGCAAGTAATAAATATTACCAGGACTAAAACTTTATTTAACTGAAGAAGACTTCTACTTCTCAGCAAAAAAAAAAAGAAACTCAGCTCATTCATTAATGCTACTCAGATGCTATGCTACAGTTCTAGATTTTATAGACTCGCTATGCAAAGTTAAGAGTTTAAGTACAAATACATTTTTATTCATTAAATTCAGCAAGCTATAGAGCTCCAAGTTTAAGAACCACTGGCAATCAAAAGCAGAGCACAAGTTTCCCTATTCTGTGCTAACTGAACAAACCAAGGAGTTATGAATAATGGCTTTAATAATCTAGAATATGTCACCAAGAAATATTTTGTACAATGTATGTTTTGATGATCTCATACTGGACCACATTTTAATTTCTGGGGGTGGGATTTATTTTAAAATTACATTTAACAAGATGGCTTAGAAAGAAGAACTAATTGAAAAGAACTGACTTTCTTGTTGTTTGGGATGTTTTTCCCGTTACAATTCTATCCTATGAATGATAAATTGTTAATTTTGTTGGCAACACGTATAATTACATTAACTAAAAATAATTAGAAGAATTCAATTTTTCTGCTTAAATCAATCAACATACTCACTGTACTTATAAAGCTGTCACATGATACACTAGCTAATTGAGCCTAAATGAACAAAGTATATATCCTGAATGCAGAGCAGGTGTGTGGCCTTAAAGCAGAACACTGATGATAAAATGATCTTTTGACTTCGCTGGTGTCTGTAATAGAGAAACTAGCAGAGGATGCTACAAAGGAGAGAAAGAAGAATGGCAAATGTGAATAAGCAGCCGTTTCCACTCCTTCCTTTGGGACACCCATGTTTGCATCTAGGAGTTGGCCCAGTGGAAGCCAGTCATTAAAACTCCTTGTTATTGTTGCAACATCAGATTTCAGCCCTGAGCCTGATGCAGCTGACCTCAGGGCACAAGGTGGGAGAGTGGCAGAAAAGGGCCTAAAAACTCTTTCAGCAGTAGCATGCACTTAGCACAGGATAAAACAGCATGGTTACATACGTTTTCCAAACCCACAAACCAGTTTGAGCTGCTACTAAAAAAAAAAAAAAAAAAGGAAGAAAAAAAGCATTGTAAAAGGTCCTCTCAGAAAATGCAACACTTTGATGAGCCCAAAGAGGGTCTCAGAAAGGGCCTACCCAATGTCCCTCCCATGCTCACAACACTGTGCTACATACTGGATTTGCAGGTTTGCTGAAGAAGGAAATCAATCATCTTTCCATAATTCAGGAAGGAATCCTTTAATAAAGTTGATCGGTGCTATGCAGGCTTCCCTTTATGATCCTCAGAGCATCAGCTTTCAAACTGTTCAAGGTTATATATTTGTTGAGTCAGTGGCAGGCATCCTTCTACTCCATGTTTCTTAGAAAGATAGAATGGCTTGGGTTGGAAGGGATCCCAAGGATCACCAAGTTCCAATCCCCCTGCTATCTGAGTCAATAGCTGACAACAAATTCAATTTATCTATTCTCATCCACATATCCATGAAAAACGTACTCTGTTCCCATCCATTAAAAATCATGTTTAGCAGTGACTACAGTTGATGGTAGTAGTGTAGCTTAACAACATTCTGCTTCTTTTTTCTCATTTTGTTTTTAATAGCATGGCAAGGTTCTCCAGCACAACTTCAAGACGGGTTTTTCTGAACACATCAGCACAGGTAGCCACTGTTTCTGTCACACTGACCACTTGTTTAAACAGTCTGCCAAATATTTACAAATATGCGAAGTTTTCCAAGTCCTCTTCCCTTGTGAAGACCTATTTACATGCTTACGTGCAAAATAATGCTGTTAATAACATCTCTGAGTCACCAGTGAGTGCCTCAGCTTGGTGCTCAGAATTAGGGCCTGCACTGCTTTCAGCAACTCCCTGCAACACCCATCCCGTAAGCATTAAAAAGAACCATCTCTCTCCCAACAAAAGCATGTATTTTGTGAAACTGTAGCCTTACAAATCATAGCCAATTCAAATTTGGAAGTAAGAAGATGAGGGTTCATTTCTGCTTTTAAGGAAAATTGAAAACATGGCCAAACTCACAGCTTGAGTAATGTATTCATAGCACTTTAAAAAAATATTTTCACGTTCTGTTTATTGTAAACATAAAAATTAGCAAGGGATCTATATATCTTCTAATAATTAGTGCAGAAATGAATCCTGACACAAACCATACAGATATTTCCCCCCCTTCCTTCTATTTTTTTTTTTTTTTTTTTTTTTTTTGTTTTACGTACACACCAGTTTTTACCCCCATCACTCCAATGTTCCATATCTGTCCCCAGCTATTTCTATACAGCTCTGAATGCAGTTTAGAGGCTCGACTAAAAAGCAGAACAATAAGCAATTCAGAAGGATCAAAAGGTATGAAGCAGGCAAAACCTTAACCTGAAGAGCATCAAACCAAACAAAATACAGGATACTAACAAAAAATGAATCCCTTTTTTCAAAATTTATTCTGAAATTAAAAACTACATTTAATCAACAAGATTCAGAAGTACCACAAAGCTGACACTGTATGTTTTGCACAAACTAATGTAAAAGTAAAGCTCTTAAACATAATATCTAAAACAGAGCTTAGCATAAATTACTTGCTGCTCCCAAACTACAAATCCTGATTAGTTTAATGAGAATTACACTCAAGTGGAAACTTGTTCAAGGAGAACTCCATTCAGTGAACAAGTAGTAAAATTTACTTGTTACTCATCGTGCCAAACAAACCCTACATATGATGAATGAACGTAACTCTGCATAACAGACCCTTCCATAAGCCACAGATCTTTAGATGAGCACAGCACCCTTCAGGCAGTTAACTATTCTGTCTCAGAGTTATGGGGTCAGAAGCACTTCTACCCCCTTTGCAAACCAGGTGCACACTGGCCACAGCCTGGCTGGATAGCCGCATGAAATTGTGGGGTGCACCAGCTTTTCCTCTGATAGGACACCTATCTGTTAATACACAACTCCAGTTACATGACAATGACAATACTACCCACATACAAGTCACAATATGCAGCCAGACAATGTATTACTGTAAAAAGATTTCATCTTTTTCATCTAAAGACCACAAGAGAACACACCTTCTTCAGATGGGACCCAGGAGCTGACAAGGGTCCCGTGGGAGCAGAAAAAGCCATTCTGCTGGGCCATAACCATTCCACAGCTAAGAAAACCCAAATTACAGAAGTTTCCAGCCTAGAACAGTAAAAAGTCAGCTAACAGGGTCAAATCATGAATGGGAAGAGAATGACAAATGCCATAGCCATGAACCTGCTGCAGAAGTGGATCCTGTCCCATTACTATTTACCAATGAGTTGTTCCTGCATAAATGGAGAGTTTTTCAATAGCATGGTCAGTTGAGCAAAAACACACCACATAAAAGGAACATCATATGCAGGAGTAGCTCACACATGTCTACGATCACAGAATGCAGCTCAGTTTTATAGCGTAACATCTACAGAAGGCACACTGTGTACCAAGGGCATATTTTAATTAATAAATGCAACAGATCTGTAAAGTTCCAGGAGGGAAATGAAAAAGACTGACAGTATAAATTGGCCACATCATCAGAAGTCAGCATTGTTTCAAACTGGGAGATTATGAGAGCCAGATAGCTAGGTCTGACTGCTCATCTCTAGACTTTCCTCAAGTCTTTTGCTCTCTATTACGTAAAGAAAATGCTGAGGACTGGAGCATATGTCCAACTTGGACAAGTGGAATCCGCATATACGTATGTCTAGAGCGTACTGAGGCCCCTCTGGATATTCAGACAGCACATCACTAATCTAAGGCACTAAGTAGCACATCACGTGATACTTTTAGATGATCCATTCTATATTTTCTCACCACACTTTTCCTTAGATTAAAGGATGAGACCATTTGCAGTGTGATACTGAGATTATAAATAGACTGGATTTTACTGAACCAAAAGGATCCCCTGTAGTTTTCTCACATCTGTATGTTAAATCTTTAGCTCTTCAATTCACATTGCTGTTAACATTCCTATGTTTTCTGGACAATACAAAAAAGCATGTTATAATACAGTACAGGAAATTACTGAACAATGAGATTTTGTTCTCAATCGCTCATGAACAGTATTGGTACCTGTCCACAATGCTCATTAATCTCAGCTATGTGCACTGGAACTTCTCACCATCCAGTCCTGAAATAGACTGTTTTTCCCCAACCTTGCTATGTCTTTTTATCCTCAACACAGGTTTCATCCTTCCTGTGGCTCCACAGAGGGTGGCCTCTCACTAGCAGCTACACAGCAGGCACGCAGCAACAGTCTTTTCACTAACCTAGTAAATCAATAAGTTTCTTAGAGAGACCTGGTTCCTGTTAAACAACACAAGTGGGAATTGCAGCAGCTAAGCTTTCATAACAGGACTATCATGCTTCAGCCACTCAAGAGACACTGGAGAGCATGCAGTGCAGAGATGAGAAGATCTGGGCTGGAAGATCTGGGCTGCAATGTGTGCTCCCTCCACTTTTGACAGCAGGTTTCCACCTTGCTTGAAAATACCCTGATGTATTTTATTCTCAAGATCTTGTTCCCATACATACAATTGGAGCTTGCTTTTCTCATTCGTCCTGCTTCATTATAACCTCACTTTTTTCCTGCTCCCCTCTTTCTCAAATGAAATTATAGCTGCTGAAGGGGCATTATAAATGTCCAAAACTTCCAGATCAAAATAGTGCAGTACTTTGTTCCTGGACAATGGCTAGGACCAAGTCTTCAGGAGTAAAATGCAAAAAAAGAAAAAAAATACACAGCTGGTAACTACTCACTTCCTCTCATCTTCCTTCTCCTTCCCATTGAAGGATTCAGCATAAATTTGAGTTAGATTTCTGATCTTTCTTCTTCCCCAAACTTCTGAACCATCTTTTCTTGTACTGCACACAAACATCCAATCGTTCTCCGAACATGTTAAACCATCTCCAAAGATATGGAGATACCTACAAGTTTTCTACTCAGGAAGAATTTTATTTCATAATTTTTGAAATTATGCCTTCTCTTTTTCATGAAGTATATGTTGTTTGACAACATCAACAAAAATCTCCTAATAGTTTCTGTAAACTACTCATATCAACCTTGCTACATGGCAGATGATGGATAACCAAGCACATCAGTCAGGCACCTTAGACCAAGCACGCACATAAATGATTTTTCTCTCCAAAGGAGAAAAAAAGTGCTTTAAAATTGATGCTGAGACAACAGAAAGGAAGGAGACTTCAGCCATCTCTCTGCTGGCAGCACCAGTTTTGGAAAGGCTCCTAGGCCTCAGAAGTTACATACTGTCCTTGTACTACAGCTAGAGGCTATGAGTGAGGTGATGAAGAGAGCCCAGCCTATTCCAGTCTTTGTCTTCATGAGAGCTGGCATCAGCTTCCCTGCTACGGACTAATTCCACAACAACTTTTGCTGTTTACATACACTTCACCATGAGGTACAGAACTTGGTTAATTGGCAGATGTTTCAAATTTGGAAATACCACGCTTACTGAAACACTAGAAGCATCCACAGGATAGATCTAAAGATAGAATGCAGTAATGGAGCACAGGACAGGACTGAAATCAACTGATGGAAAGGCCAAAGAACATGAATTGACAGTAGGGAATAATGGAAAAAGCACATGGAGCTTAAAGCAAGCGTGACACCTGTGCAGCTCAAATTCACTCCAGCTTAGAAGTAGCTTGGGGAGAAGGCATGCACAGCTTGGAGGAAACCCAATGTCTTAGCTCCAAAAACATAAAAAAATTTAGAAGACAGTCCCAAGGGGAAAAAGCATTGAATATACAAACTTACCACCAAAGTACAGAACTTCACAGGAAAATGAAAACTAAGAATGAAAAGAGAGGAGAGTGATCCTAACAGGTAAAAAGCGGTGAGTTGAGCAACTGATTTTTAAATGTTATCTTCTGTATGAAGTGCTAAAAAGACAACTCCATTGAAGGACAGGTTACGCTGAGAGTGAAGCCCTTTGGTGGGAAAGCATCTGCTCTAGCACAAAGTAAAGGGAGCTTATCTTCCCTTCTACTTCATAGTTAGAGAAATCTTCATTTCACTGCGTTCTGCAGAGAAATTTTAGCGACAGGAAGCAAAAACGATCTCCACTTAGCCACCACATTCTGCATGCCACTAAGATTCATAACGCTGCCAAACAGTATGCTCAAAAAGATCAGTAAGCATGGTGGAGTTATTCCCTCTGGGGAGAGGGGAAGGGACCCAGGAGGCCCAAGGCAGACTCTAAATTACCAAAAATGGAGACACGCTTACTGGTTTTGCTTTAGAAAAAGACTTCAGGTTCTATTATTATTTTGTATTGTTCTTTCACATTGTTTATTTTCCAGTTTTGAAACTAAAGTCTTCACGGATCAACTGGAAGGACCTTCATGCTGAATGTCATCCCATCTTCCCATCCAAACCAAAGTCTTCTGCAGCTTCAATGGAAAGCTGCCACTGTACCTTCCCCAGGGCTGCCTGAAGGCTGCACAGAGCTTGGGGCTGTCCACAGAACTCCTCCTGCTCCTGGCACAGCAGCTGAGAGAACACCAGTCCCAGCCCTGCCTTCCTCCTTGGGACTTACCTGGAGGCCTCAGGGAGTTCAGGGCCATCCAATGGACTCCTCATCTTGTCTAAGGGCAGAAGCATAATGGACACCAGCCCTGGTCCTTCTCTTTCCCTCAGAGCTGGGAAAGAAGAGGTGAGAGGCCTCGGGGAAGGAAGAGGCTGGGGAAGAAGGGGTTCTAAAGAGCAGCAGTTGGCCCAGGGGCTCAGTAGCAGATGGTTACTCCTCAACACCAAGATGGAAATTGTGAGCCCCTGCTGCACCACCAGTGGATATAGAGACATCTCCAGGCAAGCATGCTGCTATAGCGTTTGTCCAGGCCTGATGGAGGAGGATCCACCTCCATCGGTTTGTCCTCTGGAGAAAGGTCAACGTCACTCTCCAGTGGGTTCACCACTGCTCTCTACAAGTTGAGGAGGATCCATCTTCCTCCACAAATGCTTCCAAAATGGGAGAGGGTTCTCAGCAGCTTTTACTCTCAAGTATGTCCTTCTCAAACACAAGTTGGTCAGCAACTGGTGTTCTGTTGTCAGGGTCCCCGTATGTATAGTGGTCTGTAGGGAGGTGGTCATGGTGATATGACCCTAAGAATGTCCCATCACAACCAAAAAATGGCTGTGTTGGTGAGGGGAGGCCATGGCCTGACAGCTGCCCTACTTGTCACCAGTGGGATTCTGTGGGGCCAGTCCTCTTTAATGTTTTCATCAATGACTCCAATAAAGATCTGGAAGTAAATGATGATGCTAAGCTGAGAGGAGTGTTGACTCCCCTGAAGGTAGAGAGGCCTTGCACCAAGATCTGGACAAATTCAAGGGTGGTCCCCATCTGCATGAAGGAGAGCAGTTCAGGGTTCTGCACCTGGGATGGGGCAGCCCTGGCTGGATGTACGGAATGGGGGCAAGGAGCTGGAAAGCAGCCCCACAAAAAGAGATCTGGGCATTCTGGTTGGTGGCAAGTTAAATGTGAGCTGGCAGTGTGCCCTGGCAGCCAGAAGGGTCAACCATACACTGGAGTGTGTCAGGTTGGGTGAGAGAAGCAGTTATCCCAGTCTGCACTGTGCTGCGCAGCCTCACCTCCAGCACTGGTTGCAGGTTTGGGCATCACTACATAAGAAGGACATAAAGCTATTAGAGAGTCCAAAGGAAGGTTACAAAGATAGGGAAGGATCTAAGGGCATGGTGTGCGAGGAGCAGCTGAGGTCCCTCAGTTTGTTCAGTCCAGAGCAGAGCAAGCTGAGGGGAGCTCTCACGGCAGAGTTCCGCTCTCTGATGACAGCAACAGGGCCTGAGGGAACAGCATGAGACAGTGTCAGGGCAGGTGGAGGTTAGGGAACAGGTCTTCACCAGAGGGCAGTGAGCACTGGCCCAGGGCAATGGGTACAGCTTTGAGTTGACGCATCTCAGGGAGCATATGGGTTTGAGTGAGACTTCGTGGAGCCAGGGGTTGGACACAGTGATCCTTGTGGGTCCCTTCTGATGTGGGATACTCTGATTCTGTGACTTTAAAGCCACAAGACAGAATAGGTAAGATAAATCTAATTTTTTTTCTTCCCACCCAATTCTTAAAAAAACCTGCTATTAAACTGATGTAAAATTATGCTACTACAGAGACGAAAAGACAAAACAACACAGTAGCTTATGAGCCACAGATGAGAAATACGGCAATGCTACTGCAACTTTCTATAGCATGATGAATTTGGGATTCTAACACCAAAACCACTTCAACAAAGGTATTTTCAGTATGTGTATCAAAATTCACTTCCCAGCATAGGCAGAATTCTCTATTATGGCACGAAATTCCAAGAGACCCATTTGAACTGACCATGACTGCAACTGAACACGTTTTGAAACCAGCCCCACTGCCACCATCAGTAGCCTGCAGACTGAAGAAAAGCCCTCAGTGTAATCCAGCATGCAGAAAAATTCTCCAACAGAAGTTTTCAAAAGCAGCCTTGTCATTTACTATGAAATGAATAAAAAAAACCACTTGCTTCAAATTTCTTATTAAACTCTGCAATAGTATGCTCCACTACTTTTAATAATCTTTCCTCTTGCAGAGAATTCTATTGTTTATTAACATGCTAGCAATAGCCTGGGGAATTTTGGAAGAGCAATCATTAACTTTATAATGTTACGATCTTCGGTATTCAAAGAAATGCACTCTTTCTGCCTTTAAAAAGGCTCATTTAATGCTCAGCATAGAAAGGGACATCATCCCACAGCAAAGGTACCAGCAATAAAACATGAACAAAGCCATGTTGGCATGTATTCACCTGATACCTGTGCCCAAACCAAATCACATCAAGGTATTTTTATCACAGTTGAAGAAAATACAGGAGTACTAGGTATTGACACCATTTTGCAGAAATCAGAAAGACCTGCAGTAAGTGGTATCACACTATTCACTTACAAGCAAGAGTTCAGCAACACTCTTCATTTTGCTGCCATACTTCTGTAGAGCAAGTAATCCCCAAGAATAGCACTCAAGAGAAATAGTGTGGGAGATGGCATACAGACAATTAGCAAAAGAGAGTGGCTCACCTTTATGATAGTGGAGGCACACCATTGACTCCACACAGGAAGGATCTCCAAGAAGAGATCCTTCCCTGGTGGTGGTCAGCCCTTAAATGGGGTCCGGGAGAGGTGGAGCCAGGCTCCCCCCCTTCTGATCACAGAGGTATATCACCTTCACCTGTGCCCCTGTGGCTGACTCAGTATTCACCTCAGGTGATCAATTGGTGGTTCAGGCCATGATTCAATAGTTCTCATACAACTTCAGAGTATGAATAGCACTAAATCCTCTCCACTGCATAGAAGAAAGGCTTATCATGTGGACTTAATCTCTGTACAGAGCTCCAGCAGCTGCCTCACATTAACATGTTTAAACACATAAACACAGCTACAGCATAGATGTAAACCTACAAATGTTGAATTAATTTTGAGCCAGTATACAGATGATGTATACAGTCCTTTATTCCAAGGGAGCGTCATAAAGCCTTAGATCTCTGCTACTGTTTAGGTCTTGGTCCTTATTTTATTTGGCAGAGTATTACCTAAGCAAATCTATTTTCCCTCTTTTTCAGACTTTAGTGACTCCATAAAGTAACTACTATTATTTTGTTTGTTGGGCTAACCTGTCCACAATTGCATACTACTTTTATCAAACTTTAAAGGTCACATAGCAATCATTTAGAGTGCAACCAGATAATGTCACGCAAACAACTGTTTTTGGATCCTTTTTTGTAAAGAAATGTAATGAGACAATGAATTTTGTGGGAAACCCACAAATAATTCCTTAACATACATGTGGTTCCCACACAAGCTCCAAACTAGCCACAGTGATGAAAGGACAGCCTCTCCCTCCCCGACAGGAGAAGTTTCTTTGATGCGTATCAGTGCCAGCCATGAGGGAACACAGTACAGAGGTGATGCTGTGTGCACACTTGTAGTCTTTGCTCGGTTACCAAAAAGACTGTCTTCTTTCATGGTGGTTCCTGTGACAAATAATAGGCCATTAGCTAGCCTGTGACATTCAGCCCCATTCCTAAAAGCTAAGAGGGTTCAACAAGTAAAAATATTCATAAGTAACACACTACAAAGATATATCTACAATCCAGGCTTGCAGTATAACAACAAACTGAAATTATTTTTTGTTTTTACAGTTGTGTCATGTTATCATTTTAAATGCTTTTGAGAAGGGTCTCCTTCGGAGCGCACCATATTAAACTCCCCCTGTTTCTTCAAATCTTCTGTCTACATCCCATCTGTAATACAACCCCTCCTTGTTCCCAAAGGGGACAAATAAGCTCTTATTATATAAGCTTGACAAGAACTGCCTACAAGCAGGAACAGCCAAGAAGCAGGATTTCTGCTGTCTGGGAACCTTGCAGCCATAAACACCTCACAGAGTTACTGGGTTTGTGCGGAGATGGTTTCAGAGCTCTTTTCAGAGAACTGTAAAACATCCATGCTTCCTCTCCACAAAGCCACCAGGGAAAACTAAATGCAATGGCTTACATACCACTAACATACCTCCCTGCTATCAAATATAAGAGCACTGTTTCCTACTTAACTACAACATTAATATGGCTCATGCTTGCGTACCAGGAAGTTGGATGAACCCTAGCAAAGGTAAGATGGTGTTAGTGCAAAACGGAAAATGGTTAAAAAATACATATTTCTAGTATTATCTATCACCCATATCAACTGTGACTGTCCTACACAGCATTAGGCTACCAGTGCCACCTGAATTTATCGCTCCTCCCATTTGCTCAAAAGGGCAGAGCTACTCAGAGGGTGCCACTCCTGTCACAGTTGGATTTAATCACAAAGCTTTTACACCTTTAGGACTCACCACTTCAACTGTAACTGAGCAGACAGCAGAACACAGCATGCCTGCTAGTCCCAGAAAGGCTCCAACCAGATCCAAGTGCAGCAAGGCAGCTGCTCAGTAGCCAAACTCAAGCAAACCTCCATTAAATAATAGGTAAAAGTGAAGGTTCCCATTCTTATCTTCAGATCTTACCACTGGAGTGAGGTTCAGCTACTAGAGAAACTGCTTTTCTAAAATGACAGAACCAACAGTAACACGGTTCTGTTACTCATATGATCATTTAAATGTCATTTTCCCACAATAAGCACAAAAATAAAAGCCTTTCCAGAAGAGATAAGGACAACAAACTTTTTTAAAAAAAACAAACAAACAGAAAGCAACACCTATTTTCTTAAGCTACTCCGCCAACAACAGCTGAAATTAAATCTCCCCTATACTGCACTTAAAACAATTTGGTCAAATCTGTGCTGTCAAAAGGAGATAGAAGCTATCCATCTTCCCTTATTTCACTACACAGGAGTGCATCTTTACAACACAGTGATTTCCACAAGTCAAGAACATATTTAACTACTAAGTTTAAACCTCAAAAGCATGTGTTATGATGATAGTGGTTTTTTTTTAGTCTTGATATTCAACAGACTTAAGAAAAGTATTTTTCTTACATCAAGAAGTAAAAATATTACACTGACAAGTTTTGTAAATTAGACTTAGTGTGCTCTTTCTCCAGCTATTAACATTACACCGTCTTGTCAGTTGTGTCAGCAGTGTCTTTGTCTATGTCATCTGGCAGTGCCAGTCCAAGGGCCTGAATAAGGAGGTTGCACCAGTGCTGTCAAGTTCCACTAAGCAGGTCAGTTACAGTGGCCCCAGAGCTTGCCAGCACTGGCTACTTTTGTCCCAGAACATAATGCACACAAAACTCTTTCCTCGCTGTAACTGCATCCGCTGGACTTCCAGTGCCAGCATGAAAAAAATCCTGCTTACAGTTTGTTTCAAGTCCTACCCAGTGAAATTATCTTTCCTCTAAGAAATCCACATTTGTTTATGTCACATAGCCTCAACAACAAAGTTGCACAAGAAAATACATCTCCATCTCTTTCCAGTCCCTCCATGTAGAGTTGGAGATGACTATAAGCAACCACGTAAACAAGTCATCATGCAGCTACAGAGAATAATATCCAGCTAAGAGGAGACAATAAGCTCTTGAGTTGCTTTTACATGGTTGTTTGGTTGGTTGGTTTGTTTTTGTGGGTGTGAGGTTGCATTGTTTTGGTTGTTTGGTAGGTTGGTTCCCCACACATACACTATTTCTGTTTTACCCCCTCCAAGCAGTGAAGTTTCTTGGTGTCTAGGACAATGAAAACAAGCCTCATGGAAGCATGTGAGCCTTCTCAGGAGAAGCTAAGAAGCAGCTGTTAAATTTCACATTCTCCTTTGAGCCCTGATTTCACAGTGAAGAATCAGTATCCTGTTTTCCAAAGAAAGTGGGTGGCTGGTTTCTTTTTCACAATAGGACCTGACCTGTTGGTTCTGGAGCTCATCAGATGAACGCAGTCAGACACACTACAGCTGCTGTGCTCTGGAGGAAAGCAAACTTCTTTCCGTAATAAAATACTGCCCATGGTCATTGTAAAGGTATAAAATGTGTGGTTTGAAATTTGTTCTAGGATGGCTGTTGAAGAACCGTATCTGATAAGATACGTAGGCAGTCTGCACAGCTGGGACAGAATGTTTCTGCAATAAAAACACTTGCAAGTTAGACAATTACTGTGAACTACAATAATCTCACAAGGTTTTTCTATTCTTGATGAAATACTGCTTTCACAGTATTTGGGCTTTAATTCTCATCTTAAATGTTGGTGAACTCAAATGGTAAAATACAGCTGCATTTCATGTACACCAGAATCTGAAGACAGGCTGCATAAAATCTGAGAATTCATTCAAACTAACTCTTCACATCACAGAAACAGAGAAAATTTCACAATAGAAAAACGATAAAGCAGAAAACATTACAAAGGTTACTCAAAACTATGAAGAATTTATACAGTAATACTAATGAAAGTAGTGTCATCAAGCTTCAGAAATCAATGGAAAACTAAATGTCAAACCCAAGCACATAGAGTTGGGCTGTTCTTCAGGCTAGTGCCACTAACAGACAATGGGATAGCTTAATTGCTGTACAAGTTCAGTATCCAGATCCAGACCTAAATAAACAGGAATAATATTGCAACAGCCAACACAGAACCAATCATGATAAAATTAAGAACTGTGATGGATAAGAGGAACAAATGGCTGAGAATTCATCCCCAGTTGCCTACCTTCTACACCTTCTACCATTTAAAAGTTCCAACTTGAGTGGACAAGGAGTTTAGAATTAGAACTACTCGGACAAAACTAAACTCAAAGAGGAGAATCACCACGGTCAGGAAAACAGAAAAAAAATACATTTTGATATAACGTAACAACACTGTCAGAATAAGAAAAGTAGAATAGTTAACATAATAAGCTTTGACATTTTGAAAAGTCAGTCAACAGGAGACAGCAAGAATAAAACAGACACCACCATTTTGGATAATGTTTGGGATTTACCAACCACGCTGCAGAAAGGCAAGACAAAAATAATCCCACAAACACCAAAACAATCTTTGGTAGACTTAATTATAAAAACCCCACCACATACCAAAAAAGCACCATAATAGGACTTAATGTTCTGCATTTGTCATGTCAATGTTACTAAGTCTTCCTGACTGCTTGAGTACAAAAACGCAAACATTGCTGACACACATAAAAGCTCTTTCAAGAATCTGTTGCTATCCATATTATTAAAAGCACATTTTTCACATGAGCTGGTTATTTAGCAGCACAGAAAACAAGTCACAATTCTGGCTTATGTTATTAAAAATTGTACTGTAGTTCTGTTAAGCTGATGAGTACTAGAACACAAAAGTTCGATATAAACAAGTAAAAATAAACCACACATAGAAAGTCTCTTGATACATTCAGAAATGCTATTCTATCAAGACTAGCCCTCACAGTCCATATACCTGTCAGTTTACTCGGGTGTCACAAGGTGAAGAGCAGCAGTCTGGCAATTCATGGAGTGTACACACTGTAGTGGCTTTGGAAGGAAAATACCTTACCAGACGGAATTTATGAGACAAATGTAATAATCTGAGACAGCTTCAGCTGCAAATCAGAGAAGGAAAATAAACTAGTTATGTGCTCAAAGCACAGAAACATGGCATGCCTTGACAAAACATGAAAAATACAGAAGAAATAGAACAAGTCTGTGCAGAGAACTGGAAGTAAAAAACTCCCACCCTGACTTCAGCACCACCAATGACAGCTCAGTTCTGCCTCACCTGAAAGCACATCTGCCTCAGTAAGGGTGGGTGTGCTCTGTGTTGTGCCTTCTGCTGGCTTTAGGGGCAGACAGCTTCACCCTAGGCTGGGTATAGAATCATAGAATGGTTTGGGTTGGAAGGGACCTGTAAGACACAGAAGAACTGACCAATGTCATCTACTTGGATTCTGCAAGGTCTTTGACATGGTCCCACACCTCAACCTTATCTCTAAATTGGAGAAAGATGGATTTGAAGGGAGGACTGTTCAGTGAATAAGGAAGCATTCAAGACCTGACTGGATGAAACCCTGGACAGCTTGATCTGATGGTTGGCAACCCTGTCTACAGCTGGAACTGGATGGTCCTTAATGTCTCTTCCAACCCAAACCATTCTGTGGTAACACCATGACAATTACTGGTGGAGGATGCAGGCAATGCAGAATCTATACTCCATTATAAAAGTAGTGCAAAGAGGACTAAGGGTCGTCATGTACCTTAGAACATGTTAGCTTCTTTTTAAGTTCCTCACGTTCAGTACCAGAATCATATCTGTGTACTACTTTAGGGTACTGGTGGAGTTACCTGCCTGATGCCTAGACACCCCAGCTAATGTGACAGATGATACGGCATTTGGACTGGTTTCCAGGTTGTCTTTTCAGTCCCTTACCTATGTTCAGGATGCCAGCCTAGGGACTGTATTATCCATTTTCCTGCATGTACTCTCTGCAATGGTAATTTACGTCATGTGGAGGAAGCCTTCCTCAAAACCAGAGAGTGAGAAATGGCAGGGAAGGAGGGAGGGAAGATTTAGGAAAGAGATTAGAAGCGTGGGGACCCCCGGCGTCATGGGAATTTACTCTTGAACACCTGCGGGATCCTAAGAAACTCAGTGAGTATTTAGGTAAGGGATCATGTGGCTCGGGAAGATCTGAGAAGAAATGGATTATTTGGGGCTTGGCTTGTGCTTATAGAGCTATATTTATTACTATTCTGGAGAGAAACGGTTTCCAAACCAAGGTCCTCTGGGGAGTCCTGTCCTTAGAATCTTGTGAGGACTCCCCAGAGGAGTTACCATTGTGAATTCCCCACCTGAAATCTTGCATCCCTTGAGGGATATCTGCACCTGTTGCTTCCCTAAAGTGTCTGTATACTAATGTGCACAGCATGGGAAGCAAACAGGAAGAGTTAGAGGTCCGTATGTGGTCGTAAGGCCATGACCTCATAGCAATCACAGAGACGTGGTGAAACGGCTCATATGACTGGAATGTTGTCATGGATGGCTATGCGCTTTTCAGGAAAGTCAGGATGGTAAGGTGGGGTAGTGGAACTGCTCTTTAAGCGAGACAGCAGCTAGAGTGTATTGAACTTCACCTGGGGGAGAGTAATGTACCAGTGGAGAGCTTGTGAGAGAGAATTAAGGGGCAGGCCAGTGTGGGTGACACTGCTGTCGGGGTGTATTATAGGCCCCCTGATCGGGAGGAAGAAGTTGACAGGGCCTTCTACAAACAGCTGGAAGTACCCTCAGAATATAAGGTTCTGGTTCATATGGGGGACTTCAATTATCCAGGTATTTGTTGGGAAAGCAACATGGCCAGGCACACATGCTCCAGACAGTTCCTACCATGTGTTGAAGATAACTTCCTGATGCAGGTGGTGAAGAACAGGCTGCACACAGAGGTTTTGGAGCCTCCTTCTATGCAGACATTCAAGATATATCACCCAGTGAAATGTCCTACCAGACAAGAAACTCTGAGAAACCCCTAAGCTGTTACTAAAAACAACAACAACGAATTAATTCACATGTGAGCTTGTGTGCCAAGAGAAACATAGCCAACATGGTTAGTCCTCAGAGCAAGAAGATTTGATTTTAACAGCTGCGAAGGGTTGAGCTAACACTCACAAGGTATGTTGTTTGGTGGATTTCTTCCCCATCATCATACAGAATGAAGTTCAGTATTTGCTACAGGCCTCCTCGGCCATGGGGTTAGACTTGAAGATATACAGAGAGAATTATAATGCTCTTGGAGAAAGAACATCACTAGGAATCATTTATTTATGAGGAGCTTAAACACCCTAGAGACTCACAAGTCAATAAAAGTAATAAAGACATTACACATGAATAAGTTCGAGACTTAGTTAAGTCCAGGGTAAAAATGTGTAGATCTTCATAAACTGAAAAGAAGGAAGTGGTGCACTGAAGTAAAAAGACAGCATACTCTTAAAATTGGATGCTGTTGTGAGACGTGAATGAGTACCTTCCTCACTTCTGTTGTCAGCAATGATGGCAACTAATGGGAATGAAAAGGCAAACATGGCAGTTATGCATCTCAAAGTTGAAATGAAACTGACATTCAGAGTGAGAGGACTCAACCTGTCTCTTTCAAAGAACTGACAAATAAAACTACAAGCTAATCTAGATCCTAACAAATACATCTCTCCTGAGAAAATCAAAACAAGAGACAATGGTACACAAAAGAACAAACCAGGTGGACACTACATCATATCAGGCTGACCAAAACAAATGCAAACTTCAGAACAAGTTCTGAAGAACAAGGAGAAGATAGAAAGTATAATACAACAGTCTGACAAATATCTTAGTATCCCTTCGATAACTGATTTGTAGAGATACAGTGTAATAGATTTAGATGACCTACATTCAGTGAAGCATCCAATGGAAACCATATTTATTTAAACTTTCATTTAGTATAGCAAAAGTCATATGATAAGAAACCAGATAGAAGAAATGAAAACAAGACATCTTGAAAAAGACAAGTAACAAACGGGTTACAAAGGCAACTAACAGGAGTCAAGCTCCTAACGGATGTATTGATAACCCTCACGTTCAATCTATTTATTAACTAGAAAAACAAAGAAATGAACATAAGCACTTCAGTAATATTCACCATCTCTTGAAAGTAGAAAATCCCTGTCAATGTAGGCCATTAGTACCTACATAAGAAGAACTAAAGGACTAAAGTAATAAAAATAGAACAACAACATGTAACATGAGTAATCTCAAAGATGATACTCAAAAAATAATATAGATGATGGTATATTTGAATAGGTCTATATAGATGGTGCACAAATAATACAAAAAGGAAGATGGCTCACCTTTCAGATGACAAAGGCTCACAGTAGACTCCACATAGAAGGGATCTCCAAGAAGAGAACCTTTCCTGGTGGTAGTCAGCCCTTAAATGGGGTTTGGGGAGAGGTGGAGCCAGGCTCCCCCCCTTCCAATCACACAGGTATTATCACCTCCACCTGTGCCCCTATGGCTGACTCGGTGCTCACCTCAGGTGACCAATCAGTGGTTCAGGCCGTGATTCAGCAGTTCCCACACACAACGTATGGGTTTTTATACCACCAAACTAATCTTGTTTAACTGTAAGCTCAGAATTCATTCACTGAAAACTGCAGAAGAGAAAAACTACACAGTACTGTGAGTCAAAGCAATCTGACTAAAAAGAAGAGAAATGTGAACTGATTTAGGTGCTGTATTTCTAGTCAAGAACTAACATCGCTGTACAAATAACCTGGCAAATCCCATTTGAAAAACAGAGCACAGTCTGTGTATACACTTTCAAGGAAGATAGCAAGATGGCAGTTTCGGAAACTGGGGGATAACTTGTGTCCCATAACAGTAGTGTTCAGGAAATGCAGCAAATGTCCCGGTCTAAGACAGATGCTGGCTTCGGTCCTCACTGCAAACGACTTCAGACAAACCTTTCTGAAAATGAAAAGCAGTCAGCCTTTGACTGCCTGCTCTTTTCCCCTTCCAAAGATACAGGCATAAATGGAGAACTTAAAAAAAAAAAAAAGTAATTACAAATTAGTTCCATGAAAATTCAAGCCTTACTTCTTTAACTGCAAAAAACAAACCTAAGAGATTTAGGGGTTGAATGAAAAAAAGAACAGCTGGCTATCAGAGCAAAATCATTAAAAGTCTGCAGTGCTGCCAAAATTATTGCTAAAGACATCAACTTCAAAGACAGATAAAAAAAAAAAAACAAGAAACAAGTTCCAGGATTCAGAGTTATATTTTAAAAGGAAGTGAACAAACAAACAACAGAAGCCAAATGTACAGTTTAATCATTCTTTTTCCTTGTAAAATCAGAATAAATTGTCCCCTCTTTGCTCCTTTAAAAATCATGCAAATGTCAATCTAAAAGGACAAGAATTTCTGAAGCAGAGAGCGTGTTTTCAAATGAAGCCTTTGGGGAAAATCATTATTCTGGTGTCACTGGTGATGGAAGAACGCAGTGTGTTAAAGCCCATGACAGGAAGAAGTGCTGTGCTCTGGGAAAGCAGGTCATTTTTGGATTGCAGATTATTCATCCCTTTCCTCCTACAACACCACAAGTAAAGCTCTCTCCCCCCTTCTTGGAAACACACAGACACACGTTCAATTAGTTGGGATTTTAAAAATCCAGAGAACCTGAAAAGCCCCCGAAGAACAAGTCCTGGCTGATTTCACTGAGGTTTATGCTCTAAGCGGCCTGCAACAAAAGCCCTTTTGAAAAGCACCTTCCATCTACTCACAGCCCCACACCTGTTGGACTGAAGGCTGTTGGACAGCACTACCACAAGGCAGCAGTCGGCACTTACTTTGCACAGGCTTACAGGACTGCAGAGCTGAGGCAGACAGGAATTATGAGGTTTGTCCATTTGTAAAAACCTTGTGCTGCAAGTTAAAGGGCTGACCTTCTATTTGCCCCATCCTATGACTTTACCATGAGTCAGCAGCTGGATTTGCCAACTTGATGGTAAAAAGCTACCCAGAGGCTATGGAGTGACTACAACTGCAAGCCAAAAACCTCAAATGCCCTCAGTGACTCCGTCACTCAAATCATTGTAGAGCCAAATTTACTCAGGGTCCCCATGAGCTCAGGTGGTAGCACTGTTCTAAAAGTGAGCAAGCAAGCACCAAGCTGGTACAACTCGGGCTACCAATCCCCTTCCCCCAAATACACCTGTAAGTTTAAGGCTTCAGTTATATGTCACTAGATTCTTGAGATTCATATATTTTCTAATGCCATGTCAAAAAGTCTATCTATTCAGCAGCACTTGTAATACAGTGCACAGCACCAGCACTACCAAGGTGAGCACACTTATCTCAAGGACCTTACTTTCTTCCATCCAACAGCACCTTAAGACAACTTTATGAACTTCGTGTTACAGAACATGCTTTATTGAGTCCATGCCCATGGAAAGGCACACCACCACTCCTACAGAAATACCATTTCTGTATGTCATCGAGCATTATAGTGATAAAGGTACCAAACTGAAATGAAGCCAAGAAATTAGCTATAAATGTCCAAAGCAACAGTCTATCCAAAGATTAAGAATGTTTTCCTAAGTAAAACTAATTAGGTGTCTGCGTATCTATGGGGAATTTTTAATACAAAGCCCTGTCTTAAGGTGGAAGTAGAGATGCAGAATATCAGTACATCCGTGCCCTTGATGATGGCCTATGAGAAAACATAGTTTCACACAAATGATAGGTCTGTTATCAAGGTAGTCACCCTGCAGAGGGGAGAAATGGCTCCAGTGAACTATAACTGCTATGTCTGACCACGAGTTCAGAATTCAAAGCAAAACAGAACAGGAAAAACTGAATGCGTACTGTAAAACTGTGTTTACTGGGGTTTCACATATTAGCAAACAAACAACAGTGCAGCACGCAAAGTAGCAGAGGCTGAGTGCAGGAGTGTGCAGTTTCTCTGACTGGCAACATTCATCCAGTTCCTTGGACACTACATTAAACCATATGTGTGTAGTGAGGATTGTAAAGGAAAAACTCACCAGGGCATACACAAGAGGCTGTCTCACATATGTTTAGTCAGTCGCTAATTAAGAACTGCCCTTCCTGTCACCCCTTCCCCAGCACCAGATGTAGGTGCAAGGCAGTGGAAGCAGAGCAGACATAAGCGTGACCAGCTAATTCCCTGCATGAAGGACAAAAGGGGAGGAGGGAGAGAGGGGAAGGGGAGACAAAAAAACTACACAGGAGTCCCACAAGGTCAGGACAGGAGACTGAGACATCTGTCAAGGCTGGAAGCCAGTACACTTGCTTTTATTGTAGCAGATATTGCTGTTACCACAACGGCTGTCTTCTTAAAATGGCACAGCCTGTGAGTGCAAGTAAATAGGTGTGACAGTATCCTGAGATTTCATTCACATCCAACAGCAGGCAGACCCATTAAGGTCTGGCAGAAATGCAACACTTGTTTTCACTGAAGGAAAAAGAGGGAAAGAGATGCATCTCTAATGCCATGCTGTCAGGTGGAGAAGAAGAACCCACTTCTGCACAAAGCAGTGTTTAAGGCCATAGATGTGACCTCTGTATCAATGGGAAGCTGATAAACAGAGGAAAAGGGGTTGCAGTGAAGGCAGCTTCCCTTACGACACACCCTTCTTATTCTCCCTGTCGGATGATGCCACGAAGGGTGAGGCTTTGGTGTGTCATTAACTGTTATTAATGCACTGCAGGACAAGCTTCCCCTGCACACACTGCATCAAATCATGTAAAACTCCCAGGTGGGTTCTTAATCAGACTTGTGAATTTTAGAACACAAATGCATCATTCATGTTTTTTCAACATGCAGTTAAGAGTTTGTTTACTGAGCAGCAAAACATACTGAATATAAGGGCTCACTCTGTACTGTGTCAGACTGCTGCACCTGGGGAGATGGTGAACTCATTTATTTCCCAATGCTTTAAAGCCTTCCAGGAGAGGTTGAGCCTCCGGCTGAGCGAGCAACTGATGAACATCTATGCGGGTGATGAGCTGACATTCATATCCGATAAATGGACAGGCCATACTCAACCATTTGCAGCTCCCAACGCAGTCAGATTTTGCAGCTGTTCACAGCCTAGATGTCTGGGTTCATTTCTGCTTCTAGTAACAGCAGTGTGGAGAAAACACTCTAAAACCAAAGTCTGCAGAGAACCCCTTCTTCTCCTCTTAATATTCTTTTGCAGAAAGCAGAGAAAAACCTGAGGAATGGCTGTATGATAAAAAGACCTCTATAGATCCCTCTCCTTCTACACTGCCTCTTGGTAATGCATATCAAAGCAAGAATGAACTTCTCTCAAACATGCCAAGCACCTCAAAAAGGAAACATTCTTCTGACAGGAGTGAGACCTTAAAACACCGCTCTCTAAAAAGCCTTTCCCTAATCATGGAACAATTCCCAGCACACACACGGCTTTCAGCACCACGGACCGCAACGCGGGGCCTCGGGAAGCGCCGGGCCGTCAAACCAGGCGCGCCGCAACCGGCTCAGGGCTCGACGGCCGCCGGAGCTGAGCCCCGAGCCGGGCACAGGGGCCATCCCCGCGCCCCTCCCCGCCCCGCCGCGGGCTCACCTGCAGCGGGCAGCGGCCGGGCGCGGCGTGCTCGGGCAGACGGCCGCGGTAGACGCGGCGCTGGAAGCGGGGCTCGTTGTCGTTGGCATCCTGCACGCGAACGCTGAGACGGCACCAGGAGGAGCGCTGCGGACGGCCGCCGTCCCGTGCCACCACGCGCAGCTCCAGCGCGGCGAGCCGCTCGCGGTCCAGGCGCCCGCGGGTACTGACGGCGCCGCTCCGCGTGTCGATGTGCAGCAACGCCAGCGCGCCGGGCTCTCCCTGCAGCGCGTAGCGCACCTCGGCGTTGGGCGAGCCCGGCTCGTCGCCGTCCGAAGCGCTGACGCGCAGCACGGTCGTGCCGGGAGCGGCCGCCTCCGAGACGGCGGCGAGGTAGCGGGTCTGCGCGAAGACGGGCGCCTCGTCGTTCACGTCGGCGACGCGCAGCAGCAGCGCCCGCTCGGCCGAGAGCGGAGGGGTGCCGCCGTCGCGGGCCACCAAGCGCAGCGCGTAAAGCTCGCGGCGTTCCCGGTCCAGCGGCGCCGCCACGCATAGGAAGAAGACGCCGGCGGCCGCCGGCCGCAGCGAGAAGGCGCCGTCCCCGCCGCGCAGGGCCAGCGCTACGCCCGCCCCGCCGCCCGCCTCGTCGGCGTCCGACACGGACACGCGGGCCACGTAGGCGCCGGGCCGCGCCCCCTCGGAGATGCGCGGGCCGCCGCTCTCGGTCAGGAAGAGCAGGCGGACGGCGGGCGCGTTGTCGTTCACGTCCAGCACGGCCACGGACACCAGCGCGGCCGACGCCTCGGGCTGCGCGCCGCCATCCCGCGCCTCCACCACCACGCGGTGCAGCGCCCGCGCCTCGCGGTCCAGCGGCCGCCGCAGCCGCAGCACTCCGCTGCGCTNGCCACCGCGATCTCCACCCGCACCACGTCGCCCCGCAGCGTGGCCGCCGCGAAGCTGTAGTGCGCCCGGCGCTCCCGGTCCAGCCGCCGCGCCGTGCGGATCTCGCCGGTGTCCGGCAGCACCTGAAAGTCGGCCAGCAGCGCCGACTCGCCGCTGCCTTCCGACAGCAGGAAGCCGCCCGGAGGCTCCGCGCCCGCCGGCAGCCCCGCGCGGAGCTCGCCCACCAGCGTCCCCGCCGGCAGCCCCTCGGCCACCGCCAGCGTCAGGTTGTACACCGGCCCCGAGCCCGCCGCCGCCCCGCGCAGCAGCAGCAGCAGCACGGCTGGCAGCAGCGGCGGCAGCCCC
>VXAB01005544.1:32923-72466 GCA_013399175.1 Odontophorus gujanensis
TGCGCGGGCCGCCGCTCTCGGTAAGGAAGAGCAGGCGGACGGCGGGCGCGTTGTCGTTCACGTCCAGCACGGCCACGGACACCAGCGCGGCCGACGCCTCGGGCTGCGCGCCGCCATCCCGCGCCTCCACCACCACGCGGTGCAGCGCCCGCGCCTCGCGGTCCAGCGGCCGCCGCAGCCGCAGCACTCCGCTGCGCTCCTCCACCGCGAAGAAGCCTCCAGGATCGCTCTGCCGCCGGTTGATGCTGTAGCGCACGCGGCCGTTGGCGCCCAGGTCGGGGTCGGTGGCACGCAGGCGGCACACGGCGGTGCCCGGCGCCGCGTCCTCGGGGATCCGCGCGCGATACTCGGCGCGGCCGAAGGCGGGCGCGTTATCGTTCTCGTCCAGCACCCGCACGGCCACGCGCAAGCGGCCGCGGCGTGGCGGGCNCAGCAGGAAGCCGCCCGGAGGCTCCGCGCCCGCCGGCAGCCCCGCGCGGAGCTCGCCCACCAGCGTCCCCGCCGGCAGCCCCTCGGCCACCGCCAGCGTCAGGTTGTACACCGGCCCCGAGCCCGCCGCCGCCCCGCGCAGCAGCAGCAGCAGCACGGCTGGCAGCAGCGGCGGCAGCCCCAACGGCGCGACCCGGAGCCCGTCCGGGCACCTGCCGGCACGCCGTCGCGCCATGCTTCCAGCGCCTGATCGCTCCGAGCCCGGAGCGCCGAGCGGCTGCAGGATGCGGGCAGGACAGGAGGCAACCCCACCGCCCCCGCCCCGCAGTCCCCGCCCCGTCGGGGCCGTGGTCCCCGCGGCACCGCCCACCCGGAGCCGGAGGCGGCCCTCGCGGGCGTGGGGTTGTCGGGAGCGGGCGTGAACGGGACGGACATCAAGGAGGCGTTCTCGGCTTAATGTTGACCTGCCCGCTGCCTACGCCATGCTCACGCCGTAGCCTCGCGCGCTAAGTGTGGCAGGGAAGTGTGCATTAGTAAGGAGCTCGAAGCGGAGACTTCAGTCGGCTTCAGTGGGAGCAGAAATTCCTCCCTTTTCCACTACTCCTGACTCCCATATCTGTTGTACGGATGAATTAGTGTGTTTTCAATGACACCGAGAATACATGGCATCATACAAGTGCTGAGCACCGGGCATCCATTCTGCCCTGATTGCTCAGTGCAGTACGTGACAGCCATTGCTTCTACTCTTCCCACCACCCCTTCATCAAAGTGTGTTTCACCTTTTCGACCGTCTCTCAGCGAAAATACATTGGTACTGCTGCAGGCAAGTAAAACATGGCAAAGAGCATAGAGCAGTAGAAGGACGCTGCAGCCCTTGCCAGTTCCATTCATATTCGTTGAGAAAACACATGGATCCTCCCCAAATCACAGCTGTTCATGATGAAAATACCTGAATTTCATTCAATCACAGCAAGTTTGGAAAAACAGCCACGTCCCATGCAGCCTGTGCAGTCACTAGGAAAACACGTGAATCATGCTCAATGGTGGCACATTTACTAAACAAAACCTGCTGTTGCGGAGCTCAAGCACTGCCACAGGAGCAAAGCTCTGTGTTTAGGAACAGCTCAGGCTGCCTGGGACCCCACCCAGCCTGGCCTTGAGCACCTGCAGGGATATCTCCAACCACGGCAGCCAGACCTCAGAAGGGATATGTGCTTGCTGCCCCAGCAGCAGGGCTCGCTGCAGAAGTTCAGCCTGGAGTAATGCAGCACATGGAGAAAGGATCAGCTCTGCACGTCGCCAGGTGTTTCATTATTTGAGGTTCCCTGGGCAGACTTATACTGATTTCAGCAGCACCTCTTTGAAGGAGTGTTGGCTGTGCTACATATATACTGGTGGCTTCTATAGTAGTCACAGTGACAGAAAGCTATGTGTGGGTCTGGCTTTCTTATAATAAACACAGTGAAATGCAGCTACAAATGATGGTTTTTCTGGGAGCCATCCTTTCACTCCTGGTCACACAGTGTTTTGCAGAACTCATTTTGCTGCAGGACAGATGCTTGAGCGCTCACTAATTAACAGTCATTTTGTGGCCAGAACCTGATAGGGAATAACACATGTGATGGTGCTTTCTGAGGTAGGAAGGGCTTTCATTACACTTTGAGAGTAGCAGAAGTAGCACTAGATGTGTCCCCCGCTGTGCAGTAGGTGTTGCTGCTGCCCTCAGATTTAACCATCCAAGTGAGATTACCTGGATTGATATCCCAGAGAAGCTATGGATGCCCCATCTCTGGAGGTATTCAAGGCCAGGTTGGATGGGGCCCTGGGCAACCTCATCTAGTGCCAGATCAGGAGGTTGGTGGCCCTGCCTGCCACAGGGGCACTGAACCTTGATGGCCCTTATGGTCCCTGCCAACCCAAGCCGTTCTGTGATTCTGTGACCGGTGTTCATTCAGATTTTGGCATTCTCTTCATTCATATATAGAGACGTATGTATGTATTTAGTTTATAAGCTTAGACAGATATTTTATTATTTTAGCAAGAAAAGTTATCTAAAACCCCTATTTTTGATTGCTTAGCTTCCTCATGTGCTTTGCAATACAGATCACAACAAATACCTCATAAAGTAATTTTAAAACAGAACCAAAGCTGCTTTCCTTTGCTGTTATTCTGACAAACAGGTGCAGATTTGAAGTTCCTCCTGAGAAGGAGCAGACTTCACTGTGTGGGGCCACGCAGTAACCACTCCCAGAGCCAGCAATTAAAAAGGCAGCAGAGTTCAGCCCACAAATACCATGCAAGCTGTAGGGATGACTGTGACAGAATACCGTGAGCAGGATGCATTTACCGCCACTTAGAACTTTCCATCAAGATTAGATGTCTAACAGAGAGGTTCATTTTCAACCACAACTTACAGGGCTTCAGGCAGGGACTACTGAGTAACGTGGTTTGAATGTTCCCTTATGGCTTTCAGACCTGTGCAGATCCCATTTCCCAGGGCCGGGAAGCAGTGGATGTTTGCATAACTTCCTGCAGCAGGTTTGTTTTTGCTGGCAGCTGGGAGTGAACCGCTGCTGAGCAGTGCTGGTGGGGCACCTCACAGGTTTGGACGGGCACCCATTTTTACTGGGTGTGAAAACACGTTTGTACAAATCCTAATTAATGAATAATGTTTGCTTGAAAGTAAGCCAAGACCAAACACTGGTGACATAAGTTAATTGTCTGTTTTAATGTAAGGCATACAACAGCATCTAAAAGCAGTTTTCTTGCAGCTTCGTTGGCCACTTCATGTCTGTAGGGGAAAATCTTTTTTTTGTGGTGCTTTCAGCAGCTTACATAAAGTTGTCTTCCTTTTTTACAGTGTTCATCTTTACAGAACCTTTATGAGGCTGAGAAGTTTTGTTATCACCATCCCACACTGGGGAGTGCATGCAAATGTTAAATTATATATCTGTAGGGTCCCTTTACGTCAGGCAATGGACAGGGAACCCTGAGGCAATGTGAACCCTGCTTTCAGCTGGTGAGGGTGCCAGCCCAGAGGTGGCAGGCCTAGGGGCAGGTGAAGGGACAGACAAGCCCAACTAACTCCTGAGTTATTCACCTGCTGACTGCATTACCTACAAATGTTTATGGGTTGTAAAGCATATATCATTCCACAGCGGATACAGGGACCAGCACTTGCATTTCAAAATGAACAAGGATAGGAAAGAGAAGCTTCACTGTCCCCTAAGCAGTAAACTTTGGCAGTGTGTTTAGAAGGAAGATTGCTAGGCATCTGCCAAAGCAAAGCAATGCTTGTAAGACCATATCCATACATGCCCTAGCATGTGGTTACAGTAGCAAGAAGATAGGCCAAGACTGAACTGAAAGAGCTACTTTGGGCAAGAGCTGTCTGTGTGCCCAGCTCACCATTTGTTCCTACCTGATTTGTCTGCTTCAGTTCTGAATTCCAGTGTCAAAGGCTCCACAGCTGCTTCTTTCAAAATAACACAGAACATCGTTCTGCTGAACAGTGCTGGATGGCAGTTCTGGGCAAGTGAAACTGGATTCCTGAACGTGTTCCTCTGAAGAGGTTGTGCCACGGGGGATATCCCTTCCTAGTGCCAGGGTACTGTGCCTCAGTCATACCCTACAGCTGGGGCAGTGCTTTGGGAATTAGATGAGCAAACCTATTTCTAAGGATTTTTTTTTTTTTTTTTTTTTTTTTTTTTTATAACGAGTTACTGTCCTTTCTTAGCACAGTGAGAAGAATTGTTAATATGCCTTTTCAGTGACACAGATAGGAGACTCTTAAGAGGAACTGTAAAATGTGGATGTGCAGCACAATACTCACTGGATGGGAAATTCAGGATGCTGAAAAATCCAGTGCTCCCCTGACCCTGGGCCATGCTCAGGGTGTCCTGAGGAAATGGTGGGTCCAGGTATCTCCACCATTGTGATGGTGTGCGTTTCTAGGACTGGGAGCAGCTTGCAGCCTCCTCACTGATGCTAAAGAAAACAACACATGCATGCAAGTGCCCCTGTGAGGCTTGCTATAGGGTCTGTCTCAGGCTCAAATGTCAGTTTACACCCACAGAAAAAAACCACATTGCCAGCATGAGCTCATGACACAGTGATCTCTCTCTGAGCACTCGTTCTGGCACACGCACTTGGAACAATCTGTATTTTCTGTGCAGTTCAGTTGTGCGATATTTCACCTCACTCTTCATCAAGAACCAGGAGGGGTCCGTATTATGAGGGAAAGAGAAAAATAACAGTGGTTTTAATTTAACATGCATTTCTTTTATGAGAAGGGCTTTTAAATAATAGACACAGCTTTTATTTTCATACACAAAAAAATTATTTGATTAAGGCATTCTGTGTAAAGGAAAGAGTTCAGCTCTATATTTTCTCTTTTCCTCTTCTCTCTGTCACAAAAGAACTGCTTTCAGTCATTGACACAGGCTGTCACGGCTCCATTGCACTAAACAGACTGTTGGCAGAGAGTGTGAGGGTAAAATGAATGAATTTACACAGAAATAACACTGCATATTTGAGAAGAGCCCTTCGTTTGCAAGTCATAATGCTCCTTGAGATGTGGACAAGTTGGGCTTTGCAGCAATCCTGTTGGGAGTGGAGAGCAGTGTGCACGCTGTGTTCCCCAGCCCAGACAGAATGCCCCTCAATCAGAACCCCTGAAATCAGTAACAGGATTTCCTCTGACTTCAAAGGTGCCCCGAACTGACAGAAAGAAAAAACAATTCATGACCTTCAAAACTCTCTTCTGATCACTGTTTTAGGCTATTTCCCTTCCTTCTGCTTCAGAGCGGACTTAAACCAGAACATCAGCCAAATCATAATTTGTTACAAGGTAATGTAAGAGAATCAGTGCATGCTAGTATTTTTCAGAAAAAAATCATATTGCAAGGACAGATCATAGTACCCTGTGGCAAAAGAGCTAAAGTATCCCCATGGACTTTTTTCCCCTGAGCACAGAAGTGCTTATCTGGAATGCTTTATTTACTGCAACAATTATTCTGCCATTACTGCTTAGATTCACTGCCTGACAAAGCTACAGCAGAAGCATCAGTTGGAAAATAGGATTCAAGAGCGTACTGGGGAAATGAAAAATTTGGCCCTCTAAGAATTGCACATTGTTTGACTACTAGACATGCATGAGTCTCCTGTGATGAACAGTTTAATTTCCCCATTAATATAAAATACATCCTTTCAATGAATAACAGCCAGGCAGTCCTAATTGTTCATGGACTTGGAAATACAGACAGCTCTCAATCACTTTGAAGTAAATAACTCTTAGTGGGAGCTGGTCATACTACAGGTATGGAAGGCACAGGTATGCTCTGAATAACCAAACTTGCTGACTTACACGCAAGCCACTCAAACAGCCATATTGCTTCCAACCCTGAGCTGGACAGCAGCAGCTTTTTTTAGCCAAGGCTTGGAAGTTCTGCACTCTGCAGTTGGAAATGTTTACCAGCACTTTCCCTGTCAGTTCCTTATAATCAGAGAATGGGTTGGGTTGGAAGGGACCTTGAAGGTCATGTAGTTCTCATACCTCTGCACTGGGCTGGATTGTCACGCACTATATTGGGCCCTAGACCAGCCTATCCAGGGCCCCATCCAACCTGGCCTTGAGCATCTCCAGGGAGAGGGAGTAATATCTTCTCATATTCTAGTTTATATAATCTTTACATTAGCTATGGGTTTATTTTCTCTGGGTGGCCACATTTTACTCCACTGAATATTTAAACTGAGCATAGCTATGCTAACAGGATCCCCTCAATTATCTGCTAACCATCTACAGTCTTGCAACAGAAAACAGGAGGACACTTGTTTCACCCTCTCCTTTGCTTAAGCTTCAAGCCACTTACTCATCCCCCTCACAGCATTCTGACCAAGAGGAGAAGCTGAGTTTCCACATCAAAGATTTGGAACACAGAACGTCTTTCCAGCTGCCCCTTTTCCTCTCATGTTAGCAGCCCTTCAGGCCAAGGGTCAGCACTGACCGCTGTCTGGGCCAGGACAGGACAAGCTCGCTCAGCTTGCTAGAACCACTCGGCCAAAACCAACACATTCAATTCAAGACACAAGGTAGCCAAAGCAGACTGTGGGGCACAAGGCACAGCATACTCTCAGGGGATAAACCAGCCCACAGTCTCCACGAGTACTGCTTTCCCATCAGGTGGAAGGTTCATCTTTGTAGGGAGGATGTTGAACGAACTTTCTGCTGGGAAAAAGACGATCTGGATGGAAAAATAAGATCTGTCTCCAGAAGGATTCATCAGAATCTTCCAGGCAGGTCCCCCCTACCCCACCTCTACCCCAGAAAGTTGTCCTGGATACTAATGCTGCTCTGAGCATTCAGAAATGCAGCCAGAATGGGATTGGAAATCCAACAGTGTCTTTGGATTGTAGACTTGGAACAATTTGAAGTAGAAATGGCAAGACATTCTCTTTGTTTTCTCCTCAACCTCCTTTCAGGCAGCATCACCTCAGCTCCATTTAGACTCAGCTTCAGGCATTTTCTTCCCATCTGTGCTCTTTTCTCAATTAACCTCTGAGCAATGCTCCTGCTGATGGATTAAACAAGAGTAATACAAAATAAAGTATGTAGTGTTAATGTAGTAACGGCTCTCCAACATGTATCTGTTCCGTGAACCCCAATATAAGCAACAAAGATTGCTCCCTCTAAGGTAGAGAAGAAAAACCTTTATATACCCTCCACAGGAATTGTTTTTGTTCATTCACAAAATATCATAACTTATAAAAAACATATGTAAAAGATATTGGGTGAAATGCTGGCCTGACTGGAGTCAGTGGCAGATCTCCCATTTACAGTAATGGGACGGGATTTTATCCCTTCAGTTCCAAAACAAACCTTTTTTGTTGCCTACATTTCTTTGGATGTTCAGAGTGCCTATTAGGCAGATGCCCTGTATTTGCTCAACAGCTGAAGAGTGTCATTCTCTTACCAAAAGAAACCCTGTCTTTTCTCCCCACCAGAAAACAGACAGGTTTTAGCTTCTTCAGAGAACGATACCAAATTGTCAGGGTTTGTACTGCATGATCAGGGTTTGGCATAATCAAGTGAGCTTGCTGGCTTCTAGCCCTCCTGTTAATAATGTGTAACAGCATAGTTTGGAACCTGTCCTTTGCTTTTCCACCCATATGAGCCTCCGTGTCCAATTTCAAACACACTAAATTGAGGAACAAGGAATAAACTGTAAAATAGAGTGTTAAGGAAAGGGAAACACATTGAATTCCTCTCAACAAGTACAATGGTAAACGTAGATCCAAAGCAGCTGGTTGATGTAGGGAGTTTTTGCACCCCTCAGTTCACAGGATTGTTTTGTGCCATTTGATGTCTGTCAGTAAGAAAGTACTTGGACTATACCTCAGTCTATGGATTGGTATTTATTAAACTATTTTGAGAGAAAAGGTGAAGGCAGAAAACAAGAAAGTGGTTCAAGCAGGTGTTCATGCTGAACAAATATTAATCTCACTGTGTCATTTTCTGAGCTGGGGAAGAATGTGAAAGAAAAAGGACGTGAGTGTTGTTAGAGCACTTTAAAAGGCATGAAAACATCCCATCCCAGCACTCCCAGCTTGCCCTTCTCTGTCAGCCTCGCCTAAACTATAATTAACTGATTGTAACTGAATATACTTTGAAAAATGAGACCACTCAGTATGGTAGACATCAACTCCCCCCTGCTATTACTGTTACTAGAGCAGCTTCAAGGCATGGCCATTCAGAATTTCCTGCAAAGGGCTTATGACCAAAAATAATGGTGAAAAAGAGACATTCTAGAAAGTGCAGCCACGAGGACAACGTAAGTGTTTAATTTCCCTGCAGGTTTATGTCAGACTGGATTTATTGACCAGTGGGCTATGAGGCAAGGCTTATCTGTTGGCTTCAATCTTTGCAAAGGGGAAGAAATAGAAAATGAAAGGTCTCGATAGAGGAAGCTTTATAGCATGACGTTTGGAATGCTTGATCTATGGTCCCACTTCTGTAGCGCATTTATAGTACTCAAAGAACACGTGAAAAATCCTACTTTCAGAGTTAGTTCTCAATACTCACTCTCTTCTGTACTCTGATTTTTTTAAAAAACAGATGAAAAGAGTGTGAGGAAACCAGCTGAGAGGGCTATTTAAAACAGCAGAACAAAATCAGAAAGATAATACTGTTTTTAGCCACAGTGTTCGGACTGGGTGATCTTACTGGTCTTTCCAACATTAATGATTCTGTCTTATTCTCTCCTTGCTCTTCTCACCTCTCACACTCCTGTCCTCCAGGTTCCTCCAGTTCAGCACTCTCCAAGAGGACACATGGCAGAGTTGTGCTTACAATGGCAGAAGACCACCACTTCCCTGCAGTTCCTGCGTGCAGCAAAAAGTGTATGCAAACATATTAAATGTGGGATGAGCAATACTGGCTCACAGGAGAGGAAGGAGGCAAAGAAAAAAGAGCAAAATGGGGGGAAAAAAAAAAAAAAAGCATGAAGAAAGAAGAGCAAATTAGCTCTCAACATCAGACCGTTGAAGGAATGTTTTTTTTTTGTTTGTTTGTTTTTTCATTTAAAATGCAGTATTTAAGAATAATGCAAAAGAAGCTCAACACATTAACCAAAGCAACTAATGAGAAACAAATGCATGGCTCCAACAAGCCAGATTGAAGGTAATTCTTTTTAATCTTTTTCCAGGTGAAGTCTCAGGGACGCTGCCTTTATCCTGTCTTGCTTATTGCCAGTTTTGTTCCCCATCTATTGAGGGAGAAAAGTGACTTTAAATGAACTGCACGCGAGAATGTGCAAGAAAACCTTTCAATGAGAACCATTAAAAAAATATGAAAAAAAATATATGACAGAAGATGAGGTTTCCTATTCTTGGTTAAATGCATTGTCCATGCTGGAACATTCCTAAATTCTACCACATATGATTTAGGCCCTGTCAGCACCAGAGGAACACACCGCATTAAAAAATGTGCATGCTGACACGGCTTACAACCAAGGCAGTGTGAGAACAGCATCACCCTGAGGTAGGGATGACAGCAGCTGTGTTATTTTGAAAACCATCGTCTCCTTATGGTTAATTGTGAGGTTCCACCATGTATATATAATCAGTTTTATTTTTCATGTATATCTTGCCTCTCAGTACCGCTACCAGTTACCAGCTTGGCTGTTTCACTGAGCTGCCTCAGCTTAAACCAGCTGTATACATTTACAGAACAGCACATGCCCATTTATGCCTTCATTTTCTTCCTCCCTGCCCTCTTCTGTTATCTTTTTGAATAGAAGGACAACATTCAGACTTGCTTCTTATGAAAATTGGATACAGATCATGTTTGGAAGAGCAGAAAATTATCCTGTTTTCTAATCAGGGCTATTATTGATAGCACCCTCTCCATGACTTTTTTGTTTTGTTTTGCTTTTAGAATAGTACATACTGTGCTACAAGAAAAGTCATAAGGAGGACAAGCCAATGGGGTGAGGTTCAACAAGACCAAGTGCTGGGTCCCCCACTTTGGCCACAACAACCCCAGGCAATGCTACAGGCTTGGGCCACAGCAGCTGGATGACTCTGTAGAGGGAACAGAGCTGGGAGTATTGGTGAATGCTCGGCTGAACATGAGCCAGCAGTGTGCTCAGGTGGCCAAAAAGGCCAATGGCATCCTGGCTTGTATCAGAAATGGCGTTGCCAGCTGGAACAGGTAAGTAATTGTCCTCCTGTACTCCACACTGGTGAGGCTGCACCTCGAGTACTGTGTTCAGTTTTGGGCCCCTCACTGCAAGAAAGACATTGAAGCTCTGGAGCATGTCCAGAGAAGGGCAACAAAGCTGCTGAGGGGTCTGTAGCACTGGCCTTATGGGGAACAACTGAGGGAGCTGGGATTGTTCATTCTGGAGGAGACTGAGAGGAGACCTTACTGCTCTTTATAACTACTTGAAGGGAGGTTGTAGAGAGCTGGGGGTCGGCCTCTTCACTCTTATAATTAGTGGTAGGACTAAAGGGAATGGCTTCAGGTTGTGCCAAGGGAAATTCCAGCTGGATGCTAGGAAATACTTCCTCAGAAGAGGAGTCAGATGCTGGAATGGGCTGCCCAGGGAGGTGGTGGAGGCACCAACCCTGGAGGTATTTAAAGAACGTTTAGACAATGTATTGAGGGACATAGTTTAGAGAGAACTATTGGTGATAGGTGGACAGTTGGACTGGATAATCTTGTAGGTCTTTTCCAACCTTGGTGATTCTACAATTCTGTGCTCTTGCAAAGTCCTGTATGTGCTAAGACATTCCCAAGGCTGCAATTTGAAGACAGTTTGCAAGTTCTGTCCAACTTTATAATCTGTGTTACCTGCAACACCAGATCTTTTTACTATAGTATTCATAGCAAATGTTTATGGGATTTAAGAAATTAAGGATAACTGGAAATAGTGTATGAAAAACCAGAGACCTTTCCAACACACAGAGGACAGCCTCTGAGAGCAATTTCCCACCACAAAACACCACCACCCCATGGCTGAGCCACTGCATTGCAGCAAGGTAGACAACCCACATGTCACAGTGCTGCTTGATAATGTGACTCTTACCAGAACAGCTGAAGGCACTGCAGGTTTCAGAAGGGAGAAGAGTAGGACAAGCATGCTGGAAAAGTTTTTCACAATAAGCATGGTGAGGAACTGGGAAAGGTTGATCTGAGAGGTGATGGATGCTTTGTCCTTGGAGATATTCAAAGTCAGGCTGGCTGGGGCTCCGAGCAACGTGATCTGCTGTAGATGTCCCTGCTCATTGCAGAGGAGTTGGTTTGGATGGTCTTCAAGGGTCCCTTCCAACTCAAACAATTCTATGAGGATGGAAAAGGGAGGAAGGAAAGGAATTACCAGGTCATAACGAATCAAGCTGGAGATACAGGCCAGAGATAGCTTCCAATTTCTTAGCAGTGTTCATCCCATTGGAGTTAATAGTTGCCTAAAAAAATCAAGGAGAAATTGAGAACATTCACACCGCCATAGACCATGAGGCTGCATTACTGGAAAGCATATGGATGCTTTCCTCAGTGGGTGAAAGTCTGAAACACGCCATGCCGTGTTAAACATGGTCATCCTCTGTTAGCACTGGGAGAAAAGCTGCATCACTGACTGGCAACTGCATGTACCAACAGCATTATGAAAGTGGACAACACCAGGAGCACAGCTCTCATCTCCATTACATATTTAAATACCTTTTACAATCCCACCCCAAACTAACAAAGTGGGTTTATTTACTATGATCAGTACCCTACTCATCTGTTGTTAATTAGCAGCAAACATATCTATAATTTCATTCAGTTATCACAGTGTGCTTATTCACTGGTTGTATTTGTATAACCTGTTATACACTGATTTATAGCAGCATGGAATAATAAAACTCAATTCAAAGGAATTTTCAGTTCCAAAATAGAACTCATTAGCAGAATGGATTGATTCTGGTAGATTTGCTTTGCCAAGCCTTCTTAGAAAGAAACATGCTCATTACCATGTCACATGGGAAGAAAGAAATGGAATGAGCAGGAAAGAATTAATATATTTGCAGGACATGAAGTTTGACTCATCTGGCAGCCTTGTTCAAATTTTTGTATGGAATTTTTCTATTCATACTCTATATTACTACTTTATTGAGAGCAAATCTCTAGTTGTCAGTGCAGGAAGCTTGCTTTTGTCAAGGGGATTTACTTGGAAATAGTTAAGTCAGTTAACATGTACAGTATCTTCTACTAGAAAAAAAGATGCTATTGGATGGGGCACAGCAGTTTATGATTACACTCACTCCACTCTTTGTCACACGATAGTCTCTCAGCAGCAGCACATCCCAGTAGCATGAAGCTCTGCAGCTATGAGCTCACATCACTCCTTGGCTCCACCACCTGACTGGCAGTAAGAAACTGACCTGGTGTCATGAGGCATCCCTTACATTTCAACTTGCATTCAACTGGAAAAGACAGAGTAAGGCTGATGTAAAAAGCTGTTCACACTGCAGAAAAAAGAATAAAATAAGTCTGCATCTACAAACTCCAAAGTTACCCTCTAGAGCAAAGCCCAGAGTTTTATCTATCTACCTATGAAAATATGAGTGCTGCTATACAGCCATTGCTAGGAGACATTCTGAAGAGCAAAGCCTCTTGGTTAGCCTAGGTGTCACTTTTCCAGAAAAGTCACAGCATTTGATTTCCAACATCAAAACTCATATACACTTATGCTGATGTTTTACAGGTTTCTGACACGCAGCAGACAAAGCTACCATACTGAATGACTGCTGCCCAGCTTTATTTCCTTTCCTAAACATATGAAAAATGCAGCTAGGAAAGGCAATTTCACTGTAACAGTCCTGCAGAGTTCATTTATGAAAGCTTACTGAAAATACCAAGGAGAAATTCAGAGTCTCCCCTGTACAGCACAATTCTGAGAAGGATCATCTGCAGAAAGGAGCCAGCTTCTCATATAGCATTCAAGCACACTGCAACTAAAGACCTGTTTGCTTTCAAATGAATGAAGCAATTCACTAACTGTATATTCTGTTTAAGGAATATTTTCCATAGAAAGTCATCTTCATACTAGTTTCAAATCCTGCTAACGTGGTATTACCTTTTGTAAAGCTGACCCCTTTGACTGACAGGAATTACTAGCACAAGTGGGAAAGAATGACACAAAAATCATACTGTACTGAAGGTTTTATTGATGGCTACATTGCTGTCACTTATATCAGGCAGAGATTTCAATCCTTATCTAACAGGACCAACAAAATAGATATTAAAGATTTACTTCTGTAAGCCTAGGTTGCCAAATTCTGCATGTTCTGCACAACCTTCAGACTGCCAGCAAATGTCAGCAGCCTAGCTGCTGAGCTTACATTATATGCCCTGTTACACAGCAAAGAGTGATCTAAGAATTTATCACTTCTACTGCTTACACATTTTTGAAAATTGTTACATCAAAAAAACCTCATTTTCTTACTTCTCTGCAATTATGTACAATATAAAACAAAAGCCAAGGTTTGTGGTAGAAACAGTTATGATTTGATCATATAGAGGAGATATCAAATTTCATGAAACGTGACAATTTTTTGAGATGAGGCTCCAATGCAAAATTACTTTACCTGACACTGCAGTGTGGCACTTAGCAGAAGCATGAAAATATATTCCAAGTATCCCCTTTTGTTTTACCTTATGACTATGTGGACAAGTCTAATCTCACCGTGTGTCCTACACCATCGGATCTCTGTGCATCAGCTCACCATCTTGGCTTACTTTGCACTACAGAAGCACTTACATGAACTTTGATATTTTTTTTCAAATGAATCTTTATGTCTCAGATAATATTTACACATGTATATATGGCATTATTATTCACATTACTGGAAGAAAAAACAGCTGGGAAGGAAACAAATGTGCAAATCAAATGGTAAAGAATACACTGAGGGAAAAAAAGTCACTCTGAGAACTGAGACAGCGTATTACAAAGCCAAAAGGGAAAAGTGCAGTTCCAAACAATGGTGACACAGCCTTTCATTTGCAAACGACATTACCAACAGTGCTACAGAGAACGTCGTGGTAACCACTGTTCCTGTGCTAGTGGATTCCTTCAGGGAAGAAACACAGGTTTTGCAGAAGAATTTTCTTCTCTTTTTTATGTCACCTACAGTGGAAAAAATGATGCCAGTACAGAAAAGATGTGCAAGAACAGAGCCAAAACCTCCAATTTTCCTTCTCCCAAGTTATCAAAATAGACACCTCTGTTAAAAACAGACAACAACAACAAAAAATACCCTTTCACAAGTTATTCCTCTCCATGCTGGTCTCCTATAGATTAACTACAAGAAAGGAAATTCTATTTAACACCAAAATGCTTCATGGTTTTCTGGAACAAAGCATTAACAACAGGTACAAAACACATACAGGCCATAATCTACATTTTCCCCCATTAAATTAATTAAAATGAAAACAGATGCAATGTAATGCAAAAAAAGAACTGTACTAGCAACCAAGTTAAGAGGTGTCTGATACAACCTGTAAATATCCTCTATTAGCATTCACTTTTTTAATGAAGAATAACCAGTGTATTTTTCTCTATGCAAGAAAACTGAGCAAAGAACTGCAGGCCAGGCAGATACCCAAAGAGAAGCAAGTTAAAGGGAAACTGCACCCGTTACTGTTGGAAGGAGAGGGTGAACTATCTCCCCTTGGAACATCACTTCTAAACATCACAAAAAAATAAAATTTAATTTTTTAAATTCCTAAGTTATTTTAAGTAAACTGAAATTATTATGGTTGTTCATGAAGTGAATGCTTGTTTTCAATCCATCCTGTTAAAATTTTCCTATTATTCCTAATCCTAAAAACACCATAATTCCTATCTTTTCCTATTCCATTCTCAAGCGTAGCAATCTGAAGAACAAAGTTTAGTATGTGATGAAGAACAATGGCAACACCAAAGATCAGCTGTACTATGTAGGAGTGTTACAGTTACTGCTTGTTGCATGACTATCTGTAAACACAGTGACACATCTGCCCCTTCAGGAGTATTAGTAAACTTGCAGGGTGTGTACATACATGCACGTATATACGTGATTTAAACCCTTTGTAAGATCACAAGGAGATTAAGAACAACAAGAAAAAAAAGGCTGGAATGATTACGAGCTTTTCCTCAGACCTCAGCTCTAGAGTTTCCCATAACTGAATGTCCTAAATACTTGGGATAACTGGAAGAGGATGGGTGATTCTAAAGTCAACTGGTCTAAAATCTGAAAGTTTCCTGTAGATGGACTCTATGGATAAATTCATAGTTACTTTTAGAGTTTTAGAGTCCAGAAAACCTGGGATGACAAAATCTTTTCAGACTCACACTCAGTAGATGCATATAAAAAAGTAACCACCTGCACATTTATCCTTTTGACAAACTATACATTCTCCACAGAGAAGGTTGCCAGCTGCAACCTGTTTGCTGGGCTCACACAACAGCCAAAAAAGAAAAAAAAAAAAGACAAAAAAAAGAAAGAAACAAAATTTATTAGCAAACACACATTGAAAAAGAAAAGACTTGGACTTGCTGACTTCCTGCTCTGCTGTCGTCGGCAGAACTTAACGTGACTGAAAGCTCTCAAAAAAGCCAGAAAAAAATTACAGCACAAGTATGTTGCCACATTAAAATCGCTTTCTCTTGATAATTTCTGGTTTCCAGCTGATAGGGTGAGTTTCTTCAGTCTAAAAGGGAAGAAGAGAAGCCAAGTAAGGATTTTTTTCTGTTTTTAACATTAGACTGATCTGTAACTAGTTTAGTCTGAAACATTACTTAGATACGATATATACTCCATGTTAGATGCAGCATTATAGTTACCTAATTCATTTACCCAAATTAAATTATAGTATCATTCCTGCCTGAAAGACACAACAGAACTTGTTGTGCCTTTTTTTTTTCTTTTTTTGGGCACAAAGCTGTCAGTAGCAGTTCAGAGAAAACACTTCAGTGATCAAAGCACAGGAGGAGGAATTTCAGTCAGTCCTTCCACTGACACACAAGTTTGGCAAGTATCAAAGTGCACACAGTTCGCCCAATGCAAAATGAGTTGCTCCAAGTGTAATTCAACACAGCAATCCCAAAGTTGAATAAAAAAGGTTTAATAAACACACAAAAATACCACTTTACATCTTTAAAGTAAATTATTTGCAATACAAAAAGCTACAATCTATTGTTCTCCATATTGGTAAACAGACTCAGAGTTGAAAACATCAGTTTGAAAACATTCTACTTACTCTACTCTAGTAATATGTCTTGGACAATTTTTATCTCAAATCATATACAGAAATACAATATTCCAAGTGTAATCTTGCTAATTCACGTTTTAATGATTACAATCAAGCAGTCCCCTGGTGCCTTCAAAACACAATATACACTATTAGATTTATTGGGTAGATTTACCCAAATTTAATCATAAAGGACTTGCATGTCCATCAGCTCTTCTACACAACTTTTTAGCTGTATCAAATATTTATCTGTTCAAATATTAATAAAATAGATTCAACAAGCGTGTATACATGTTCCTTGTAAAACAAGTGCCTAAAATTTATTTGAAATCTGTTGATTTCATGAAAATATATCAAAAAGACACTTCTACGTACCGCAGTATCATCTTCTTTATATACTTTTATGGTTTTATCAGCTTCAGCAGTTAGCAGTCTGCTTTCAGACTGGTCAAAAACACAAGCAAATATTCCTGATTCACTGTCCAAAGAGCCTGGCTGTACAGCTGCATGTACTCTCTGGAAGTTGTATCCAGTTCTCCAGTCCCAAAGATGCATGGTACCATTATCAGCTAAAAATAAACCAAAGCAAACAATTAGTATTTCACCCAGTTAATTTCTACTTTTTTTTTTTTTTTCTAAAAACAGTCTCATTAACAGGTTCTCACAGCCACTTCTCATAAATTTTGTTTTATAGTCCCTTCACCAGTTTCATTCCTCTTCTCTGCTAATGCCTGAGCAACTTAATACTATTCCTGTAGTGGGGGGGGGCCCAAAACTGAAAGCAACATCCCAAGTACAACACAGGCACAACTCCCTGTCTGGCCTTGAATGTTTCCAACGACAGGGCATCCACCACATTTCTGGCAAACCTCACCACCCTTACTGTAACAACTTTCTTTCTTATATCCCATCTAAAGCTCCCCCTTCTTTAGTCTGAAACAATTTCCCCTTGTCCTACCACAGCAAAACCAGTTGAAGAGTCTATCCCTTCTTTTAGCTCCCTATTAGATACTGGCAGGCTGCTCTCAGATCTTCCCAGAGCTTTCTCTTCTCCATGCTGCACAGCCCCAGCTCTCTCAGCCTGTCCTCACAGGAGAGGTGTGCCATCCCTCAGATCATTTTTGTGGCCCTCCTCTGGATGTGCTCCAACAGGTCCACATCTCTCCTGTACTGAGAGGAGATACAATACTCCAGGCGAGGTCCCACAGCACACAGCAGAAGGGTAAGATCACCTCCCCAGACCTTCTGGCCATGCTTCTTGGGATACAGCCCAGAATACAGTTGACATTCTGGGCTGCAAGGGGAAAAACTTATAGGATGTTACATCCGTTTTCTGTTTTTCTTAGCTAAGAAGGGAGACTGATCTTGTTTAAGTAAGCTGATGAAGCTTCCTCAGAATCTCTTCTCATTTTGAATCAAATAACCCACAAGGCAATTGCAGTATGTTGCTTTGGAAGCAAAGAAAGGACTGGTATTCTGAACATTAAGTTCAGTAGCTCCATTAGAATTGAAGTATCATGTCACAAAGGAAATTACAGACATTAAGGAACCTGTTAACAGGACATATACTTAATGGTTGTCGAGGTTCTATTTCAAACACCAGTCTAAACTACTGTTGCTGTAACTGCTAGTAGCATCAGGATATTCGTAGCTATCTGAAAAATGTATTTGGAAAAATTGCTTTGAGAGCATCCTTCAATTAAAAAATAATTTTACTCCAACAGCGTTATTTATCTATTAAAACTCTCATTTCTTGTCTAGCTGGCAACTGTGAAGAAACCTGTATATTTCAAGAAGGTGTTTTCAAGGTAAGACACTCTAAGGTAACTTCAACTTATTTTAATTCAGCTTAAACTTCTTTTAAGTTGCTGTAAATAGCATGGAGGTGTAGAAAGGGATGAGCATTACATTCAAATTTTAATTTAAAAAAAAAAAACAACCTCACAGATAATCACTAAAATAACAGCGTGTGTTTGTTTAGTGTGAAGTAGTAACAAGTAGTAACAGGTTTTTTGAAAGCTCAACAGCTACTAACACAAAAGTCTACAAGGCCTTCAAAATAACATAGAATCAAATATGAGATCAGTCCAGTATTTGGTAGTTCATGCTCTCACTATGAATGCACCAGCTGTCAAATAGATCTCTGACAGAATTTTAAAACCAAGGCTCACCTTCATATGCAGTTAAAAATACAGCCATAATAGGCTGACAATACAATTAGTTATCTTCCACAACTCCTGCTTAATGCATTTCCATTTCCCTCCACAACTCTAGACTACACAATACACTGTACCAAACTGGATCAAACCCAGTCTGAAACAATGAGCTGTAACTGCACTGTTCTAAGAACAGCTGCTTTTTGTTATCCTCTGGTTACAAACAGAAATGCTTTAAGAATCTGCTTCTGAAAAACCTCACAAAACCTGTGTTAAACTGAACTTTCTATCCTGTCATAAAGTGAATTGAGTCTTGTTTACAACTAACCAAAAGATGAGACGAACAAAACCAGGCTCTGCTAGTCATTTGGAACAATATAATATCACCTCTTAATTTACTTTGGTACACATTTAAGAAACTTTGAGACAACAGAACCAATGCATGCATGCAACTCAAGGATGCGTTAGATACAAATAACACAGCAAGCTTTCTATATCCTCTATCCATTCTCACTGCATCAATGTGTCTTTAAGAAAACAGCTTTCAATTTCCAGTCTTCTCCTGAGAAGCTTCTAACAATTCAAACTCATGAGATCACACAGAATGGACTCTACAGACTTGTAACAACTGGGAAGAAACGTTTTCCCTACTGGAGACTTCAGACTCCTTTCAAATATTTTTGGGCAAGCAGCACCAAAAAATGTAAGGGATTCTACCTTCCTGCAAAATGAAGCTGTAGGCTATAGCAGGTAAGTCCAAGAGAGCTTAGGGAACATCTTGACCCTAAGGACCTTCAGTCATATTCAGCACACCAGGAGGAGTGAGTGGGAAGGAATATGAACGTGCATTTCTCATTTACCTCCTGAGACCAAAACTCCATCTGAGTTTACAGTCAATGTGTTGATAATAGCATTGTGACCAGAGAGGTTCTGAATGAAGTTTCCATCTGGGAATTTCCACTGCTTAATGTTATCTGGAGAGCCAGATGCAAATGTGTAACTGAAAGAAAATAAGCACAGTATATTAAAGATACATAAGAGGATAGAAAAGATTTCTTTGGACAGTGTGAAAGCTAATATTCAGTAGAAATTAAGTAGAAGGGCAGCATGAGCAAAGGTATCAGAGGGGAAAACAGGTTTTTGTTTCCAAAACCATACAAGCAAGGACAAAACACTGCAAAAAAAGTGTTTATGCAAATTTGTTTTTTCCACTGTCTTAATGGTACTTTATCCACAGAAACTTGGGATGAATCAAAACAAAGTCATATTAACCCAGAGCACTGCAAACAAACACCTGCTTCGAAGATTAAATACCCACAAGAAGTGTTTTTTTTTTAAGGCTACTTAGATTGAAACATCTCGTGCAATGAAGCACATGTTAAAAAACAAAACAAAAAAACCACCTTCCATTAGCATTATTCACACCTGTGAAACTTGACGAAAATGAGTCTCTTTCTGCCAATAATCGTTCAGTTACATTAATTATTATTAGCTTTATCATGCCCAGCATTGCTGATTTTTCAAGGAACATGTCAAAGCACATGCATAAGAAACTCTGTGGACTACAATACAATATGGGTATGAGAACCAATACCTGGGAAGGCCAGAGCAGTAAAGGTGCTAAACAAATAGCTTACTGATAAATATATTTTTTAAGCATTTTATGCTTATTAGTTTGGGGTTGTTATTTTATTCTATTTTATTTTATTCTTTTTTGTTGTTTTTACATTATTATGCCCTGCTATTCCTAGTCAGCTCACACTGGCTTTCCAGCACCACCCAACGTTATGAATTATAAGAGGGCAAAAGAATGAGGAAAACTTACTGTCTTGGATGAAGTATTACTGCTCTTACAGATTTCTTATGGTTTGTTAAAGTAACACGAGTTTTTCCTGCCACTAAATCCCACAGTCGTATGGTAGTATCATGACTGCCTGCAATGAAAAAACCCAACACACTGTATTTATGCTGTCAACACTGTCCTCATAGAGCAAACAAAACTTTGTGAGAAATGTAAAATTACTAGTATCTTTGTTAAGAAAGTATGACGTTAATTCCAGTTCAGAAGAGAAAGACACTGGGTTGTAATAATCTTTTTATGCAGCTTGAAATGCAAAGAGAAGTACGTAGTTGAGCAAGGCATTATTCTGACATAAATAAGAAGTGTATCTTTTTCATTAACTACTGCATGGGAAATGCAGAAAGACATTCAAACACTACATAGCTGTATTTTCTTATTTCATACTATTAATGGTATCATTAAGCATTGCACAGACCATTTTCAGTAGAAAGCTAACAAGAAATGAATTTATTAAATTCAACAAAGAGAAAAGACTTGAACCTCACAGAAATACATGACAAATACAGGAAGGATAGGTTTTATTACATACGGTATTTGCAAAATCACGCCCACTCTACCTGTAATAACCTGTGGTTCTGCAGCTTGGCACTTCACTGTTGCTACAGCATTTGTGTGTCCTGAGAGTGTGTGCACACTGGCTTTTGTTCTCACATCCCAAATCTGTGAAATCACAGTAAAAAAAGCAAAGAGGCCAAGAAGGGTATATAATTTATGTATTTCAGACACTGTAATTGATTACACTAACTCCCTGTCATATGTTTAGGAATTGAAATACAGTATTCAAATTTTTTTGTTCACCAAACAGTTCATCACAAGACTAATTGTCCCAATGGGTAAATTTCAAGCAGAGCAAGGAGCCTACCTTGACATTTCTAGATATGCACATAAAACACATGCAGTGATCCTGTATATTTAGGGTTTACCTAATAAATTAAGGAATGATTTGGAGACAATTTTTGGGGTATAAACGAAGGCTTAGTTTTTAAGTCTGTAAAGGAAGACAAAGTTATCATGAACTGTCATGTTTTCATTTTAATATGGGTTCTTAACTCCTGTTAACTGGTCCCTTCTACAAATGGAATATATTAAAACACAAAGTAATACTCACTCGTGCTGTTGAATCTCTGCTACATGTTACCAGGACATCTATTGTTGGGTGCAAGTCTAAACCATAGACAGCACTTAAATGACCATGGTAGTGTCTGATAACCTAGATGAATAAAAAAAATACACACGTTGACCAAATTTTTATAAGAATATTTCAAATGCTTTTGTTTTTATATTTGCCACTACCAATTAATTCAAATTTAAGAAACTATAGCTTACCTTATTGTATTCAAGATCCCAGCATTTCACTTGTTTGTCTTCTCCACAGGAAAAGAGGTATGGACTTCTTGCACTTACTATCACGCCTCGTACAGTACTGATATGCCCCGTCAAAGATAACTTCAACTTGCCACTAGCAAGGTCCCAAATCTGCACCAAAACAGTTACTTTGAGGTAGACAATTAAAAGCCACAGAGCAATAGTGTGGGCAAGATGAATTAACATCAAAAATTACAGTAACTGAAATGTTTGCCCTCCAGCTAATAACAAATGAAATCTCAAGTACTAGTAATACTCAACAAATTATCTTCCATTTGTGACTATAAAGTAAAATAAAAACATTTTGCAGTTCTGTACACAGCATTCTGTGTATATCAACTGAGAAACTTTTTCCAAGGGTTAAAGAAAATTAATTATCAAGAACAAAAAAACCTCCAGATCTTCACTTGCCAGTACCTTCTTCCAACCTCTTACCTTAATAGTTCTGTCAGCAGAGCCAGTAACAAACCACTGATTTCCTGGTTCTACTGCAATACATCTCACCCAGCCCAAGTGACCACTGATAACCTTTGGAAAAAGATAAAAATTCCTAAATCTGAGACAATACCACATATCACTCAATATAACTTCCATAACAAATCTCAAATTAGATCTGAAGAGAGCTTGATTTTTATTTCTACTTTGGTTAAATGATGAGATTTTACATGCTATACACCACATCTGGGAGTGTGGTGAATAGGGAATCTATTTCCCCAGTAGGAAATACTTCTGTAAAGAAGCTTTTGCAACCGTAACAGGATGCTTCAACACATACAGTTTGGCAGACTGTACTGAAGTGTAATTTGTCTTAATTTCGATGTAGAGCGTGTTCTAACATTTGTATGCAGAATCAACACAAATTCCTTTGAGATCAACTGTTTTTCAAAAAAAAAAAAGTTTTTAACTATTAGCTTTACACTTAACTAATACTATAGCATTCTGAAGATTTTTCTGATCAATTGTTTATACACAGTATTGTATTTAGATGAACAGTGCTAAAACAAAACTGTAACAGAACTTAATTCATACACTTTCACATCTATGCTCACATTGCAAGTTTTCAACTTACTCTGTACAGTTTCCAAGGTGGATGCCACTGAGGCTTGGGCATGGTTGGAGCCTTCTTTGGTACCAATGCAGAATTTTTGTTTCCACCAGATTCCATCATAGCCTGTACATTAAAAAGAAGATTACACCCATCTGTACTTCATAACCTCTCTTTACTTGCAATTTAAAACCTTCTTGCTCTGACATCTCAACACTGATGAAGTTCAGGTAGCAAGGAGATCTCCACACAATGCAGAAATGAAACCCAAAGCACCTGCCAGTATTTCAAGTCAGACATGCAACAAACTCACCACAGACATCCCAGGAGGCTGTGAACGCTCAGATATCCCAGCATGTCTGTAAATCTCACCCACACCAGCAGCTGTCCGACTTGCATCCAACCTAGGTCGAATGAAAACAGTCAATTGATTGAAATCAACTCTGTGTTTTACTAAATAAGTGATAAGGTATCACAGAGCAGTGTCTAGCTGAGTCTTGAACGTTTCCAAGGATGGAGACTGCAGAATCTCTCTGGGCAACCTGCTCCAGTCTCGGATCAACTCAATATACAAGAAGTACCCAAAAGCCAAGCCTCTTTTTTTTTGTTTATCTTCTATGTAATCCAAATTCCCCATTCTCCACTTTCTGTCCATTACCTCCAATGACAGCTAAAGAACATACACCAAGATGATGCCTGACCACCTTAAAATTGTATCACAGAATGGCTTGGGTTGCAGGCGATCTTAAAAATCACCTAGGTCCAAACTCCTTGCTGCAGACAGGGTTGCCAACTGCTAGATCAGGTCTTTTAATGTTTTATAAAGCTGCATATTCAAAGTACTTTGTTTTGCTTTGCGATTCTCATAGACCACACAAACGTTAATGAAATAACACAAGAAGTACCTGGACTGAGAAGCAGGAAGTGCTACAGCTAAGGACTGAGCTGCAGATTCACTAGGCATCCTCTGGATCTTAGTGTCTGCTGTCAGAGCCACACCTTGAAAAAAACAACACAGCAAAAGCAAAGACAACCACTAAAAAGAAAATTCAGGAAGAAGTATTACATAACACACACACACACCTGTGTGCAAGGACGTGTCATGCATTTGTAACATTAAGTACAGTTGTTCAGTGTTGTTTTTCCACATAAGAGTCAAATCTACAGTAATTTTGATTATGGTCCTACCTACAGAAGCACACAACTTCTAGAGAAGAAAATAGTATGATTCTACCATCAGAGATGAAACAAATTTATCCAGTAGTAGTTACACTTTTTATCCAGTCTCAGCCACTGTGAAAATCCAAATGCCACAGAAACAATATTTTGACAAGTATTTGCTGTCTTGCTCTTGTATCATTATTTATTAGTGTACGGTCTCTATGTAACTCCAGATATCCTGGAGCAGTGCAGGACTATGAAAGATTTACTCCTACATGAGGTGAAAACTTCAGACTAAAGCTTGTAATCTCTAATCGTAAGAAAAGTAGGTTGCTTTAGGAGAACCAAACAAACAAAAAAAAGACAAACATCCAAAACCAAAAACCACTTTGCAAAGTATAGCTTTGGTATAGACTGGTGAATTTATTCACTTTCAATTCTCTATTTCTTCCCTTAGCCAATGTTCTGGCACTTGACAACAAAGATAACATTCATGTAAGATGCCAAGGCTAAAACAAGAAATACCACCACGAACAACAAAGAAATCTGGGTTTAACACTGACATACCTGATTCAAACACAGAACTTTACTTACCAGGCCCAGGTGGATATGGATGTGTACCAGTTATCACATACTCCAGTTCCTCTCCTAAAGACCAGCATAAAAATGCATTCAAACAAAACTGAGTTAAACACAGTACGTCATGCAAATCAGTAGAAACCAGCAATCACTTCTAATGCATTACACTTACTAACCTCTTATTTACATCGATGTTTGTTTTGGTTATCTCAGATTTCTAGACCTCAATAGTAAAATGAGGTAGCACCATTTGTTACCAAAAGGGACAATCACTCTCCCATGAGAAAAATGTTCATGCTGTCAAAGATGCCTTCTGAAGTAGATACCATGGAAAGAGAGTCAACTACACAGAAAGTATCAGTGTTTGACAAAAGCCTCAGAAGGATGATTAATTGTGCCTGATATCAGAGAAGAAAAACGCAAGCACAAGTTTGTTTCCTTAAAGTATTTTTTCAGTCCCTCAATGCTTTTCAGTCACAGAATACTTTGAATAGAAAGTATTCTGTAAGATAAATCCTCAACAAAGGCATTTGGCAGTCTTCAGAAGTTTCTATACAGATCAGACCAATGCATACTTATTTTATACAAACCAAACCAGAGTGTTTTTCAACTAATGATTTTTCTGTTTTAATAGTTGCACACCTATATGAATTTACATGAAACAAACAAAAATAAACACAAAACACATCCTTGACCATTATCAGCTTTTTAACACCCAAATATAGCACACACTAACATTACCTTAAAACTCGCTCATTTTATTAATGAGTTAAATCTCCTACTATTTCCTTGTGGAAACAAACTTTCTCCTTGTTCTGAATCACTTAACCCTTGTGACTCTAGCAAGGAAAATACCGAAGAGTGAAAAACAGGTATTTTTATTTCCTTCTACATCCTTCTACATCACTTAAAATCATTCCAAAGATAAATAGAAGAGGCCAGGTCCCTCCCTAGCCCCTTCTGTGCAAAGAGAAAAGATTAACAATGCAGTCTTCAGACAGAAGACTAGTGAGACTAAGGCAAAACAAGCAGCAAACACACTACTAGGAATAACAAACCTTCATTTCCAGAATACTGTTTATGTCCATAGGGATCCCCAGTGGCTGGGCCTCCTTTCTCTCTCATGTTTTCTTTAAGAGTAGGCATGTGCAACACTGAGCCGTACTCAGTACGCAGCTTGACTGCCATCTTTACTTTGTGGCTGTTGGAAGAACAGAGCATAATCCTGATTTTTGAACAGCTCTTAAGTTTTGAAACGTTTTAAAAAGAGGAAACATTTCATACAGCTAACTTTACAATCTTCATATTTTTAATTCCCTTACACTACACCGGTGATTGTACTAAGCATCTAGACTTCCTACCTGGGTGGAGTGATCACTAACAAAATAAAACTCAACCACACAGTACTCACCTTTCATCATCTAACGGTACAGGTTTGGCATTATCAGCTACAAACATATCATGGGTTCTCTTCAAAGATCTGAACACAAGTGTGTGCACAGAGTGCTTTTGGACTTCCTAAAATAAAGGAAAGCATATTTAAATAAATTCATCCATGCTTAAATGAAAAACTGAAATCTGAAACATAAATCGAGTAGCAACTTCAGACCTACAGGTGATGTAACCCTATTTACATAAAAGAAAACACTGCTCCTCCTGGAAACTAAAGTATATATTTGTTAGTTCTCTTAATTCAATGCCTACTCAAAATAAAACCCAGTTTCTCAGAAACTACAAGCCAAAAACTTTTTGCACTACCAACAAATACTTGAACGTGTTTATCTTTCCTGCTTTCCAGATGTTTTTATATGTTCAGAATCAATTATTTTGTTCTTTAAACACTCCTTTATTGCAGTACCTCCACAAAAATGAACAAAGGCAATCGTCAGTTTCTGCACAGCATCACTCTACCTAAGCATAATGCTGTTTAGTGCAAGAAGTAATAGTGGGATCAAACAAAACAAAGCTTCTTATCCTTTTAAAATCATCCTTGTTACTGTAAGCAAATAAAAGTTATTATCTCATTCACGTCCAAATGAGTAGAATGTAAAGCTATTAACCTACACATAATTCATGTTTTAACTCCTATCTTCCTCTCGGGGCACAAAAGAAAAAAAAAATCTAATAGGAATATGAGTTTCCTTCAGTACACAAAACTGGAACTCCCCGTAGTTGTTCTGCACGTCGCAAACAGCGGCAACAAACTGGAAACAGCGCTAAAAACTTCTGGCTCCAGATATCCTTCAGCTGCCCAGCCTCCCTGCTCCATTACACCGAGGTTCCACCACAAGGCCCCGCAGGCCTCCAGCCAGCATCCCGCTGCCCCCGGAGCGGCCTAGGCAGGCAGAAGCACGGGCCATCCCCGCAGCGAGGGCCGCCCAGGGGCAGGCGTACCGCTTCACCTCCCCTCACACACCCCGGTCACCTCGCGAACCGTCGGCCAGCGCTCACCTCCACCATGGCGGCGTCGCCCTCCTCCCACAGCTATGGAGAGGCTTCCGGCGCCTGCCCCGCGCCTCACCGGAAGTGACGCGTGGCGGGGGCGCGGTACGGGCCGGGCTGCGCGGCCCGGGGCGGTGCGGAGGCGGAGGGTTCGAGTCCCGCGCGGTGCAGTTAGGAGCTGGCAACGCCAGAGTGCGCTGTTGCGCTTTTTGAGGGACCCGGGCGCCCCGTGGGCGCGCAGAGTTTGTCTACTAACGTTTTGTGTCACGTTCGGTCTTGGGGTTTTGCGTTCTGTCTTCTGCTGAAGGATATCAGGTTCATTATTAACGCATCTTTTACAGGAAAACCTGCTTGAAATACAGACCTTTGTAGCAATCCTTGAAAAATAAGTATCTATATTTTGTAAGAACACTTACAGAAGCTAGTTATTAGCACACTGTTAGATTTCACGATTCCCCGTAGTTTTTTGGTAAGTAAAGATTAGGGATAGAATCATATACCTTGACGTCCTTGCAGTGCTTTAGAAAATCAAACGTCAAATTAATCTATGTTACATATACATATATATGTATGTATGTAAATGTAACATATACATGCATACATACATGTGTATATGTAACATAGATTATTTATATATATATATACACGTAATGTTATACATATATATATATTATTTCTTCTCCTAGCAGCTTAATTCCAAGGAGAAATCAAAAACCATGCCAACAGTATTCACTAAAATATTCAATTTATTCTGTTTCAACTTGAATGCAGCTGCTTGATGTATTCTTGCATGTCAGCTCCAGTTATAATGCCACGAAGTACAAGCTGTGTCATTTTTTACTAATGGAAAGATGACTGGCATATCGAATACATTTCAGTGTTGTTTTAATGACCAAAGTAGATGCCCCCCCATAAATGTATATGAACATTCTTACTCACAGAATATGAAGATAACATTAATTCTCATTTACAAGAAAGAAAGCTTTGAAATAATTGTTACCAGTAAAGGGAAGGAAAGAGGACGCCTGAGATGAACATCTAATTCTAGAGTAACCCTGTCACAATATGACATGTCCAACACCAGCGGCTTCAAAGAACATTTCTAAATCAGCTGCTAACAACTGGATTCCTTTCAAAATTACATTTACTGTCACAGCTTATCAGTGGCTCAAGAAGGTTCTGTTCCCCCTCATCAAAACTACCCTGGGACACATTCAGCCTGGAGGAGCCAACATCCGAGGATGGGGTTTGTGTAAAGAGTATTGCACCATGGGCAGACAATTTGGCAGAGCAAACATGAGAGGCAGCACACAAAAATTCATTACTAAAAGCACACACGTATGCCTCTACCAGTAAGTACCTCTCCAGGACAAAACAAGTGTACAGAGAGGTGTCCCGGAACACTGTCAGGTCAATGCTTTGTTTTCACAGATCCTCATAGCAGATTTGTTGTGGTATCACCACTGTGTGAGTTCAGGAAGAACTTTCCATTAACCACATGAGATGGGGAGGACGTGAAGAAAACACAAGGAAAAAAAGATCAAATATCCTGTTCGGAGTGAAAGCTTCCTTGACGCCATTTTCAGAAGAAGCTTAAACCATGTTCTTGGTTGTTTGTAAGGCTTTATTCAGTCCGTATGAAGTGCCAGCATAGCTGTAACAATTGCAAGCATCAAAGAAAAATTACATCTTACATCCAAGAAACCAACTAACGTTGATTGAATTTCGCTCCCCCAAAATATTTGTTATATGCATGCATGCTTGCCAGTATATCTTGTTCCCCTTGCAGTTCCAGATTTTGTCTCATACTAGAAGCACTTCTTGCCAGTGTAAGTCACATCCCTGTGCAGGTGGAGCTCTGCAGAAAAGCTTCTGCTGGAAACAACCTTGTGGTGCAGATACAGCTCCTTCAAGGACAGCTGCTTGTTCAAGCCCAATCCACACACCAGCCTTTGCATGATAGGCATATGGTTCATTCATTGTGGTCCTGGTAATTTCCTGGGAAGCCAATAAAAGTACTGGAGTGGGGAGGGTCAAAGGCTAAATTTCATAGGGGAAATCCCATTGGAAAGCAGATGAAGCTGGGGGATTCCCAGGCCAAGCTTGCTCAGCATGGATGCAGCCGCCTTTGGCCACCACAGACCAGAGAGCACTGAGTGCCTGAAGAATGACACCTAAAGTTGCTGCATAACATGGTGGTGGTTTCAGAATAAATTAAATGCAAATATCATTAAGAATTATATGGACCAAGGAAGGATAATTTAGAGGTGAGTTCCTGGTTCAGGGCTAGTGGGACCCCAGGTTAGTTCTCCACTGTTCTGCTACCTGTTAGCCTTGGGCAAGAGATTCAGCATCACTGTGCCTCTGCCTTATACATAAAATAGTGGTGATTGAACTTTCTGCCAGGTATGGTGTGATGAAAATTGCATTTAAGGTTGGGGGATGCCCAGAAACTGTGATGGTGATGGGCATACAGTATCTTGACTGGCATATTTTCATGTAAACAACGTGTTAATGACGACAGTTTTGGCCAAAGACAGGTTCCCTTAGTTCCTGTAGAGAGAAGTTCATGTTCTTCCAAATTTAGTAGTGTTAGGTTTGTTCTCTTGCAAGGGATCAAATTCAGGAGAGTAAGAGCTCCTTGAGCCATGGCTGATTTGGGGCCAAGCTGTTTAATAATTAAACTAGCCAGGTTAAACTGTTTTCATATTTCGGGAATCTCCATAGTTTATCAGAACTCTGACAACAGCACAAATACAGGAAAAAGGCCTAAACCAAGCAATTTTAGCTATTCTTGTTTTTGTTTATCACAAAATCTACCTCACCGCCCATTTGGTCTCTGAAATGGAAGCTCAGCCCATGGCTTGCTCCTGTTAATGTCTTCAGACTTTGATAGAAATGACTTGAAAGAGATGTGCTAACCTTCATTCTGCACATTTGATTAATTCACTATAACTCCATTGTTTATATACATGAGAAAATCAAAGGACATGCAGGCACTGAAATGTTAAATCTGCTTATATGGGAGCAGCAATATGCCACATCCTTAAAAAGCACCAGAAAGCATTTGTTTATTCTACTATGATTACCAACAACCTCATACCATATTACTTTAAAATACCGTTAAAAATACTCAAACCACATAGTACATGAGGAGGCTTATCAGCAATGAAAGATAAAACATCAATCTTCTGTCAGTCTGAATTTTCAGGATATTCATTGAGGTACTACATATGTTTCCTCACAAGGAAAACTGATTTACTCAGATGTACTGTACTGAAAGAGGCCGAAGGCTTGCATATCTATCCAGGTCCTATCAGACTTGCTTAAAAAGCATTTGGTATGAGGTGAATTTAATTAAAATGTAATATAGTATTTCTGAAATATTCCAATTTTCAGCAGAGAGAAAATAAGCAAGGAGCCATGAGAGTCCGTATTTGACAGTATTTCTTCTCTTTGGACATTCACCCAGTCAGCTGTTTTACAGGACTTGTGACTTTTGAGAATACAGTAATCTTGTGTAATATGTGTAGGACATACTTTTAAGGATTTAAACAGTTAGTTGATGCCAGCAGCCACAGGGGTCTCTGGGACATGCAGATAAGAGTTGTCCAGAGAAATTGCTCAACATCAAATGTATTCAGGCACACAGGGAAGAGAAAAATTAAATATTAACAAAGCAGTGATTGCAGTGAAGGGTTGGTCCTATCACTATCACTGGAAAATTGGGGTGGCCACGTGCATATATAGGAACAGAGCGGATCTCACTCTGACAGATCTGCTGAGGGGAGAAGGTCAGCGAGCAGCTCGAGCCAGCAGCACCATGAAGCTGCTCCTGTTGCTCCTGCTCTCCATCCCTGCCATTAAACCCCAGGCATCCACTGAATATGACGACGAGGTTGTAATACTGATTAGAATTGATGATAATAAGAGAATGATAAATTTTGTTTAATTGTGTGCATGACTTACTTGGCTCATGTGAGTTAGCTCAGTTAGAAAACAATACATGCATATTCTTCTTCCACTCAAAGAAATAATCTTTTAGTTATTTCTTCATGTATATTTTATTGTGCAACAGCTATTTTCTGGTTTTGGATGTACTCTCTTCCTATTTCCTTTATTTCTTTGCGTAGATGTAGAATGGAAATTGGTAAGATTAGTTATTTAACTAAATGTATTTAAGGATATTTATTTAGCAGTGCTGGCGTGTGATGTTTTAGACAGTTCATCTGTGATGTGCAAAGGCGTAGAAATGTGTAATTTTTTATGTCCTACCTAAAAGACAGGTTGTTTTTTTTTCCTATGGATTCAGCAGGCATTTAAAAAAAAAAAAATGAATTGCCAGATCATGAATGTGATTTATGTTTGAAATGGAAAGGTGATAATTGTTGGACCAATAGGTAAGCAATGAGGATCAGTCAAAAATAACAATTTAACCTATATTTAATTTGCTTTATTTAGAATATTTTAATGAGAAATTTTATTTATAGTTTTAGTAAGTTTTCTTCTTTATACTTCGAAAATCCCTGCCAAAATGAAATAGGTCAGGGTGACCAGCAGTGAGATTATTTTCTGTTATAGGATGTGTTTGTGTGTTTGCATTGACTACTGATGAGATTACCTTGCTATGTCATTTGCATCCCTTTTGTGGTTTGCGTGCTGCCTACTTTTGGAACTCCTTGACACCTCTAATTCTTACACATTTCTGCTATTTGTAGCTAAGCTTGAATGAGATTGGAGGTGACTGAAGTGAAACTGTTAAGACGGAGTGCTGTATTTATTGGTGGAGTCTAGGCCTCGCACGGGCAGTGTTCTCTCCAGGGAGAGCTCTGGCTGCAGGCAGGCTTCAGCCCAGGCTTAGAGAGCTTCCTCTGCCCGGCTTTGCAGGAGGACACCCCTGAGGTCAATGTTCGAGGCCATCGACCCCTGGACAAACGGCGAGAATCAGCCCCCACACCGAGGCCTGTGGCACCACCCATCTCTGGCACGGGGTACCAGCCCCGGCCCCCAAAACGGGGCAGGCAGGGCATGAATAAGGAGCGGATCATCTACCCGGATGCTGGTGGCTGCAAGCATCCTCTTGAGGAGCTGGTAGGTGTCTGCCTGTTTGGCTGATATGGTGCTGAAGACATTGTTTTTTTCCTATGAGTGTAGGATAGTCATGCATTTAGAGCAGCCCAAGTTGGTTTCTTTCTGTCTGAATTTGGCCAGTGCTTAGCTTCTTGAGATGACTATTTCTTACTGCAATGTAAACAACCATTTCCTATGAGAGATGCACATAGCCCAAGTGTGGAGAATCTCCATGATTATCTGAGGCAGGTGAAGAAAGGAGCAGGTTATATGCGAAGTTCCAGCTGTCCCTGACAGAATGTAGTCCTGGTGCAGGTTTCTTAACTCCTGGAACATTTAACTGTGCAGATAAACAAAAAGCAGTGGATACTGGACCCAAAAGGGTGGCTTTGCCCAATGGTTTCAACAAAAGGATCTTCTTGAGGGACTAAGCACCCCCTCCTCACTTGCAAACTGCAGCTTTGTTTTAGCAGATAGATGTCTTACCTAAGAGTCCTTATCTAAATGCTTAAATATGTAGTCAAATATTACTAACTATTCAAAGTTTCCAAAGGTATAGTCATTTGCTGACTGGTTTAGAAACTTCTCTTTTTGTCTTGATCTTTATGCATGGCCCTTTTTATGTTTTTTAAGGGAGTACTGTGTCCAACCGGGTGTGAACTGCAAACAACACTGCTAAAACAGGAAAAAACAGTGACATCTGTTCTGCGTGATCTGAAAGACAGAGTGGCCAAATTTTCTGACACCTCTACAACTATGTATCAGTATGTGAATATGATAGATGATAAACTGGTAAAGACACAAAAACAAAGAAAAGGTACGTTTTGTTATGAATCATTAATGTTAATGATATTACAGCTCCACTGATATTTCTACTATTACTTGCCAGCAGTACTCTTTTAAAAAAAAGTTAAAAATATGTAATCTGTAATCTTAAAAAAAGTCCTTTGAGAGAAGCAAAGGAATGGATCCTATACTGAGCCAAGATTCATATGAGGCCTCTAAATGTAAGGGTTCCCCTTCTCTTACCTGCTTTCCCAAATCTATGATACCGTGGTCCATTATCCATCCAACTCCTTTATGCCCAGCTCCTATCTTGGCAGCATGGCTCCCTGTGAAGAAGCTAGTTATAGTTCTATGGCAAGAACTAGTTCTTACAGCAACATCGTCAAATATACTAGCTTTCCAAGAAATAACCATTTTATAACAAAGAATTAATTTTCCAGGAATCTCTGTATAATTTTATACATTGTGGAAAAGTAAGCAAAATATATGCATACCCTTCCTCCCCACGAAGAAGAAAAGCAGATTTTCAAATTTTGCTTACAGGTTACTTTTCATTATTTCATCTGGAAAACATAGAAAACTAACCTACTTCTCATCTATCTGTTTTTCTAGACAATGATATTATACTTTCTGAGTATAACACAGAAGTGGAATTGCATTACAACTACATAAAGGATAACCTGGACAATAACATCCCCTCTAGCCTCAGGGTCCTTCGTGCAGTTGTGGATTCTTTACACAAAAAGATACAGAAACTGGAGAATGCTATTGCAACTCAGACAGACTACTGCCGTTCCCCATGTGTTGTTTCCTGTAATATACCAGTGGTTTCAGGCAGAGGTACTCATTTAACTATAATGACTACTCTTTCTTCTCATCTTTATATTTCTGTGCAAGTTGATGGATGCATCATTCTATTGCTGTGATTGTTCCTCTGAAACCTGTGACACTGATTAGGGTAGCAGAAAAAGATGGATAATTATCCAATATGGAAAAATCCTCTTAACCAGTATCTGGTCTTCAGGTTTACCTTCCGTAAGATGAAGGTGGTATGTTTGTGACTCTCTGAGTTGCATCCTTTATTTCTTGTCAGTTATGAAAGATTTTTCCTTTACAAGCTTGTCTAATTCAAAAAGTCATTGAAATATATACAATCTTTGGTTGCTTGGCTTGAACTTTTAGAAATGCCTATCCGGAAACACAGAACAATCCAAGTATGCTGTTCTTTCTTCCTTGATTCTTCCAAATGGTTTATTATGGATATTAAAATCAAAGCAGAATTAAATACCTCTTTAAAAGCAATCCCTTGTAATCAGCAATTCAAGGAGTTCAGAGCTGTTTCAGTAACACAGTTCCCGGTTTATTCTTGCAGAATGCGAGGATATTTACAGAAAGGGAGGTGAAACGTCTGAAATGTACATCATCCAGCCAGATCCTTTTACCAAGCCATACAGAGTCTACTGTGATATGGAAACAGATAAGGGAGGTTAGTGTTAAATAAAGATGTTTTTAAAATATTAATTAGTAAGAATGCTGAAACAGAAAAAAAAAACATAATAGTAATTTTCAATTTATACAAACTAATATGGATTTACAATTTTTGTATTTGAGAATTTTGTTATTTGAGAATTAAGCCTGACTTATTCAAAAAAGTCATGTTGGTCAGATAACCAGCATGACATTTCTAGAATGAAACTGCAAATGAATAATTGTGAAGGGGCAGGTAAATAAAACCACATCTTACTATAGCTAAAACTGACAATGTAATGGTGGACAGAAGTGGAAAATCTGGCTCATTTCTTACCCATTTCTTACTTACACACTAAAAAAAAAACTGAAGCACTTTGTCACCTTCTGCTTTTTCTACATTTCCTCATGAAGCAAGGCACTGCTTCAGTGTGAGTAAAAATGGCAAGGCAGAACTCATAACTCAGTCTTGCTCCAAAGAAGTCACCTGTACCATTCATCTCGAGATAATGATAGTAGGGCTCTGTCTTAAGACTTCATGCTCCTTTCATAATTAATCTAATTATGATTAATTAATCTAAATCCTGTTATTCCTCTAGGTTGGACTTTGATTCAGAACCGTCAGGATGGCAGTGTTAATTTTGGAAGAGTATGGGATCAATATAAGAGAGGATTTGGAAATGTTGCAAAGAGTGGAGGGAAGAAATACTGTGATACACCAGGTAAAATACTGAGCGTAAAACATGAAGAGTGCTTAGTGAAACAGTTTTCTTATATTTCTTGAAGCTTTTTGACTTTTTAAGAATGACTTTGACAGACTTGAAGGCAGATTATAAAGTTGCCTTGAAGGATATTTTGAAATTCATTTCACTGAATTCTCATTTGTTACTTCTCAGGTGAATACTGGCTTGGAAATGACAAAATCAGCCAACTTACCAAGATAGGGCCCACTAAAGTTTTAATTGAAATGGAAGATTGGAATGGTGATAAAGTATCAGCTCATTATGGAGGTTTCACCATACATAATGAAGGAAACAAATATCAGCTTTCCGTTAGTAACTACAAAGGCAATGCAGGCAATGCTCTGATGGAAGGAGCTTCACAGTTGCATGGAGAAAACAGGACAATGACAGTTCACAATGGCATGTTCTTCAGTACTTACGACAGAGACAATGATGGATGGTATGTACTTGCATTAGACATTTAAAAGAAATTATTCTGCTTGTATCTACTTAAAAAAATACAGAATATTTCAACTAACTTTCTGCTAGTTTGCACAGTGCTTTATAGTATCTTAAAATAAGTTTTCTCAGTGTAAGTTACTAGCCAAGCATTCATCCTATACTGGTGCAGCTTAGGGCAGAACTGGCATAGCCAAAGAGGAGGTAAAACTATATTACGTTAGTGCTGCTCTGTAACCAACTAAGAAACAGGAATCATTAATTCCATCGATTCCAGGAATTATGTTACTATAGAGAAAATGGCAGTCTGAATACAATATACTCATTATCGGAGGTTGATGATGGTATTGTTTAGGACTACTGTTTTGGTTAAGTAGGAATACTGGTACTACCTCCAGTTATACAAAGGTGAGTCCCGAAGGGAGAGTCAGATTATGATATAAATAAAAGTTCTGCCTACTCAGAAGATGGGAACTCAGTTGTAGAAGGAATAATTTAGTTCTTTACCTCTAAAATAAGTGCTATGTCTTTATCTTACTTAAGAATAATAGAATTGTTTAGATTTGAGAATACATACAGTTGTCATTCTTTCTAGTATCTTTAAATTGTGATGATACTGCAATTATCATTATGAATTGAAAGAATTATAGTTATCAAATAGTAAACTAAAATGTCATTCCCACAGAGATGCAACTAAAGTTTTAACCATCTCTGTAAGCAGCTTCTCTTGTCAAGTGTGTGGTGTAGCACATGCTTGCGATAGTTAATCTTTTACAGGAAGTTTAGAGAAGATTTCATTTGTTGTAGTTTGAAAATTTCAGGACAGGGACACATATACATACCCAGATCTATTTGCTTACAGCTCATCTGTGACACTTATCTCCTCTTTTTACTTCATCAGGTTAACTACAGATCCAAGAAAACAGTGCTCCAAAGAAGATGGTGGTGGATGGTGGTACAATCGCTGCCATGCAGCCAACCCCAATGGCAGATACTACTGGGGGGGGACTTATAGCTGGGATATGGCAAAACATGGTACAGATGATGGTATTGTATGGATGAACTGGAAGGGGTCGTGGTATTCAATGAAGAAGATGAGCATGAAAATCAAGCCATACTTCCCAGATTAATCATTATCAAAGTGTATAGAATCAGAGATTTATTTCTTTTTTCACATTTGTACCTTGTTTTTTTTTTTTTGTTTGTTTTGGCTTGGTTTTTTTTGGTACAATATTCACACTTTACATATGAGAACCAAATTTGCAGGTACTACCATGTCATGACCCAAAGTGAAACACCATGGCAACTGAAAAATCAAAATCTGAACCACGAATATAAGCCACAAAGACTATTTTTTTTCCATTTTTCATTTGTTCATGAGACAAAAGTACTGGTCTAGAATAAGCCTGATAATATGTATAAAAATACAGCTGCTTCACTCTTTTACAAAGAAGTTCAGACAAAATCTGAAGAGGGACTGGATTATTATAAAATGTTTTCTAAAAATTAAATAAAGCCTTGAAACTGAAGCTTTCTTCACAATTCTTAGGTATTTGTACATAACGCGGGAAAAAGCAAACACATCCCACCAAGGAAAGGACTGTTTTCTTCTTTTATACCATAAAGGCATGGCAAACTACCCGTGAAACATGTTGAGAAGGAATAGTTCTAAAAAAAAAAAAAATCTAAAAAAATCTGTAGGTCAACTGCTAATTGAAATCCTATTTTCTGAAACAGATATGTCCTTTCCTGAAACCTAGATTGCACACTGTGCCTCATGACATGATTTCCACCATTCCACACCGTTTAACGTATATCCTATACACTGTTAGGAGACCTGGCTGGTTTGTCTTTCACTGAGTCACTGCTGAGGAACAAAAGCAATTAACTCACTCCAATCATAGGGTAGTTCAGGTTTAAATGAAACACTAGAGAGAATCTTGTTCAAACTCATGCTCAAATTAGGACAAACTTCAAAATTGCATCAAGTTGCTGAGGGCCTTTTTCCAGTTTGCAATTGCTATTTATGTGCAGGGGCACCCAAAATGGTGTATGACATCTTTGCTGGCATCAAGTACTGCATATGGGACAGCAGAGAGGCTATATCCAGTGCAGTGCTATAATATGATGGAAAGTACAGTGATAGTAACAGGGTGGTACAATCCTAGGCTGCAGCAGATGAGAACAAGCTCACATGCAACCACTGTAGACACAGAAACAAAGGAAGAAAAAACTGCTTACCTCAGAAAGGCCTCAGGTATACATGGACCTCCAGCAAAATACTTCCACTGCCAACACTTAAATGAGGTCTGGGAAGGGGTGGAACCAGGATCTTCTGGTCACTCAGCTGCACTGCATGCAGCTGAGCTCCCCTTGGTTGGCCCTGCCTTCCCAGCAGGTGCTCAGTTACTTGTTCAAGCCATGACTTAGCATTTCTGCTACACCAGGCCCTGCCCACCTTTGTTTTGGTTTCTGCCCAAGCCATCAAGCCTCTATCTGTTATATTCTTCCCTTATCTTCATGGCTTACCAGGGGTAAATGAGACAGGGTTCTAATGTAACTCTGAGGCTCATTACTGCAGCCTCATTATAGGGAACTGCCCCGTGCTGCTCCCATTGCCAGATCAACACCTTGCTTGCACCAAGGCCTGGTGAAGTGACACTGACTTGGTAGTGCAGAAGTACAGAAGTCAGGCAAGATAAAACTAATTGTAGCAAAGAGAGATGGACAGGTGTACAATAAGGGAGTAAGACAATGAGGTTGACTGTGTCTGAGCATACTGGCATTTTTGTATGGAACTTTCTCATTTGTGAACAGAAAAGTGGCTAGGCTCAATGGTGCCTATAGCCTGTGAACTCTGCCCTCGAGTTGTGTGGCTGCACTTTGACCCAGTAGATGACTGAGCAGGGGCAGGCCATAGGCACTGCTGAGAAACACATTTACCGTTCTAAATGTTCTGTTACAGGCCGGTAAATCCTTCAGGCAAAAGTTCTTCTTAAATAAATCCTACCCATGTGTGCATTACCTGTGGATAACAAATAAAAGCAGGCTAAACAAACACAACACAAAGTACTTTTTTTTTCTAGAGACATCTAACATGAATCCAGAGATGTATCAGTGTAACTATGACAGTCATGCTCATCATTTTGCTCCCTGTTCCCAAATGCATCTGTTCATTCCATCTAGGATTTGGACAAAGATCTCCGTATAGGTCAGAATCTTTTGGCAGCAGGGACACACTTCATACCTTCAACATTCCGTTAGCTATGATGACAGCCTAGAAAGGAGATTTAAATCACCTCACTTTCACAGAATCACAGAATTGTAGGGGTTGGAAGGGATGTCTAGAGACTACTGAGTCCACCCCCCCTACCAAAGCAGCTCCCTAGCCCAGGTTGCACAGGTAGGCATCCAGGTGGGTCTTGAATATCTCCAGACAAGGAGACTTCACCACCTCTCTGGGCAGCCTGTGCCAGTGCTCCATCACCCTTACAGTGAAGAAGTTCTTATGCACGTATGTACAGAACTTCCTATGCATCAGTTTGTGACCATTACCCCTTGTCCTATTACCATGCACTGCTGAGAAGAATCTGGCCTCATCCCTTTGCCTCCCACACCTTAGATATTTATAGACAAGGACATACAGACTATCTAAAATCTGAGTACTTCATTGAAACTACTGGTAGCCAGAATAAGAGGTTTTCTGTAAGACAGGAGCTGCTAAGTAGGCAGGATCAGCCTTCGAAGGAGATCACCTTTCTTTACTGAGGAGACCTAGATTGCTAGCAGAAGGTAGATCCCATCTGAGTGGGATCTCATCTCTCTTGTTGATTTGGTCTCTGGAGACCAGGAGGATGAAGAGATGTCATGGCAGTATCTCACCACATTACTGCAGATCTTCAGCATCCCCAGAGACAGGCTTCCACTGAGGCTAGAAAACCAAAACAGGTAGCATTCCTAAAGCACGGAAAATTCTCTGCACAGGGCTGTATTAAATATGTTGCACAGTGGCTATACTTGAAAAGGCCTGAAAAGAAAAGGCTGAAAATGACCTTTTTCAGTATTTTATGATATTTTTAAATGACATGAATAGAATCATAGACTCACCAAGATTGGAAAAGACCCACAGGATCACTCAGTCCATCCATTCACCCATCACCAATAGCTCTCACTAAACCATGTCCCTCAACACTATGTCCAAATGTTCCTTGAACACCGCCAGGGGCGGG
>VXAB01005544.1:73139-158718 GCA_013399175.1 Odontophorus gujanensis
TTCCATCTAGGATTTGGACAAAGATCTCCGTATAGGTCAGAATCTTTTAGCAGCAGGGACACACTTCATACCTTCAACATTCCGTTAGCTATGATGACAGCCTAGAAAGGAGATTTAAATCACCTCACTTTCACAGAATCACAGAATTGTAGGGGTTGGAAGGGATGTCTAGAGACTACTGAGTCCACCCCCCCTACCAAAGCAGCTCCCTAGCCCAGGTTGCACAGGTAGGCATCCAGGTGGGTCTTGAATATCTCCAGACAAGGAGACTTCACCACCTCTCTGGGCAGCCTGTGCCAGTGCTCCATCACCCTTACAGTGAAGAAGTTCTTATGCACGTATGTACAGAACTTCCTATGCATCAGTTTGTGACCATTACCCCTTGTCCTATTACCATGCACTGCTGAGAAGAATCTGGCCTCATCCCTTTGCCTCCCACACCTTAGATATTTATAGACAAGGACATACAGACTATCTAAAATCTGAGTACTTCATTGAAACTACTGGTAGCCAGAATAAGAGGTTTTCTGTAAGACAGGAGCTGCTAAGTAGGCAGGATCAGCCTTCGAAGGAGATCACCTTTCTTTACTGAGGAGACCTAGATTGCTAGCAGAAGGTAGATCCCATCTGAGTGGGATCTCATCTCTCTTGTTGATTTGGTCTCTGGAGACCAGGAGGATGAAGAGATGTCATGGCAGTATCTCACCACATTACTGCAGATCTTCAGCATCCCCAGAGACAGGCTTCCACTGAGGCTAGAAAACCAAAACAGGTAGCATTCCTAAAGCACGGAAAATTCTCTGCACAGGGCTGTATTAAATATGTTGCACAGTGGCTATACTTGAGAAGGCCTGAAAAGAAAAGGCTGAAAATGACCTTTTTCAGTATTTTATGATATTTTTAAATGACATGAATAGAATCATAGACTCACCAAGATTGGAAAAGACCCACAGGATCACTCAGTCCATCCATTCACCCATCACCAATAGCTCTCACTAAACCATGTCCCTCAACACTATGTCCAAATGTTCCTTGAACACCGCCAGGGGCGGGAACTCCACCACCTCCTTGGGCAGCCCATTCCAGTGCAGTCTGCAGAATAATGCAGAATAATACAGACTGGTGAGATTTTAGGCAAGGAAGTCCACCTATGCTTGTTTCTCAATAGAATTATGGGAAAAAAAAAAAAAAAAAGAGTAAATATTTACTCAATTTTATGTCATACAGAATATTCTTGTGCAATCGTGTAACTGATGTAGTTGGTTTCCATGCAACTAACTTTTTATTAAAAAGTCTCTACCACACACTGTCAGCAAGATGCTAATGTCAAAAACCTTACACGTAGATCATAGAATCACAGAATCACTCAGGTTGGAAAAGATCCCAAAGATCATCGAGTCTAACCACAACCCACATCCAAACGGTTTTTAAACATATCCAGGAATGGTGACTCAACCACCTCCCTGGGGAGCCTATTCCAGTGCTTAACAACCCCTTCTGTAAAGAAGTGTTTCCTGATATCCAACCTAAACTTACCCTGGCACAACTTAAGGCCATTTCCCCTCGTCCTGTCACCTGCCACCAGCGAGAAGAGACTAACCCTGGTATCACTGTAAGTACCTTTCAGATACTGGAAGAGAGCGATAAGGTCTCCTCTCAGCCTCCTTTTCTCCAGATTAAACAGTCCCAGCTCCTTCCATCTCTCCTCATAGGGCATATTCTCCAGGCCCTTCACAAGCCTCGTTGCCCTTCTTTGGACCTGCTCCAGCACCTCAATGTCCTTTCTGTACTGAGGTACAGAAAGATGAATCATCGCTTGACACATGTGCCAAGAAACATACTAAAAACATGAGAAAAGATAATTTATTCACCCAGGTGCTCCTCATCTTGCTTTTGCTGATTTCTGTCGAAGTCTTTCCATGGTTGCTAAAAAATAATAGCTGATTTTTAGGTAGCAGAGTCTTGTTTTATCAGTTTGTCTTGTTTTAGTGTCAAGTTTTATGGCTGGATCTTTATCTCCATTTATGTCTAGTGCTTGTGTAGAACAATGAGCTTGATGAGGATCTATTTTCAACACGTGCTATTCTGCCTGGCAGAGTGTATGTGACGTATCTGCAGATATGCAGGCAGTACACTTTGTATGTCCTACTCTATCCAGTACAAAGGGCAATAACAAAATCTTTCAACCATGAAAGCTTTTATGCTGCTGACACGGAATAAGTTTGTGAGAAAATGAATGGATTTTCAATTCTAAAGGTGTAAGATTGCTGTTTAAATATTACATGATTGTGAGAAAACTTGAGGCAGCAAATTTGATACAGTCATTGGGATTTTTCTACTCAACTGAATTAAGTCTAGAAAATGTTATTAAGTTGAAGTTCGGGGTGTTGACTTGCTCCAGAGAGCACCACAGTTTGTCAGTTTGAATTATTTCTTCAGTAGACTGATGCCACTACTGTTGCCAAAAGAAGAATACTCAAAACTTGTCTTCCCCACCACCATCAAGATAAACTCAAATTGTATTTTAGAATATCACAACACAAAGTGTAATTTTTCAGTTCCCATTTCAGAACAATTGCTTAACCAGGCACGAGGATATTAGGGATATCATTCTGCAAGTTTTTGGCATTTAAAGTCGTCAAACTAAACATGGTAGTAAGTAGCACTAATGGGACAAAAGGTTGTAGACAAAATTTATATAAGGTTTCTAAAATCAATATTTCCTTGAAAAGTTTTGTCAGTTATAAACAAGATGAAACAACTGTTTTGTTAATAATTAATCAGTGTTTATTTTGTGTTCTATAGAGTTGCCACATTGCCTTCAAATTCGTAGGGTAAAGGTACATCATATACATGTATATAAAAGATATTTCCAACTCGTAGTTGTGACGCATATGCCTGTCCTTCTACAGAGTTTCCAGGGGCCTGATTTTCATTCTAACAACCTTGAGGGAGTAATCAGAGGCTCTAAATGGTATCCAAACTACTCCATTTTCGATCTCATATGGAACATTGTACCTGGGGTCGTAGTGGCCCCCTGGGTAGTAGATGCCATTGAGGTTGGCTGCCTGGCAGCTGTTGTACCACCAGCCACCCCCATACACCTCTGCACAGCTCTCCTCCCAACGGTCCTGGTCCCGGTCAAAGGTGCTGAACTGCATCTGGGCATGGGATGTGTACTCGGACCCCTCCTCCAGCCAGCCAGCAACCAGTGCATCCCCGGCAGTCCCCTCATAGGAGGACACAGCCAGGGCATAGCCTTCTGATTCAGTCCCTACCTGCACGATGTACTCTGCATATGCAGCATTTCCATCCCAGTCCTCTAACTCTACTCGAAGGAGAGTGTTGTTCTGAGTCAGCAGGTGGATGTTCTCATTGCCCAGCCACAACTCTCCTCGCCCTTTGCCATCCACGCTGCCGAAACCTTTCTTGTAGTCTTGCCAGGTCCGGTTAAAATTCACTGATCCATCCATTCTCTGTTGGATCAAAAGCCATCCTCCCAAAGTGGTCTCTTGGTCGCAATAAACTGACAAAACCTTATTGGATCCCTCTGGCTTGATTTTGAAAATGCCACTTTTGGCACCAAAAGTGTGTTTCTGGCGGATATCATCGCAGTCTAAAAAAAAAAGTTGATCTGGTTTGACAGGGGTTATCAGTAAAGTGTAATAAAAACTTCAGAGGAATCCAAGCAGCAATAGAGCTGAAGAAAATTTGTTAAATGTGTCTTGGACTACTTAAGGTTTAGTGACAGGTAGCGTTAAAAAGAATTGAGAGAGGAAAATCTTACAAAGATCTTAAATTGCTAGTTGTCTATGCCATACCCGAGTATTAGTGATGTATTTTCCCTTTTATTTCCAAAGTGGCAACAAACAGACACAGTTGTGGCATTTTATCATCACACTGTTATACTGCAGTATCTAACATCATTCTGTCAGTTGGTTATGAATGGAATTTGGCTCCACTACCTCAATTACTACTTCTGTGTACCTTTCCCAGTGTAGGCTGTCCTTGTACTCATTACTGCTGGTCTGAAGCTGCGCGCCTGAAAGTCTGGGGTGTCCTCTGCACTCTGATCATGTTGTACCCCACCTAGCTGCTCAGATATCTCACGGGTCTTTAGTGATTTGGTTTCAAAAGTGGAGCCTCCCTTGTTGAAACTAGAAGAGGAGCTGGTCACTACAGTCTTGGAGTGACTTGCACTTCCAGCAGCAAATCCAGATGGCTGAAGTCCTCCAAAGTCATCTTCTTCCTCCTCCCCTAAGTCTGTGAATTTATCTTTCCCTCCAGTGCCTTGGTGGCTGCTGCCTGCCCCAGTCACACGGCTGCTGGTTGCAGTGGTGCTCGAGCCAGTAGAGTGCCTACTACCAGTGGATACAGAGTCATGGGTGAAGAATGACTGTAAGTCTGGAAGAAACCTGTCTAGCTTGTGAAAGTCACCTGCCCCACTAAAATGGTACGTGCTTCCTTCTCGTCCTCCTTGTAAGTGGGAGCAGTCTGAGCCATCAGAGGAAACCATTTTTTCAACTATTTCTTCTCTAGGACCATCAGGGCCATTAATGACTTTCTTGGTGACAGTTCTCGTGCATCTATGGACAGAGGAGGCTTTGTCTACCAGGCTAGGGCTGTCTCTCCCATGAGCAGAAGTAACTAATTTGCTGGTGTGGGAAGGTGAAGAATCCCCCCTCGCTTCTGCCACATGGTAAAAGGTCTCGCCTCGGGAAGGGCTTGAGTCTGTTTCTGGTCTTTCTAACACCACTTGCATCTGCTTGATGTTATTAAATGCATTCAGAGCTTGCATTTCTGGTGGAGGCTTGAGCTTAAAATGCTCAGGAACATTCAAGTCCTTAAGAGGCCTCATTTTCAATGTGCTCAAGGTAGTTGTTTGAAAGTCTGGGTGCATGTCAATGGAGCTGGCCTGGGCAAGCTGCTTCTGGATGTTGTCATAGCCTTCTTTGTCCACCTGGTAATCAAAACTTCTAGCACAGCTTCCTTTGCATGCTCGTATCTTAATATCAGTGTCCACCTATATAAACGGAGAGAAATTACTGCATTAGGGAACTTTCCTGGACTTTCTTAAGCTAGCACATCCTTTACATGGGCTGGGGAAAATGGGGAGCTGGCCTGGTACTTCCCGTCTACAGATGAGCTTTTCCAAAGCTCCATTTTGAAATCTGCTCTGGCATGCACAATACACAGTGCACATAGCTCTATGGAGAGAGATGTTGTGGCATGTTTCCAGTTTCTGTTCTCATTGTTCTTGGGCCTAAGGGTGTGCTCCTGGGGCCAGTGGGCATCACCACAGAAGGACAGGGCCTCCCTCCTGCCTGGCAACTTCTTACAGGTGAATAAATGCCCCGCACGGAGCTGATTACCAGTAAATACAGCATCAGGAATCCCGGCTGCCTCTCTGAGAGAAGATGGGACAAAGGGCCCTCCTGAGTTCAGACTTCTTCCCACGAAGCAGGAAAGATAAAACAAGCCCCACAGAAAGCTTGTTGTGGATTTTGCTGCACCAGGGCAGATCCTGAGAGAACTGGATTGTATTTTCTTTCTGGGTGGAGCACTACTTGCCATGCACAGTGTAACAGATACTCCTGTAGCTAGGCTCTGCAAACAGTGGGAATGGTGCAGTAGCTGCCTACCTCCAAGCGCTTCATTTCCATCACTTGCTCCTGAATGCTGTTCTGCAGAGCTTTAATTCTGTTCACTTGTGTGGCAACTCGCTGCTTTAATGTCACAATCCTCCTCCTCAGTTCTGATGACACATGACCGTAATTCTCATCGAGCTCTGAAACAGAAACACATCAGGTCAGCTATGCAGGTGTGATTTTCTTTCCTAGAAGTGCATTCGTAGTTTGAAATAGGCAATTTAAACAGATACTTAAGAAGTAAGTATAAGTAAGTAAGTAAGTATAGTAAGTAAGTATATACAAGTTAAAATGTTAACTTGTGCATCACTATGTATGTTTTGGCTTTTGTTAATCAGGTCAATTGCAGCATGTGTTTCCACAGAATAGTGCTAACATGCACACACTCAAAAATTAGCATGGATAATAAAACTGGGGGGGAATACTTACGCTGGGCACCCTCCAGACCAGGCTTTATTATATTTATGGTTTCCACAATTACCCGATTGGATGTTTTATAGTTGTTTTGACTGTCTGCAAGCTGCTGCTTAATTTTGTCTATTCTGTGATTGTTGTCCAGGTTCGTGTCATCAATTATTCCTTGCATTCTGCAGCCTGATGGACATTTTGTATCCTAAGAGTGGAAGTGAAATAATTGTGTTAAAATCTTCATGAGCACGCCTTTTTGTTTTTTAAATCAATATGTTTAAACCAGCAATTAAAACACTGTAATAAAACTTAGAGCAATATTATGTGACTTCTGCTGTCCTGTCCTAGTTATCCAATGACTTTGACAAGGGTTTGTATGACTTGGAGCAAGACACCTCGTGGCTGACCCTTCACATCTTGCTCTTCTGACACTGGTGCATTGGAATTGCTGAAATGTATGCGTAGAAACCTGTCTTAAGCAGGGGCAAGACACCTTTAATTTTCCCTTTCCTTTGTTCCTTAAGAGTGAAACAAAATTAAACAAAACACCAATAATAACAATAACAATATTAGTAACAATATTAATAAAACCAAAACAATAATCTTACCACGTTTATTTTCCAAAGGGCTACTGTAAGGGGAAGTTAGCTGTCCAGTTTGAACAAGGATGCTTAAATGAATGGGCCTACTATTCATTCAAGCAGAATTTTCCACAGAAAAGCCTCATGTTCTTATAAATTACAGCTCTTTGGCAAGATTACATCTTATAAATGCAGCACAGAGGTTAGTAGAGATGCAAGAAGCAAGAGAGAGACAAACTGACAGTTCATACACAGACATTCAGTCAACCATTGGGAAGCTTTTACAGAGCATCTTGTCATCAGACTTCCTACAAAGAATATCCTAAGTTTCAGTTGTTTCTACTTCTTTTCCTTTCTCAGAAATCTTTCTTTAAGCACCTTTCTCTTACTAACTCTTAAAGCAGCAATATAAAAATCATGGAAAGAACTTCTTAAATTTCCTTTTTATTGGTTCTTTCTATTTTATCTTTTTCTTTCAGACTGTACCCTGCTGTCCCCAAGGTTAATTGCTCACCCGGTCATCATCCGCACAGATGGGCCAGTTCTTCTCGTACTTGCAGGAGGACTGGTGCTCCACAATCCTGGGACCACGCCCAGCACCACCCTCTTTTTCAAAGACGGTCTCCCCTTCCTGTGCCTGCCAGGAGGAGAAAGGGGAAGTGCAAAACTGAGGTTGTCGGAACAGTGGTGAAGAAAATGAAAAGAAAAAGCTGACATCCTCAAGCACGCAGTGGCACTGCTACTGTGGAAACTGCAGCCTTGTGGAATGCATTATCCAGCAGTGTAAAAGCATTTCTTGTAAGACGTGGTTTTGTTTATTTAGTCAAAATAAAGCTTTTCCACTCTTAAAATTAATGCTCATATAGAGAATGGACGGTGCTTAGAATATATGATGATGATTACAAGACAATCTTGAGCTCTGTACGTAAATGCAAAATTAGCTTGAAATTCGCTTGAAATAGATTAAGTTAAAGCCCTTTGAAATGGCCCTTGAAAATACTTTGAAACATCTGCATTCTATTTTCATTTGCTGTCATATTCCTAATTTTTTGTTTTCATTCTAGTCTTTCTGCCTACCCAAAACTGGCTTGAAGGTACACGTACGAATGAAGATACTCGTGAAGATTCACCCAATGGCTTTACCATTCATTAATGTTTCTGGTTTTAGTCTGTAAGCTTGTAGCGCTGTTTTGCCTGGCATAAACAACAAGAAAAACGAATAACACTGTAATGAAAATAATAATGTCAGCGGTGGATGGATTGCACTTTGCCAATGGGCAGAACAGAAATGAATGCACTGAGATTTTCTTGAATCCTGAGGAACAAAAGTGCATTTATACCAGTTTTTTCTAAGCCAAAACACTGACTGGATTCCTATTGTGTTACTGCTTTGTAAAGAACTGGAAAAGGTGAAGGAGACTGCTTGCTACATAATTAGGACTGCCCAGGTTCCTCTGTACGCACATTACCCTCTTCTCAAGCAGTATAATTAATGCTGAAAAATATTAATGATTAATTCTGATGCAGAGAATGTTTTCCTAATTCCAGTCTTTCCAGTCAGAAACTCAGCCCTGTGGCACCTGGATTGTCATTACTAAACTCAGCAGTTTCACCTTGGTTCAATTCATCTTGGCCCAAGGGTCTGCTAAAAGTAACAAATAAAACCTTTAATTTTAGGTGGTCTGTGCCTTTTCAGCACTAGTAGATCCAGCAGGACTGCTTCTGTTTAGCCAAATTCACTCCCCATAATTTCTGCAGTTTGTTAGAGCATTTGCTTCCTTTGGAACACAGTCACAAAGAGAAAGATAAAGACTAACTTAAGATTACTGGCAAAAATGTAAGTGAAAAAATGGCATGTTAGCATAGTTGAAAATCAAGATTATCACTTTCCTTATCTAAAAATTGCTTCTTGGTTATCTTAGGCAATATATATTACATTATATATTATAATAGATTATGATCTATTGTAATCTTGTATAGATTCTAGTTTAATCTGATGCTGCTGCCACAAGAATGACTGTTTTTTCAACAGTATTTTATAGTAAAGGCTTTGTGCATCATTAGTAGCTGGAAAATGCAGTTGAAGTAAACTGAGATATTCTGCCCAAAGGAAAGTAAAATTCATCCTAAAATAAACTTGAAAATTCTAGCATCCAATTCAGCCATCTTCAAGGCTCACAGCAGCACCTGTGAATCTATGAATTCATGTTAATTGATTTACTTTGCTTTGCTGAAGGCAGGCAGGTTCAGCAAGGCTAAATTAAGCAAAACAGAGAACTGCTGGTATGAAAGTCCAGCGGTGAAGTAGTTACAGTAAGCTTGTGCATATGTGTGTACGCTGAATTTTACAGGATAGGTAACAGAAAATATACATCTAATTAATGCAGATTAAATAAACCTTTACTCTTCAAATCAGAAAGGTATGGAAAAATGAAGTAAGGAAACTCATACCCAAGCTAAGTTGAGGCAGAGCAACACACAGAGGATCCTCGCTGGTATCATCTTTGGAGAAGAGCAAGCAGAACTGTGACTTAGAGGATGCTCTCCTCTGGTCTTTTGATGTGATTTAAACCTTGTTGAAGAGCTGAGATTAATCATTATTCTCCGTTCTGTTTGGAGACAAAACATGCCAAATGTCCCGAGTCGATTACCTAAGGCCTATTGCACAAGTTTCTGGTGTTATTTGCTCCAGATAAATTTGTACAGCACCACCATGAGGGCAACACCATGTATTCCAGGAAAGAAAAAAAAATATATATATATCTGCTTCAAGCTTGATTTCTTGTAAGTGGTTGTTCAGCTAGGGTGTATGCAGGTCCTAGCGGGAGCCAGCAATACTTAACTGCTAGAATACACACAGTGTGTTGCAGGAATTTATCTAATACAATCAGACAGATGATATTTGAAAAAGGAAGTCACAGGTTTGCCTTTCTTTGCAACTCCGTGCTCATGAAAATCACTGGGCCTTCCAAAGCAAGTGTAAGACACTTTGCTATGGTTTGCCAACAAAAATGAATCCCTGAGGAATGGAGAGATCAGTTTGCATATATTTCTACAGCTGGACACTGCTGGTATTTTTATAACACACACCATGTTTAGCATCATATTCTCTCTTCCACAAACTTAAAATTCTTTTATGAAGTGGGATTGAAATGAACTGTGTGAATTGCATACATATTTATGAAGAGCACAACAGAGTGGCATTTGAAAATGTCCTAAAACAAACAAACAAACAAACAAAATAGAATTACTAAATCATTTTAAGGGGCAGAATATAGGTCATTTTAAAACTACTGAAGTTTTGTATAGGAACTGATTAAGATGTGCTGCTACTGTGATATCTATAACAAGCCATTATGTTCCTGGGTGATATTGTATGTGGCTGTCAGATGTCTGAAATTCTGCCTGTTTTAAAGGTTGCTATCACAGTGAGCAGAAATGATGAGGAAAACTTTGGCTCAAGCAAATCAGTTGAAAGAATAAAACATTTCTCTTGGCTTTGTAAAATGGCATGGTATCCACAAAACTCTCCATCATCAGCTGGTTGCTCATTATACTGTGTTCTACAGAAGCATATTTAAGCATGACTCTGGTATTGTACAACATTTTAAATTCAAAATAGCTGTTTGTGAATTTGGATCCATTGCAGCAGACTCGTGGGTTTTCTCTCACCCTCCTTGTCTCTGCTTTTCCTCATTTTCTGCTTTTCCAAGGCTTCATCACTCTCCATGGGAGGTTCACTGAAGTTCAACTCGACGCTTTGTTTCGTCTCATGTCTGGCTTTGCATTGCATGCTTCTTTTACCTCTGTAAACCCTCTTAAATTAAAACAGAGCTTGTACGAATATCACTAAGAACGAATCATATTCTCAGATTACAAGAAACAGAGCAGATAGATAGGATAGTGCTACACTGATTTATGTCAGATTTACACCTACATCATCAAAATCTGTTTTTGTATGACTAGAAGTTTCTATTATATTTATAAGTCTCAATCTTACCCGTGCATACTTGGAAACAAGATAAAGTTGTTTTGTAAAGTGTTCTGTTGAATCCTGAACAGTGCCATTCTCGTACCATGATGCAACAGACCTCTTCCCATTTCAGAAATGGAACAGCTCAGCTACCTTCAGCAATGAATGTCTGAGCAGACTCCACGTTATCTTTGCTGTCTGAGGATCAACCAGACATGGCTGCGCTGTCCAAGGAGCTCCTGAACTCAAAGCAGACAAAAGAGTTCCGCACATAAATGCTCCAGTGCCATTTTAAGCTATCCTACATGTGATTTGGTAAAAGGGTTATTGTTATATGATTGTGTGCATTGGTTCGGTGACACACATACATGCTCCACTGCTAAACTCAGCAGTCCAAGTCCTATGCAGGTTTGTTCACTCTGTTGTAACAGTGCTGTGAAAGAATTATAACAATCTTAAAGAATCATAGAATCATAGGAGTTGGAAGGGCCCTCAAGAGATCATCGAGTCCAACCCCCCTGCCAAAGCAGGTTCCCTACACCAGGTCACACAGGTAGGCGTCCAGGGGGGGCCTCAATATCTCCAGAGAAGGAGATTCCACCACCTCTCTGTGCAGCCTGTGCCAGTGCTCCGTCACCCTCACTGTAAAGAAGTTCTTGTGCACATTCGTGCGGAACCTCCTGTGCTGCAGTTTCTGTCCGTTCCCCGTTGTCCTGTCTCCACACACTGCTGAAAAGAGTCTGGCCTCGCCACTTTGTCCCCACACCTCAGATATTTATAAACCTGGACCAGGTCCCCTCTCAGTCTTCTTTTCTCCAATGACAACCCTCTGCAATCTGCCAGTCAGCCAGTTCTCAACCCACTTCACTGTCCACTCGTTTATCCCACACATCCTTAGCTTTGTTATAAGGATGTCATGGGGGACAGTATCAAATGCCTTGCTGAAATCAAGGTAGACTACATCCACCGCCCTCCCGCTATCCACCCAGCCAGTGACAACATCATAGAAGGCCACCAGGTTGGTCAAGCATGACCTCCCCTTGGTGAACCCATGCTGGTTACTCCTGATAACCTCCTTTTCTTCCAATTGTCTGGATATGGCATCCAGAACAAGCTGTTTCATCACCTTTCCAGGGACAGAGGTGAGGCTGACTGGCCTATAATTACCCTGATCTTCCTTCTTGCCCTTTTTGAAGACCAGAGTGACACTGGCTATCCTCTAGTCTTCAGGCACATCCCCCATTCTCCACTGCCTCTCAATTATGATAGACAGCGGTTCAGCAATCACCTTCGCCAGCTCCCTCAGCACCCGTGAATGCACCCCATCAGGTCTCATGGATTTATGAACATTAGCATTGCCTAGGCGCTCACGGACCACCTCTTCCTTGACTAAAGGAAAGTCTCCCATTCCCCAGACTCCCTCACTAGCCTCCAGGGTCTGGGATTCCTGCGGGAGAGCTTTTTCACTGAAGACAGAAGCAAAGAAGGCATTCAGTATCTCCGCCTTCTCAGCATCCCCCGTTACCAGAACACACCCATCACCTAGCAGGGGGCCTGCATTCTCCCTAGTCTTCCTTTTACTGTTAACATACTTAAAAAAAGCCTTTTTTATTATCCTTTATAACTTTTGCCAGATTCAATTCCAGTTGTGCTTTAGCCTTCCTCGTTGCATCCCTGCAGGCCCTGACAACCTTTCAGTATTCTTCCCACGTGGTCAGACCCTTTTTCCACATTTCATGGACCTTCTTCTTCCCTTTGAGTTTGCACATGAGCTCCTTGTTCATCCACGCAGGTTTCCTGCCACCCCTTCCTGATTTCTTGCTCAAAGGGATGCACTGATCCTGAGCTTGGAAGAAGAGCTGTTTAAATGCTGACCAGCTCTCACAGGCCCCCTTGCCTTCTAACACCCTAGCCCATGGGATACCTCTAAGTAGGTCCTGGAAGAGATCAAAGTTGGCTCTCCTAAAGTCCAGGGTAGCAATCCTACTTCCACTCAGGATCTTGAACTCCACCATCTCGTGATCACTACAACCCAAGCTGCCCCCAACCTTTACTTCCTTAACAAGTCCTTCCTTGTTAGTAAGAATAAGGTCCAGTAACACCCCTTCCCGTGTTGGTTCCTCCACCACCTGCATCAGAAAGTTGTCTTCAACACATTGCCAGAACCGTCTGGACTGTGCGTGCTTGGCCAAGTTGCTCATCCAGCAGACAGAACATCCTTCATTCTTTTTGCCATCAGTTTTCATGCTCAGAGTTGATTAGGGAAATATATAATGTGAAAAAAAAAAACAATAGGTGATTATATCTTTAGCATTGTATCATAACGAATATATAAGTATAATTCAGCTGTGATGCGTCACCTTAGCTCTGGCTTTTTATAGCTTGCAAGAGTTTGATTTTGTGATCTTCAATACACTCTGAATGCTGTTTTACTAATTTAATAGGCCTTAAAAACCAAATATGTTGAAGAAATGGAAAATCTATACCATTCTGTGATGCTTGAATCCTTGCAATATGAACACATCAAGGAGAGGAATCTGCATTTTCTACCATGCTAACAGAAGATGAGGCAATTGGCTAGATAGTGTCACATATAGGCTACCAGGGTGAGACTGGACACCACAGGAGTGTGTGCCAGCTTCCCTCTGACACTAATTGAGGGCACAGCTCTCTGATGACCTTCAATTACAAAAAAAACTTAATCTCTGGTCCAAGTAAAACTCAGTGACCAGGTCTAGAGGGACTGGAAAAAGCTGGTAAATGACCATAAGGATTAGTCAAACTAAGAGGGCTTTCCTGCTTTGTGTGAAGGGGATTGCAGTATGAATCTGAGGTAGAGGAGGAGCTCTTCAGACTTTCCAGTTGAGGGCTGAACCTGTGCCTGACCTTTGGCCTGTACCTTTGCTTTCCTGTTGCAATCATCCAGTCACTTCTCTGTGTGTTTGTTTCTAAAGGTTAAAGGCTATGAGCTAGATAAACTTTGGATTTAACTTTAATTCATGATCAAAGGACAGAAGTGCAGTTTACAGCTTAGCTGCCCTACTCTTGGCAGGTTGACGCAGTGACAGTTGGGGAGTCCGGGATTTAGGTTTGATTTTTGTGCCCAGGATGTGAGCCAGAATGACAGAATCCCAGAATAGTTGAGGTAGGAAGGGACCTTTGGATCATCTGGTCCAACCCTTGCTCCAATAGGACCAGAAGGAAAATATTTCTGCTCCCAGTTCCTATGCTTTGTGCTACAATGGTCTTTGACAAATAGGAAGGGTGACAGCAAGCATAAGGTATGAAAGTAAGGCAGTGTAGCCAGCACCCAAGTCCTGTGACTAAATCTTATAAACTCAGAGGGGAACAGATTTGCCTAAATATAAAGTACTATGCTATATTATGTAGGCCATGCTTTGAAGGCCTTGTGCAATTATAGACTGATTCAGGAAAGATAAATAAGACCTTTCACAATGCAAAATGGAGGCAGTAAGTTAAAACACAATGTATTTACTTGTAAAATAAAGAAACAAAAACAGACAAACAACCTCACAAAATGTGAGAGTATTAATCTCTCTCTGAGAGACAGAAGAAACAAGATCTGTTCAGGTCCCTTTCTGATAGTTCTATGGTTGGATGCAGTATAAAAGATGTCTAAGAGGTGTAACTCTTGACAGTCTTCTTTCAGGGCCCACAAAATATACCTGCAGTGCCTGGCAGATCCCCTCATGAGGCCTGGCCAGCACAGGACTCCTGTGAACAATCAAACTTCTTGGATTCAGCAGCTCCAGCCCTCCAGCCCTCTGACGCAGATGGTCCTCCCCTAAGAGGCTCAAAATTGTTTGTGAAACCTTAGGACACCAATCAGTAAACCAAATGAAAGAATGAGTCAGTCTTAGTTCTGAATAGTAATCCATAAAATACCAGCTCACATCAGTGAAATATGTGTTTTTACAGTAGATTCTCATCAAAGAAGGCATTGCAACAAGAAGTTAGATCGGGAGAACAGTTCAGACCTAGAGGAATGTGGATTCAGAGGTCAAAGTAACAGAGAGGTAAGGAATACTTCTTAATTCCATGTTGGACATATATAAATAAAACAACTTTTAAAGTCATATCATAGGTGGGGTTAAATTGAAAACAGAAAGTGAAAATGGCTTGACCACTCAAAACAATTCTACTACAAGCAGTAAGTGGATAGCAGCTTGTCATGCTATGGACACTCAGGTTCAGGCAAAGCACCTTGGCAGCAAAACAGACATACACCTGCACACCTCAACAGTGTAAGTGTCAAGGTGGCATGAAATGGCCTCTGAGGTCTGTCTTATTTGCGTAATGTTTCCCTGTCTCTAAAAAAAGCCATTTAAGTGTGCTATTCAGAAATACCAGGTGAAGTCCTGGCTATTCAGTGGTAGCTAAAAATAAAAACTAGGGTGCACTTCTTTATATATCAACTTGATATATACAGATATGTTTATGTTCTAGCTCTAAACATATATTTCTTTTGTTGAGAAATGTATCCACAAAAGTAATATGATTTTCTAAACCCCCTACCCAGATATACTGATCAAGCATTTTGAGTGATTACAGTCAGACAGGATCTCAAAACCTGTAGTTATTGATCTCTGCTGTCAGTGTGGATCACTGAAAAATTATTACCACATATAGTAAAAGAAAATGCAACTAAAACATAATTAATACTACAGGTTTTATTGTTTTTGGTCTGAAAATGATGCTAAAAACATTAGAATAATTTAGTAAGTTTATGAGTGTGGTATTCAGGTGTAATCCTTATACAGTGTAATATTACGTGCTATATAGGAAACCAAACTTTTATTTTGAATAATATTTGAGAAACCTCTTAGTATGCATGCTCTGAAATAAAATATCTTTGTCGTTGCTAGTATACTTCCTAACATGCAGTATATTTGCTTAAATGCCTTTAGCAGTAAATTAGGTCCCTTTCAGGTTGCCGTGTACTTTGATCTGTGTCACAAATTGATAATTTCATCAGAAAGCAAAATGAAGACTGTTGAAAGCTAGCCCTGTTTTATGGAGAAATAGCTCCAACATACACTTCTAAATAAAGAGCAGGAATAACTGAACCAAACAGATTTGATCAGAGTAACCTTCTAACAGTCACATTTACTGTGTTGCGTTTGGGCAACAGTAGATCACAAATAGCAAGCACAGCTTTTATGTAATAATCAAAAATTTATTGAGAATGTGTATGGAAAAAAAATAACCATGTACAGAGGTAAGCACTGCTCAAAGGAAATTGTTGGGCATTTTACAGTCAATGGCTTTTCACAATATTGATGTCCAAACTGTGGAAGGTGAGATAAGTTCAGTGCCTCACAGTTAAAAGATTTATTTTCTCTATTCAGATCAGTCTTTATTAAATTGTCCTTTTATGTGTCTCCAACCTGCAATAGGAAAAAAAAAAAAGATAGTATTTTAATGTTCTTCTAAAGGAAGATGAAGTATGCAAGTCTTGATAATGATATGTTGATAGTGTTCATACACAGTTATACTAGCTGGAAATTCAAAGTTTAGCAATTAAAACTCATAAAGACAAGGAATTACTTCTAGTCCTGAGACTGTCTACTTGTAAAAAGAAACAGTGAAGAGGAAGGTATACTAAAATCGAAATGCAGTATTTCTGTGACAAATGGTAAACAAAGCTGATGCCTCTAGGATGTAGTAGGCTTAAGATTTCGGCTGTCCATGCCCTGTACTTGAAATTCTAACCATATTTTGTTGTCATTTGAAATATCTCCTCTGTCCTATGGTCAAACCTGTTTGGCGCCGCCTGAGTGCTGCTGTCCATCTATTGAGAGTCTGTTGAATGGGATGATTTTCATTGTAGTTTTCTTCATGGAGTACCATCGGTCACGCCATGTTGCCCAGATAATGCCATTGTCATATGAATCTGGACCAGCATCTTTAGATGAGTATATACCACCTAAAAACAGCAATTTGAGAAACATTTGAGTTGTTTCTAAATAATTAATGTGCCCATTCCATACATAGTTGTGATACAAACACATCTATGACATCCCTGGGCACACTAACACACACCACACTGTGTACTTCTCCCTCTCTTTGCTTCTATGAGGACAAAGGATTCCAATTTGGGCTGGAGAGCTGCCACAAATGGGTGTTAATACTAAGAAAAATTTTTAAAAGAATGAACTACCTCAGCTTTGGAAAAACCGGATGGCAAAACATACTCAGTGAAAGTGACCCATTTTCTTTTGTCATTGAAATGTGGTGTCCTTGGTTACATTTGTCCATGTGAAAATATGTATTTAGAAGATATTTTACCTATATAGTATTGTCCATTGAGGTGACCAGCATGGCATCTGTTCATCCACCATCCAGATCCATCTTGCTCAGCACAGTTCCCCTCAAAGTTGTCATTGTCATTATCATAGGTGCTGAAGCGCATGCCATTATGGTACGTATAGGACTTGTCACTTGGATCATCTCCAAAATTAAAGCCATCAAAGGCATCTCCAGCTTCGCCACCAATAAAGTAGGCATAGGTCAATCTGTACTTGTCTTCTTCAGTTCCCACTTTGAATACCGCATAGTCAGCAGTGCTGTTAACAGAGGATAATAGTGAATGTAAGAATGCTGCATTCCTAGTACGTGCACAGATGAAATACACATAGATGTCAGCACTGCGGAAAAGGGATTTAAGCCATCCTAGCACGTAATTTTATAGAACTATTTTTATATGGTTGTGTTCATTGGTGCAATGACAGAGATCCAATCAATTTTTGTCATCCACCATTAGAGTTTTCTGGCTCTACTGTTCTCCAGTGATGCACAGAAGACCTACATTATACACCAACATATGCATGTAGCTCCCAGTTTCCCACTGCATACCCTTACTCAAGTCCTGAGGAAGTTATTGGTGGGAGGAACAAATAGGTATCTCAAGAAATAGGAAAGGTAGTTAGCTGTCCTGTAGAATGGAAGACTTAAGGGAAGAAACTCTGAAGGGAAGAAACAGATTTATTCTGCCAAATCAACTAGGGCTTTTGGCATGTGGACTTCAGACATGCACACATGACTGTTGCTGTCATAGTTGTGAGTTTCAGGAGCCCATGCAGTAGCCTATGCATCTTGACATATCTAATAGTGCCATGTTTTTTTAAATCTGTACAAACTAACACTACTGGGAGAGCAGTAGGTTTTAAGATGCCATTTTCAGAAGTTTCATGAGCAAATACCCTTTTTTGCCAGACCAGTCCTCCAGTTCAATTCGCAAGGCATATGGCAGAGTGGACTGTGTAGTTATCAAGTGAATTTTCTCATTGCCCAGCCAAAATTCTGTGGTGTCATCAGGAGACAGATGGCCAAATCCTTCCTTGTATTGTACCCAATTTCTCCTGAAGTCCTCACTCCCATCCAATCTCTGTAAAACAATGACAACAAACCAGCCCTCAATAAAACATTATGTCCTATATGTAAGCAAATGAAAACAGCACTGATGCCATATGCTTCCTTGTGATAATAATACCCTACTGACATACCCTCTGTAATACTGTCCAGCCATTGCCATACGTGTCAATCTCACAGTAGACTAGGAATGACTGCTTAGCTTTTTGAGGCTTGATGAAGTAAAGACCACTTTTTCTGGCACCTTTATTTGCAATGTCTTGACAATCTGAAGTAAAGATATTCAAAGGATTGTTAGTAATCTGGCTATAGTTCTATCTTCAAATTCTATCCTCACATTTGATATGGTAACTTTCTCAATGTAAGAAATTCATATTGTTGCAAAGTTTGCTGTTTAGTCTAAATATTTAAATGCCATTGCCATTAAAAACAAACAAACAAACAAAAAAACCCCACAAAAACTAAAAGTCACAGGACCTATGTAAAATGAGAACATTTGTCTCACATGGAATTTGAGCAACTTACACCTAGAATTCAGTCAGTACCAATTTCTACAGCAACAAAAGCAGCACTTCTGGAGCTATACTTCTCCAGATCACTCAGCAGAAATGTGATCATGAGTTATCTTCCTTAAACTGATCCAAGCACTGATTTCAGAACTTGCAGTCTTATAACTTTGCACAAGTCTACAGCCCCTAAGATCACAAGAACCTCATCACCGCGGTGCCAACTGGCAATACTTGTAAGTGGATTGACCCTCCACCATACAAGAAGCATTTTGTGCACCTCTTCCAGTTGTCTCTTGTATTTCAGCAGTATCTTTGCATGGTTCCTGACAGTGTGACTCAAGCTGAGCAATCTTCTGTTTCAGTTGTGTGATCTTGTTGCTGTTCATTATATGCACATCTGTTAACTGTCTGGAGAGAGACATAAAAATGGCTTGTTTTCTCAGCTGCTTCTTACTGACTGTAATACATGTTTACCTGCACATATGCCTGACTGAGATTACATGCTGCTACATACATCACTGCAGAGGGGATGCTTCTCTTAGCACTGGTATGTAAAGTTGAGTAAAATAGCCGAAATTGGAATGTACTGCTTAATCTCATGTAAAACCTGACTCGCCTCTAATCAGCAAAACTCAAACCAGCAATTAATGCATGATTGTAATGCTGTGGAATGTTTTCCTTTGCTCTCCTTAGTAAATTATAAATTATTCTTCCTTTAATATGGAATTTTACATAAATTATGTAAATAAACTGTTTCAGAATCTCTAAATTGTATTGGATATAATGCTATAGAAGTAGAACTTTTGCTACATTCAGGTCAATAAAAATAGCCTCAAGTTTTAGAAAAGTTAATGATTTTTCCAATTCTGTTTTCAGTGTTGGTTTACTGAAGACCACTACTGAGTTTATAATTACTTATGAATTATATTTACGGAACGGAGCTGATATATGCAGCAAAATTAGTTGCAGTAAATGATTGTACAAATATTTCATACACTCTACAAACTCATATTAATAAAATCGCCATAGCTCATGGAAAAAAAAATAAATCAAAGACTAATGCAGCAAAACAAACATAAATAAAACCATTGCCAGGCTTCCTAACATTCTTATCTTGTACTTGCACAATTAATGAATAGCATGAGAATGCACCCTCAGTTCCTCATAGTTGTTATGTGTCCTACTAAAGACAGTGTCTAATGGTCAACATAAGCACAAAATCCCTTTCTGAGGAAGCTTTAACTGTCGCTGGTAAAAGGAGAGAAAGAAAGCGATTTGGATTATCAAGGTGGAAGATACCTACTGTATAGTATTTTCATGAGCCAAAATAGTGTTTTCATATCTGATAATTTCTTCAATTATTTTCTTGGACTTTTGAGTCAAACTCTCAATTGATTCTGTAGAACAGACAAAGGTAAGAAATTATTGCAGATTGGCAAATGAGAAAAACAAGACTGTGACATAACATTATTCGTTCAATTGTGTAGTTATTTTTATATTCTCACGTGGTAAGGTTTGCTTCTCTGAAGGATAGATGGTTTTGATATGTTGAATCAAATGTTCTATTGATCCTGTGGAGTTAGTAGCTTGCTGCAGAAGTCTCTCAATTTCTAGCAGTTCACCATCCGTAGTGAGACGGTATTTGTTAAAGAAATCTGCAATGCCACAAGTTGTGGGGCAGTAGCTGCCCTAGAGAGGGAAGAATAATAATTGATAATGTTTCAGCAGCAAGAAAAAACAAAAACAAAGGGCAACAGAATATTCGGACAGGAGAACTCTCAGTCACAGTTTGTACAAATGATTGCAGGGAAAAAAATATTTGCCTCTATCTGCAGTTCTACAGAATTTATAGAGTGGGTTTAGTTTCACACTATATATATATGCAAACATAGAAAGAAATTTGAACATGCTGTTGCTTGTAGTGTCTTTAATATGTTTTTATCAGCAGCCTAGCTGCTTTTCTCAGCAGATGTATACCACTACCAATCAAGAACGGGTGCTCAGTGGATTTAGTGAGCATTGAAGCTAACAATGAGGATCTAATGAAGCTACAAATTGCAGTTACTAAATGGCGTGGGCAGGCTTTGACTAGACTTTTAATGCAAAAGAAAATGAATCTGGTACTTACAAATCGCTCATCTAATATGCAGCAGTTTTCTCTGGTAGCAATGTACTGAAGAGAAGAAACAAGATCACTTTCAGTGAGTTTTCTCCAACAGTGTTCTCAGCACTGATGTGTTTTCTAACACTCTGCACTTTCACTTACCGCCATGCTGGTGGAGAAGAGCAGGGAGAGTAGATGCCCCAGAGGTGCCCATCTGCCCAGCTTCAGCCTCATCTCGCTGGGTGCCAGCTACACTGTCAGCAGCTGAAAGTGTTCACCCCAGCAGCTGAGGCAGCACCTTTATGGCTGCCAGCTTTGGCTCCAGCGCAGGGCAGCAGAGGTTTAAGGGAGCAGCTGGAGCTGGGGGCGGGAACGGTGAGGTAGCGGGAAGAGGTGGAGTAGGGGATGAGGTGGATTCCCAGAATTTGCACACATCTTTTACTCCTCCCATTTGCAGAACTTGCTTTCCACTTGTGTGCTTTATCTCTGTTCCAGCCCGGTCTTGAAGGAGGCAAAAAGGCCAAACAAGGTGTGTAGAAGCCGTAACGCAAGCCAAAGCAAATGCACACGTGGTTTTGGGATGAGGGCAGGCAGAGCTGTCACTTAACTAGTATTGGGAAAAGCAGAGGTAACTACCTAAATTACATACAAACACCTATCCGTAGTCTAAAGTTAAACATTAAGAGTGTTTAGTGGTTGTAATAGTACCTTCCCTCCACAAAGCAGAACATACTTTGCAAAGGGGTTCAGTATCTTTTCCCCTATTTGGCAGACGACAAAACTCAGACAGAGAGAGGTATAAGGCCACAGTGGGCAGTGGAATATCTGTAGAAACAGCCCACGGTTTCCCTCACAGGCAGTGCAAGAACAATCTTTTCTGCACTCCAATTTATGACATGGATCAAAGCTGCCCTGCTGGGAATCAGAGCTGCCAGTAGCCCTGGATCAGACAGCTTCCCTTTCCAGTCACAAACTGGGAAAGAGCGTTTGCAGAAATTTACTTCTTCCAGATAAAAGTGCTATCTCCAGGGACAGTGACTGGCTCCAAGTTTGTGCTTGTGCTCTCTCCTATCAAATACACCTATGGGATGAAATAAAATTGGATAAAACAACTTGTCCTTGCGTTTTCTATTATTGCCTCTTCAGTGCTGTTAACATGGGCTCAGGAAGGTACCAGTGCCTCTCCTTGCTGCTACATTGCACATCCTGCTCAGGCTCTATTTGCTGCAGGTCTTGTGCTGCTGTGAGAATAACATGGAGTTCAGAGGATCCCAGAGGTACAACTTCCGTGACCATGCACCACCAGAATTCCCTTCCATGATTATACAGCAAGAGTAGAGTAGAGGCATGAACTTTCTACAGTAAGTGGGTCAGGTTAAATCACAGATGTCCCTTCCAGGGCAGATGGGTACATAGTGTTTGGGACAGAATACGTGGACTACAGAGTACAACTCAGATATCCCTTGTTCTTTCACAGAGGAAAGAGCGTGCCCTTCTCTTTTGTCTCTAAAAATAGTCCACGTAGATGTGAAACTCTTTCAAGGGAATATTTCATCATGGAACATGGTACAATATGTCTTGCATCCTTAGATAAGAATTTCAGGATTCAGAAAAGATGATAACAGCCAACCCTGACAGTGAGCTATATTAGTTAATTTTTGAGAAAAAAGTTCCTAACATTTTAGGACTAAAATGTGACAATGTCTGTAATGAAATAATTTCTATGTACAATGCAATAATTTTTGATAAAGTCAACATATCTTACATAACAACAACAAAGCTTAATGGCTGTAGAGAGTTGGCTAACTTGGTCTGAAAAACAAGAGGATGACTACAAAATGGCTAGGAACAAGAAAACTGAATTTTCAGTGTGGTTCTTGTCTTATATAAAATTATCTTCACATAGACCTACATTCATGAAGGAATCAATATGAACAATTTCTTTAATGATTATAAATATCTCTACACTGCACTTTTAAGAGTTGTCCAGTTTTATTTTTTGTTGTAACCTCTTGTTCTTCATTGCACAAAAACCTCACAACATTTCTCTTGTGTTTTACTGATTGCATGGTCTTGGCGTAGCCTTGAATAACGAATCCTTTCATATCTTTGCTCCCTTCTCTTTCCCTCCATAAATTCGCATTGCATGGCTTTGAATTGATTTATTCGCACTTTTCATTATGTCAAAACTAGCATGTGCTCTAAAGCAAAATGGCAATGTAGTCATTCTCCTCCCTTTCGTTTTTCTTGGTTAATTCTGGCTGCAAAAAGCTGAGCCATTTACAAAACAAATGTGTTAGAGACCTGGTTTTACCCGCAACGTGCCCAACATATGTTAGCTCTGTTCTGTTCAGCTCTTTTTTCTTTCCGGTAAGCTTGTTTGCTGATTTGCTAACAAATGTGGAACGATGAATGCCACACAGGCAGAATGAAGAGTTCTCAAATTCAGTTTACTTTTTCCTCACAATTTATTTTTTGAGTGGGAGGTCAATTCAAATCTATTTGTTTAGAAGTGTCTTGTTCAATTCAATTAGTATTTGATTAGCATTTTTGTCAAACAGCCTCTGGAAAGCTACCCAACGCCTTCCCATTACTCACAGTACAACACAGAAATACAGAAGAAATACACATGTAATGTAAATTAGTACCTGAATAGCAGATTATTCTTATGACTGCCTTGGGAAAACAACAATTTTTCAAGTCATACTTACATTACTTAAGCATCTAATGTCAAATTTCAGTTTATACAATTTCAGAAATGCTACTTTTACAGTACATTTTTGTTACTGTTTTAATGGCATCTTGAATGTAAAAATAAATACAAAAAATAAATGTTAAAAACCGCAAGAAGTAAATATTGAAAAAGCATATTTTGCTTTGCAACCTACCACGAACATGCACTGCCCTGCTTGTACTATTGATAGGCTTCTTCTCTAGGTCAACTAACGAGCAAGTGATAATTAGGATGAGAAACAGAGATGGTTAAAAAGCTGTCTAGTACTGAAGTTGTGCTTCCAGTATGCCCAGAAACAAACTGCTTTACAAATAGCAAAGTGAAAATGAAATAAAACAAAAAAAAAGTTCAGTAAGTCATCTTTCTCTTTCAGTATTTAAGTCTTAGGCAAAAAGCAATGTTTTTTTGCCCATTTAACAGTCCACTCTCTGCATCAGACACTTTCAACCTTCCTGAAGAGGAATTCCCAGAGGATGTGCAACCGCAAATATCAGCTGCCAGTTACTATGCATGGGAGAGGCTCTTAATTCTTTTCACTTGTGAAAGCAGCACAGACACGGTCTATGCTACTGTTCAAATGAAACTGCAAAGAGTTCTGTTCTCTAGAAAGCTGAGCAATGAAAAATATGAAATCCACATCATTCATGGTATGGCTTCATTTGGAGTGTTTTGGGAAGAATACAGAAGATATTCTGCGGCATACACACCATGGATACGGGAATGATTCTTGTGTTTTCTTGCTTTTAGGATTTCCAAGTTCCAGAGCCCAGGATGTTATACTTCAACACACTAAAGTGGATTCAGCAAACATACTGAAAGACCCTAAAGCAAGAGCTGGGATCAGTTAAAAATCGTTATGGAGCCTTAAGCAGCTTGCACCTTAAATAGGAGTATTAGGTACAACACTGCAAATTCTCTCTCTTTACTGATTTACAGAGATCATTTCCAGCTGTTGATCCACTTAGAAAAGGTTGGCTTTTAGACTATCTGCAAAAGAGAGATTGCAATGTATGCTTTACCTTGAGGGGAAGAGCAGTGAACTCCATTTGTTAAACAAAAACATCCACTAATTTGTGGGAATAAGATAAGTAATACATTCAAATATTTGCTGAATATTTTGTAATTTGTGGAGAGGACAGAGCCTCCATAAATTGAGCCTCCTTTATAAACCATAATATTGCCAATAGCATTGTTTTGGAGAGGAATTTATTTGCAGGGGCATTAACAGACACATAGCAAAAATGCAATACATTTCACAATAAAAATGTAGCCTGTGAAATGCACTGCTTGTAGTTTTTTCACAGTCAGAGGAAACCTGACTGTCAGTAAAGTCCCAGAAAAGCTTAATTGTCTGGTAGCAATGTAGTCTACCCTGACTCCCTGCTAGGAATTCAGGATGATGGTAGAAAAACCAAACCCACGTTATTTTCCTTCTCCTCACAGCTCACGAGGACAAAACGTGTCTTACTAGCTGCACATTAAGCAGTAGAGCAAGTGGATGCGGGTCCTTGCCACGCAACAGAATGATGCCACTTGGAAGTATTTGTCCCTTACCCAGAAGGGAGCAGCTTTTACTCGCAGCCCTGTGTTTGCGTTGCACACAGGCTCACTGCTGCCTGTCAGCTTCACTCCAAATCACACAGTGCCATCTGCCGTCCTCAAAGAGCAACACGCTTCATCTACAGCGTGAAACCAGGGAAGCCAAAGCCTCAGCACCACGGGGCATAGCTTCCCAAGCGTTATATAGAAAAGATAGTTGGAATGATCGTAATTCCGTGTACGAAGTGATGGGCACAGAGTCAATCGTTGCTGCCCGCGGCAGGGAACCCTTATTTTCATTGTAAGAAAGTCATCTTTTAACCGAACCGCTGTCATTGCCAGAACGGCGCACAGCTCCTCCTGCCGGCCGTGTCCGGCGGGGCGGTGCCCTCAAGGCCGCCGCCGCCACCATGAGCTGCGCCGCGCTTCTGGGGATCCGCGGGCCGCGGCTCCTCGGGGCCGCCCGCCGCCCGCAGCGCTGGAGCCGGTGGCGGAGCAGCGGCTGTGAGCCTCCGGCGGGAGCCGCGGTGCGCATCGGCTGCGCCTCGGGCTTCTGGGGGGACACGGCGGCAGCGGGTAGGCGGTGGCGAGGAGCGGGCGGGCGCGGGAAGCAGGGCCCGAGCGGGACGGCCGGAGCAGCGCGGGGCGCTCACGGCGGCTTCCTCCCTGCCCGCAGTGCCGCAGCTGCTGTACGGCGGGAAGCTGGATTTCCTCGTCTTCGATTACCTGTCCGAGGTCACCATGTCGCTGCTGACGGCCGCCAAAGGCCGCTCTCCCGTGAGTAGCGGCTGTGGCAGTGAGGCTGCGCTCTGCAGTGCCCCTTCCAACCCCTGTGCTTCTGCGGTTGCAGGTGCTGGGTTATGCTCCGGATTTTGTTTCCACTGCCATGGCTCCGTACATAAAAGATATCCACAGGAAAGGTATGCTTCTCTTGGCGTTCGCGCCTTAATTTGGAACAGTTTGTGTTCCTATCAGCAGCTGTTTGTCACACCGCAGTGGACACAGCCTCAAAAGACAACACGAAGTGCACATCTGGTGGTAAGAGTCTGCGTAGGGCGCATTTGAAATGTTTTCCCTGTCATTACAAACGCGTGGGTGTGTCTCCCAGTAATTCTTTTCGTAGCTTTAGTTTGAGAACAGAAAGCCACTGGAAAATCTCTTGTTGGAAGTTCTAAATCTCATGTTTTAGTGCAGTCACAAGATTTGGCAGCATTCCAAAGTAGTTCTGATACTTCCCATTTTCCTAATGAGTTCTTCTTGTTTTGTGTGACTGTATCTTCACAACTTACTGAGTTCGAGTGGAAGAGGGGAATTGTTTCCTCCAAGCATGCTAACATACTCCTGAATTCAGGGAAATAGATGTTTCCGCCACAACGGCATTCTTTGGAAAGTACGAGTGCCTTAAAATATTGCTTTCCTGTGTTGTACCTGTAGGAACTGGCACACTGCTGTCATTTCCTCATCATATTTGTCTTGCTGGTTGCTTTCCCTTCCTGCAAGAAAAGTGAAGAAGATAACTGTAGAATCATAGAATTACCGGGCTTGGAAAATACCTCAGAGATCATCCAGTTCAACCATCCAGCTGTCACCAATATTTCCCACTAACCCATGTCCCTCAGTGCAATATCTAAACATTTATTGAACACCTCCAGAAGCAGTGAGGTCATCCATACTATAAGACCTGACTACAGCAATTGCTTTTCTGAAAACAGTCCCTCATTTGTTTAGCCGAATCCTTTCATTTCACAAACATAACTGGGCTCCAGACTTAACAGAGTATTTCACTTGATTAGATGCCTGATACCTTGCAAAGGTTGTCTTCCTTGTCTTTCAGCTGGCACTGAATTGTTATATTAAATATAAGTGATTGTTAATACGTCTATGCTTGGTTCATCCTTTCTGTAAAGGTGTTCGTGTCATCAGTAATGCGGGTGGAATTAACCCCCTGGCTTGTGCGGCTGCTCTTCAGGAGGTGGCAAAGAAGGCAGATGTTGATTTGAAAATAGCTGTTATTACTGGAGATGACCTGATGAGTGAGGTATGGCACTTTGCTTCTTGACTTGGTAGAACTATGCAAGTCATTCTGTATAGAGAAGAAATCATCTTGAATTTATTGTTTGCATCTTTCTTTAGTATCTTCATTTATAGAATCACAGAACGGTTTGGGTTGGAAGGGTCCTGTAAGATTACCTAGTTCCAACCCCCTGCTATAGGCAGGGACACCTCTCTCTAGACCATGATGCTCACAGCCCCACCCAGCCTGGCCTTGAATGCTTTGGGAGAGGGAGCATTCACTGTTAAAAGCATTTAAAACAGTTGCTTTCTACTTTTTTAATGCATGGGGTGAAAAAACAAAAGTTTTCTGTAGATGCTACAAAGTATTCATAAATTTGCTGGTTTGTTTTATAACAGAAAGAGAACCTAAGAGGAGCTGGCATCACTGATTTGGAGAGTAGCAAACCGTTTCCAGAGAGCATTCATAGCATGAACGTGTATCTTGGGTGAGTTACTTTAGCAAGTTGTTTTTTGAATGGAAAAATAATTTTTAGGATATTGATTACATGAACCTGTTCTGGTTTGCAAGTAGAACCACCTTGGCACTATGGGTTCACCTCGGTGAAAATATTGTCTCCTTTTACCTTTAAAATAAATTTTTAATTTAGAACCTTGTCAGTTATGACTTTAGCATTGCATCTCCTGAGAATCCTCAGGTTTGATTCAAGACAAAGTTGCCATACTTACAGTTATTAAAACTATTTTTTTCAGAAGTGGAGCATCCTGTCACTGCATGCTGCAGTTGTTAAGGATTGTGATTGCTAGAGAAATGTACAGCTCTTCTATTGAAATAATGAATCATTATGACAAGCTGCTGTTCTGGCTTGCACCATTATACTGCATTTTGCAGAAATGTGTCCTGGCAAGACAGCAGGGGTATGGCTGTGTTTAAGACAGCATGTATTTTCTCCTCCGAAATGAGAATTATTTAATAAATTGCTCTTTACGTTTGTTTTCAGTATTTTCTGTTGTAGTTCTTGATAGATTTTCTTTCTCACTGATGGTCCTTGGAAGCAGTGAAATTGCTTCTAGTGCATTCTTTGTTATACAAGGCAAAGCGTTGTTGAGGATATAAACACATATAGGAAAAAGTTGACTCATCCAACTGGTGATAGGGTCTCTGGCTAAACACTCCTCAGGAAGCAGCCTTCGCCCAAGAGAGGTTCTCTCTTTGGAGGCTAGCCTTTAAATGAGCCCAGTGACCCAGGGTCATGTGGGAAGAACAGGTGAATTGCTTGTACCTGTGCTTCCTGGGCCAGCCACCCTCTTGACCAGGTGCTCAGTCGTCAGTTCAGGCTGTGACATGACAGTCACCTTAACATTTACTGACCTCTATAAGCCTGAGCAGTTTACCTGTCCCAGTAATTTCAAGCCTAGCTAATTCTGACTGGGCCAACTTTTACCTGACCAACCTGGTAAACCTATTGCTTGAGTGTCTTCAAAAATAACAAACACATGACACTTCACTTGAAGTTGGTCGATTCTTTTAAGTTCTAGTAATACAATTAAGATTGACCAAATGGCTTCAAGTTTGGAGGGCCAAGTCAGCAGTCTGTCTTTGTGAATACCAAGTCACAGAATAGATAGGTTGGAAGGGGCCTCTGGAAGTCATCTGGTCAACTTTTCTCAGAACAGGTGCCCTTACTGATGGACACTATATACTCATCTACAAATGAAATAGTAGTTAGTATTTTCTCTGAAAAACACTTCGTATTTTCTATTACAGATAATAAAAGGGATCCTTTATGCACTGCGTTTCAGGACATTTTGTATTAGTGTCAGTACAAGTCTTTCAATTATTACAGAATTGATGGGATACTATGATGCTTGCTTTTAAAAGTATCCTCAATTCCAGTCACTTAGTTGTTGTATAAACAAAGTTGATTTCATGCAGACTTAAGTGATTCTTATTTTGTTTGTGACAGGGAGCTTATTGTTAAATGGTTTGTTTAAAAAGTGAGATTACATATGTCTTTTTACCTTTAGGGCAAGACCGATAAGCAGAGCTCTTGACCTTGGAGCTGATATTGTAATCACTGGTAGATGCGTTGACAGTGGGATTGTGTTAGGACCACTCATTCATTCTGTAAGTACAAGTTAATTACAAGGTGGTGATGAACAAAATAATTATTTCAGAATCATTAAGATTTTTTTTTTTATCCTTGAGAAATTATAAATTAAAAATGATGAGCTCTTTCATTTTTGTTTCATTTTTTGCCTGCACGCAAACAACCCAAACCATTTGCTCATAGTGGACAGCAGCATGATCATGAGCCAGCACTGTGTCCTTGTGGCCAAAAAGGCCAGTGGCATCCTGGGGTGCATTAGAAGGGGGTGTGGTCAGTAGGTCAAGATAAGTTCTCCCCCTCTACTCTGCCCTGAGTAAGACTGCATCTGGAATATTGTGTCCAGCTCTGGACCCCTCGGTTCAAGGACAGGGAACTGCTTGAGAGAGACAAGTGCAGAGCCACAAAGATGATGGAGTGGAGCATCTCCCTGATGAGGAAAGGCTGAGGGAGCACTTTAGCATGAAGAAGACTGATGGGTGACCTCATTAATGTTTATAAGTACGTAAAGGGTGAGTGTTAGGAGGATGGAGCCAGGCACTTCTTGGTGACATCTGATAGGAAAAGGGGCACTGGGTGCCAGCTGAAACGTAGGAGGTTCCACAGAAACTTCCTGCTGAACCCAGGGATGTGATTCTGCTTGGTATTCTGTTCCTGCCACATGAGATTCTGAACTCCACCATCTCATGGTCTCTGCGACCAAGGCTGCCCTCAACCTTCACCTCTTCAACCAGATCCTCCTTGTTAGTGAGAGCAAGATCCAAGAAAAAAAATACATAAAGGAAGTTGCTGTTATGTTGATTGTTTCTGATTCGTCTCTTGCTATTTCTTGTACTTGATTTAAAAAAACATAAAAAAACAAACAAGGGTCCGTAGTTAAACTGAAACTGTATTGCTAGGATGACTGGTATGGCTTACATGAAAAAAAAGGTGCTAGACTTCTTTGAAGAGGATGTGGCTTTATGAGTATTTTAGGGGTCTGTTACTAAAAATTCTTACGAAAACTGAAATACACCACTGATGTATTTACTGCTTAGCAGCTCAAATCCACCTACAGCTCTTGCCAATTAACTAGATTGTTCTTTCTACAGTTAAGTAAAACTGTGATAAATAATGTTAATGAAAGCAGTCTCCTGTACTGTGTAAGACTTCCATATCAGTAATATGTTTGTATTTCTCTTCTAGTTTGGCTGGAATAGGGATGAATTTGACTTGCTAGCAGCAGGAAGGTAAATGATATAAGAAGAAATGGATAAATCTGCATTTCATCTTGTGTAATATCAGGATAATGGTTTTTTAAGCGTTTTGGGAATTTGGATATTATTACTGATCTCATTTATTTGAAAGTTGTTCAGAATCAAGGTTTTGGTTATGGTTCTTTAAAGCTCACTTAATACTCTCATGTTTGAAACTGAAATTTAAAAATAGTAATTCTGAAATAAAACAATAAAATGAGCAGAGAAAATTAATAGTTTAACAGGTTAGCTTCCTTTCCTGTATGTTTTGTGAAATCTCATGGTACAGAACAGTTACTCCAGCTTTTTCTGTTTGTCCATCAGTTTGAGTAGTTGGTGTTGATAACAACTCCTGTCTTCAGAGATTTGCAGACTGAGTCTTGGTCATAGGTCAGCATCCTTACCTGGTTTTGCAGAAGCTGAATATGAATAGCCCCACTTGCAAACCCTAGCTGTAAATCCTGAGGTTAGGAATCTGTTGCAAAAAAACGTCAGTAAAATCCTGTCGTCTCATTTCATTTTTTTGAATCATCTTACTACAACGAAGTACATTAAAATAGGTGGCTACTTCAGTAAGCTGAGTGCACCTAGTAGTGGTGGTGTTGGACTTTCTATTGCTCGAGAGTAATTGCAGAAAGGAACTCCAGCTCTACTGACTCGGGATTAAAATTAGTAGTCAGTTTTGAGAGATCATGATCTTGCCTATAATTCTCTCACACGTTTATGAAATACCACAGTTAAAGATTTGAAAATCCTAATGTGTTCTGTTCAGAGGGATCCTTCACATTGTCTGAGATTGTACACCTCTAGATTAAAAACGGGCCTTGCATGTTTTCAGTTACAGACTGAAAAGCTAAAATACTGACTTCAGGTGGATACTTTTTGAAATGACTAATGAAACTTCATTTTTGGCTGAATATACCAATCCTTTTTTTCATATAAAATTTTACTCTTTTAAACTTTCAGTCATCTTTCAGAATTCCTACTTAATGTTTAACGCAAAGTTTATAAACAGAACTCTGTGGAGGAAAATAAATGAACATGTTCTGATATTTAGCTTGCTTTCTGTCATATTATTGCATTTTCAGACTGGATTTGTGATACATCCTTTTACAGAATATTTTGTTTGAATGCTTGCTGTTTTCCCAGCCTTGCAGGTCATCTTATTGAATGTGGTGCTCAGTGTACTGGTGGAATATTCACTGACTGGCATGTGGTACCGGACTGGTAAGTAATCATGACAACAGTGTTTGTAGGAGACCAAATCATAGAATCATAGAGTGGCTTGGGTCAGAAGGGACCCCAGGGGTCATCAAGTTCCAGCCCCCCTGCCACAGGCAGGGCCAAATATAAGGTCATCTGCTGTTTCTCTGTTGCAAAAATCAGTTTCTTTTTCATTCTACTAGTAGAATGGCTTGGTTTGAAAGATCATCTGCGGAGTGCATGTAATGGAAAAGACAATAAGGATGTTTTGTATGCTGATTTGTCAATCTTTACTTAGATCAGAGTTGTGCATGTCCAATCAAGAGTCATACACAGCTTGCTTTGTCAGGGATGGCAGAGTGCTCTCTTGTTATGTATTCCACCATCCTTTCTTGCTATGTGTTCCGATCTCCATAAACGCTTTGAGCTGTCAGTGTCTGCGTGTACATTACTGATGTTTGAAAAAGTGTTACATACATTACTTGTGTTCAGATGTACTGGATGAGACCTTCACATAGGTAGGTCTTTCTGCCTGCTGAGAATTACCATGAGGAAGGACTCACGTCGTGTGCTTTTGATGAACTTGTTTTTAAGAGTGGCTTAAAAGCAGTCGGGGAACACAATAAAGTAGTAGAAGTAAATGAACTTTCCATTTGTTAATGTAGTTAGTAGTAGCTTGACTGTAAGTTACAGAAACTTGATGATATGAATTTTTCTGGTTACTTGGACAGCCTGAATCAATTTTCAGTGTGTGCAAATCTATGTAATCAAATTCACAGCTTCAGTAATGATAAAAGTTTTGAGCCCTGCTGTCTCCAATGCAACATGCTAGCCACTGGGTCCACAGAGCTCTGAAAGGGCTTTCAGAATTCACTTAGTATAGTGTGTTAATGATTCCTACTTAGTTTAAAAAGAGCTGAGTTTCTTAAGTCTTCTGAAGGTAAGCCTGTGTAATCTAAATCTCGATAAATCTTATTAAATATGATATGCAAGGTTATATCCAAACCAGCCCAACAAAGTCATTGAATGTGGGAAGAAGAAGCCAGGTCAGAATGTCTGTTGTCATTGGTGTGTGAAAGGCACCTTAATTTCTCACCACTGAGAGTGTATTCATGCAGCCAAGAATGCTTATCGTTCATGTCTGCAAACAATTACTGGATGTTTACATTAGAGCTTAAGGATATTGTCACAATATTTATACTGTTCTCTAGTGAACACTAGAGGGCAGTCTCTCTCTTGTTCCCTCACATTTTATTGCAGAAGATGTGTTTGGTTGTGAAAGTAGTCCAAATTGCTGTTCAGACTTTGGTTGCTGAAGCAGATAGAAGAACACTGCTAAGAAAGACTACTGGTTATGAGTTTTTCTGTGTTTTAAACAAACAAGTAAAAGAATTGGTTAAATTTTATGCCTATAACACTCAACTATTTGTTGTTTCCAGTTAGACAAGAGCTTCTTGAGTCATCCCTTGTGTGGATTCTCTGATGCTTAGCAGAGAAAATTGAAGAAATCACTGAGTCTGTAGAAGACTAACGAGCATTCTTTAATTACTGATGATAAGTAAATGCTGTCAAAAAAGGCACTTACTCCTTTTCTGTAATTTGTACGGTGATACATACTAGGTGGAGAAAAGAAATGATCCTGCTGCCAACTTTCAGCCCTTTCTTTCCCTCAGAGCCAACAGAAAAAATAAACCCCCATACTGTAATTGTTTAGAATCAGATTTATACATTCAGTCTGTTGTATTCACAGGGTTTGGTTTATGTTTTTTCTTTTTTCCCTCTTTTTCCCCTTTTTAATTTTTTTTTATTATTATTTTTTAATACCCTCTGTCTGTTTCGTGGTTTAAATAGTTTCAAAGTCCAGACAAATAAAATACAATCCTTACTGATTCCTGGTGGGCTCTTCTAGGTGTCCTCCAGCTACTGTATTTTCAAAGTTTTGTATGCTAGCAGTATTAAAGTTGCTGATCTCTGGTAACAGAGCTTCTCTCTTAACTCCATTATTTAAAAAAAGGATTAAGTTTTAAGCTCCCCGATGATAAGGAATCTGTCCAAACTCCCATGAACTTTTGCTAATGTCATTTCAGAGTTCACTGGTTTCTTGCTTACTTCCTTTAAAAGTTTGTGAATGTATGTTATGCAAACTATGTTCTTGTAACCTTTGCTAATAGCCAGTCTGGTTGTATGTTCAGCACATGGTCCCCTCCAGCACCCAAAAATAATTAATTTCAGGGATGAACTGATTTAATTATGTACGAAGGACCTGAAGATCATTGACAATAATGGGAATGGTGATATGAAGCACCTTTTTATTAGCTCCTTTTAGAAGAGCTTTGCTTTTTCAGGGGGCTTTATCTCCTTTATCCCCTATTTGGATTCTTTTTCTCTCTCATACATTGTATTTCCAGAAATTTCCAATTTCATATGAGGGGAAGTGAGCCAGGTTGCCTTTCTGTGAGAGCGTGAACGCTGCTTTAGTTTTCAACTTTTTAATTTTAGGTTATTGCTTTTGCTCAGAGAAATGATCTGTAAATGAGAAGCCTTTTAACTTGGAAAGCAAATACCTAGATAGCTTCCACAAAACCTTGAAAATTCTACCCTGGTGCTATATAGATCAGTATGTATCTCTGAGTTATTTGATTGCTTTCTGTACATTAATCTAGAGCGAATATGATTGTAATTTTCTATTTTACTGCCTTTGTCTTCTGTTATGCCTCTTTCTGTTGATTCTGGCTTTTACTGTTGTTGTTATTCTGTATTAGTTATTTTTTATTATTTTGGGCTAGAGATCTTACTTTCATGTGTTCCTCTGTCTTCTGATTATAACTTTCCTGTGAAAATTTATCACAAAAATGAGAAATTGTCCTTAGTATGTTTCTGAATATTTCTGTTTCCTACCTCCAACTGTTTGTTCTTTGTGTTTTAACGTCCTCCTTACAAATCCAGACTGCAGAATGCATTTACATGTGTTCACCCTCAGTGCTGGGCGTGCTGCTGTAGCCAGCCTGGCTTTTAGCAATCATGTTTTTCTGTGGAATTTATGCCTTCAATGAAAGATATCTAAATCTTCCAGCTTCTCCTCTGCTTTTGGTGACTCCATTAGTGTCATTCTCCACTCCTGAGTGCTTACTGTTGGTGTTTGGTGTTACACGTGTCATTCTTTGCTGGGCAACAAAATGCACCCTCTTATTTTGGTTTGCTTATTCAGTGCTTTTCCTTCATTGCTGCAGAAGTGACAAGCTACATTTTAAGTCTTGACAATTTGATTTTGTTATTCATTACCATAAAATTCTGCTATGTCATTCCTCTTTTCACCTCATATTTATATTGTTTTTTTTTTGTTTTTCAATGTTCTTATTATTTTAGGCATAACATAGGCTTTCCCATTGTAGAGTGCTCCTCTGAAGGAGACTTCATTATTTCCAAACCACCAGACACAGGGGGACTGATCTCCTTTGGCACTGTGGCTGAACAGCTGGTGTATGAAGTGGGCAATCCTCAACGCTACCTTTTACCAGATGTCACATGTGACTTTTCTGAAGTTTCCATCACTGAAATTCCAGGTTAGTCCACCTTTATGTTAAGAGATGTGTGAGCTTGGTGATCAAACTAAAGCTTTTACTTTAACTTCCATGTTTTGTCTGCGTATTCTTTGCTATATCCGTTCCTTAAGGCATGATACTGTATCCAAGAGAATTTTTTCATAGAATCAAACTTCCTTGAAAGGACTTTGTTCGTTTTTTCAAAGAACTTTATTAGAAATGGTCGTAGGAATTGTAACCATACTCTTACTTTTCTGCTGGTTGACTAATCTAAGTCTTTGATCGCTGCTCTTACTACTTCACTTTTAAGACATATAGAACACCAGCCAAGACTTTGAACTGTGCTCCACTGTGTTTGTGTGTTTTGTTAAACTATAGCTCAGTTTATTTGCTCAAAAAGGTGCACTTTTAAAATTTTTTTTACATTAGAAATGTAACATTCATTAGAATGTATCATTCAAAGTATCACTTCATAATAGTGTTTTCCCTAGACTTACTTAATTGGGTCACCTTAAGTGGTAGATGCTTGCTTAGGTAGAGAACATCTGCTGGAAAACCTCTGTTAGAAGAAGTAGTTTTCCATCCTCAGAACTACAGCAGTCATATGAACAGTTAGCAGACTAAAGACAGATGGAACGCTTGTTCCAAGTTTGGACTTGAAAACAAAGCAACAAAACAAACCCCAAAAAGCTCACTCCAAGATTTGCTGTTTGGATTAGAGTGTGTGATTATTAGCTATAATCACTTTAAGTTTTACTGCACCTGTATATTTGTTTCCATTCTGATGGAACTTAACCTGTGACAGTATGTCCAGTGCCTCTGTAAAACTTACAACAACTGAAGTTGCAAATTAAGAACTTCCTAGGGAAAATTTGCTCCAGTAATAAAAGTACTGTAAAACTGTACAGTGAACCTCGTGCTCGTGCAACATAACTGAATGACATTCTGATAAGAGCAGCTTATTGCTCGTAGCCACCACTCTTGTATTTCTTTTTTAAGAAGGAAAAGAGAACCCTAACCTTTGTATGAACTTTTCGCTTGCAAATGACCTGATATGACACGTTTGAACTTAAAATGAACTTTCACATGAACTTTCAGTTAGTCGTCTTAGAAATATAGCAGATGGAAAATAGACAGATTTCTTAAATATTTTTAGTTTGAAGTGCTTTGACACGTACACTAGTAAAAACAGGGCACGCTATCTGGTTTTGCTGTTTACATTGCTGATTTTATTGTCCTGCTGGATTAGTGGCAGTGTTTGAACTGAGAGGTGCTTCTGTTTTGTTTTAGTCAATGGCTGTCATGCATTTTGTTTTTTGGGCTTTGTTTATGTTACAACTTAATCAGGCGTATGAAAGTCTTCCAGATTTTTACTCTGGCTGTAGGGATATTGCTTTCTATTGACAGAGTAGAACAAACGTTATTGCAGCCTCGGAGAGAGCACTCTTTTCTGTGGTAGAACAGCTATCAGTGCTTTGCTCTTCTGATTAAATGAATCTGATTAACATAAAAGCATGTCTTTGAAGTTACACGAAGAAGCATAAGTATTGATTTTTTTTAACCACTCCAGGTTTTGAAGGTGGTGCAGTGAAAGTTCATGGAGCGAAAGGATCACCTCCTTCAACATTTTATAAGGTATTACTTTCTTTCTAAGTGAAGAATACCTTACACTTCATACAAAAATTGATATTTTGGAGAAATAAAAATATTTTCTGCCAAAAATTGTTGCCACTTCAAAGTCTTCACACGGACGCGCATGAGTGCACATGTGCTGTTGCCAGATGAGTAACAGAAAGAACACTGAACAAACATTACTGGGTACATAAAAACATGATTATTTATGTAACGGGCAAATCCACATATAACCAGAAAAGGCTGAAATGGTTCTCTTTTAATAGTAAACTGTGGTGGATTATTCTGCTTTTCAACTCCAGAACATATCTCATGAACCAAAATGCGTAGGTACAAGATAGTTAGATGACAGTGGGCAGTGATTCTGAGTTTTAACAGTTCTATGGATTTCAACCTTCTTGTAATACCACTTCGTATTTTAAATAATAGTGTAAGTTTACTGATTATAATGCTTTCTTATCATCCCACTACTGGGATTGTAAAGAAAGTAACTGTTAGACAACATTTATAGTATATAACAGAATTGTAGGGGTTGGAAGAGACCTCTAGAGATCATCTAGCTCAATCCCCCTGCCAAGGCAGGCTCCCTAGACCAAATTGCACAGTACTGAATCACATGTAATTTTTAATCCCTTTTTCGTTAGGTAAATGCCACTTACCTTGATGGTTTCAGAGCTACTGCTGTCTGTCCAGTGGGAGGTCCAAAGGCAGTACAAAAAGGAAAGCTCACTGCAGAAAGTATTCTCAAAAGGTCAGTATTTGTTACTTGAAAGGGGTTTTGGTTATTTGATACTTAGGATAATGAAAACAGAATGGTGACATGATGGTAATCACATTAACTTTGTAAGAACTATAGAAGACGGAAGCTGGGAGGACATTTCATTACTTGAGTAGTCTGAAAATAGGTTTCCTAAACAACCTGTAACTACACTTGTTACCTGTGTTTGACTGAAAGGAAAAAGTTAGCAAATACTGTTCAGAATGGACAACTGAGACCCAAATTTATTGGATTCCAGACAGAATTTTATTTTTTTTCCACATAACTTACCAAAATCTTAGAAGCTATGAAATGTAGGCAATTTACCAAAATTGTTTTAGATGAAATATCTTATTACCTTGTGATATGGTTTTATTTACTGGAAGAATTTTCTGATTGGAAGACAGCCTGATCAACCATTTATTCCAATAGCACCCAAACTTTCTGGTTATGTGAGCTATTGCTTTCTGCTCAGTTTTATATAAGACTTCTCCTCTGTCATTCCATCAAATTATACACCTGTGGAACTAGCTCTCTGAGATAGACACCTCTCAGAAATCAAGTACATCAAGTTGTTTTTTTTCCCATACTCATTGGAAGAGAAATGGCCTCAGTGGTGATACAGTGACCACCTTCATTTTTTTCAATAACAGTAAGAATTGCACTTTATATTTAAGCCCATATCATTTTCCAGGTGCCACATTCAATATTTATAGCAGTAGTGATATTGCTAGTGTCTTCAAAATAGTCAACTGATGGAAATTTTTTTCTCATCCTAACACAATTCCAGTGTTTCAGCTGATTAAATTTCTTAAAACAGCTAGAGGGTTATCAGACAAAGATAAAAGGAGAACCAGTTTAGCTGCTTCAGAATTTAACTTATTTTTCCAGTTTGCAACATGTTACCATACTGCAGTACTTCTAATAGTTGGATTATGTTAAAGCATTTTTCCTCTCATATTTTTTACTATGATTCCTTGGTCTTTGGACTTCATATGTCTGTTTAAAAAATAAAATAAAAGATGAAGGTCATTCTCAGTTTGTTCAGTGGTTGAAAGTTGGGCTGCCTTTCAAAAACTTTTACGAATATCAATTTAATTGTTGGCCCCACCCAAAAAAAGTTTCAGTTGCTGTTTCTCTAAAAGCAGAATGTGTTTTTACAGTGTATTTTTAACAAAACTTAAATTCTTCTACTAATCATGACTGGGCAAACTCAGTGTTCTTGTAGCAGCATGATTTTGGTGGAAATAACCTTACAGGATTAATTTGAGGAAATTCACAGGGTCAGAGTAGACAAGCATGAGTAATGAAAAAGTTCTTAAAAATTGTTGTCTAATTCTTGGCATTAGGGTTGTGTATTCATTAACTGGAACTGAATACCTGTAAATTTGAGTAACAGTTCTTCCTCCAGTTAAATTTTTCTTCATTGATGCCTGTGGTGTATTGAGGTAGTTGCATGTATTTGTTGGTGAGTCATAATGTCTTGCAGGAGAAACAGAGGTAAGAACTGAATTACCGATGTGAAAACCAGGAAGACTGCATGCACTGTATACCCTTTCGAGCAGTTCTTTTTAATTTTTTTAAAGATAAAAGACTATCTGTTTGGCTTTGCCTGTCATCTTTCATAGAATTTGAATCTGAAAAGACTCAAACTGAAACGTAGGGATAAGTTCAGATGAGTGACTTAGCCTGTATCACTGTGGATGTAGTGTTCGTGTTCATTTTGTGTAGTGAAAATTATCTGTAACCCAGTTTACATCGCAGAGCTAATTCCTGTAACAACACAGGGCTACTACAAAGAATTACTTTGAGGGAGGTTACTAATTAAAAATAAAAATCATTTGTTGCAGGACACGTCTTATTTTCAGTCAGCTTGGGTATGAAGATTACAGTGCAGTTAACATACAGGTTTTAGGGTCTGAAGATACATATGGATCGCATGCTAGAAGGAGTATAGATGGTGTAAGTATTCAGTGGAGTGTTCTTAAACTTTTACTGACCTCTTTTTAATCTATCTATAATGTTATCTTTTCCATAACTTTAAAGGAAGTCACTGTCATCTTGGGAATTTCACCCCCACCATCTTGCAAAGAATTCAGTGTTGTCCTTAGTGTACAAAATTACATTGACAGAGTCTTTGGAGCATTGGATCTTCCAGAAGCACTGATAAGAAACCTTACAGAAATGTTGTTGTGGTCTGTTCTAATGTTGTTCATCTCAAGAAATGCCTTATAAGTTCTTATGATTTAAACTGCATTAAGCAGAACTCTTTTTAAAAGACAGCATTATAAAAGAAAAGGCAGAATTATTACTGCCTGTGCTGAAGCTCTGTGGGTCCTATCTGTGAAATAATCCTCAAGTACATAATTCTGCAGCATGTTTTGTGACTTGTTGAATTCATCTGTAAGAATGTGAACGATGACTGCAGCTGTGATTTCCAGATTGTTTCCCTTGTCTAGAAATAGAAGACCTTTTCATAGGAAGAAGACTGTAAATCTTGTCCCCACTTACATATGCTTAAAATATTTAGACAGTTGAGATTGTTCCAAAACAGTAGGATCTAATTCTTTTCTGTAAATTCAAGTCTTGCAACACCCTTAAGTTACACCTGTCAAATCTCAGCTCTGTGAGTTTGATCTTAGCAGTACCAGCATGTAAAATAGCTGAAAAACGTGTCTGTGTAGGCAAAAATAATAATAATAAAAAAAGAAATAGATAGTGGAACTGTTATTATAGAAAGTAACTGCTCTTAGAAAGGAGACAGGTTGTGTCTGTGGCTCTGAGCACTTCAGTGCTTGAGCTTCAGTTTTATTGAGCACAGCAGCAAGAGTTGCTCCCTGTGGAGCCATCTATGATGTGGTCTGTTTAGGATGACAAACCCCTGTACATTAAGTGTGTTACTGAGATTGCAGAAGGAAAATATTGGAGCATAAGAACACATTTTCCAGACATTGGACTTCTGTGTTCTCTTTGTACCAGTTCTTTATGATTAGGCATGGTAATTCATTTTTTAATGATATCATTACATGGGAGGTTTTCTGTCTTGCTCACTAGAGTGAATAATGAGTTGGAAAGGAACAGCTTCTCTGTTCTTACTGTGCAGTTTGCCTTGCTTACAGTATACTGAAAACATTTTCCAAACCAAGTGGAATATTTACTATATTTCCCATATTTTAGCATCAGCTTCCAGGTCTTACAGTAAAATTAAATGCAGCAGTATCTGTGCTGTACATGCATTCCATACATGCTTGCAGTAGGATGTGAAAGTTGATGCTGAAACACAGGAAGCTGCCTTATCTTCTTCACACTGATTCATGGACAGAGGAGCCTAACCTGAAGAGTTCTCATCTGGCAAACAGTGGTGGTAGCTTCAGAGGAATGGGGGAAGAGTGAGGATTGCTTTACCATTATAAAGTTATAGACTTGTGAGAGAAACATATGCCCTTTGGTAGATGTATTCTTTCTGTGCAAGATGAGATGTGCTTGAGTGGATTGCAAATAACTGGTCAGAAGCAGAGCCATGTTGTGCTAGGTGCTATATTATCACACAAGGGAAGCAGTGCTTCGAAGATTCTTCCATCTGAATTTAAATTGTGTACTGGTTGTGTACCCCAGACTTGGGTCCATTTAGCGTAGTATGAGCTGATGTGTACAGCATGGAATATTCCCAACAACAGGAGGCAGCCTTGAGAAATACAAAATCCTTGCTTCCTTTCCTTTTTTTTCTTTTTCGGTCTTCTCCACCTGTCTCCATAGCTGTTCTTTGCCACTCTGATAGCCTGCTTTATCAGCAGAAGCAGTGCACCTGAATCAGCACTGAGTAACCTTGGTGGCATTTAGTTGCTGATACTTCCTGCTCTGATTTTTCTGTTCTTGAAGAAGGGGTTATGACAGTGTCATGGGACCAATGAGTTTGTGATTTAGAAATACTGGATGTGTTTTACGTGGAAGTTATATATTAACAGCACCTGTGGTAGTAGTTGGTTTTCTAAAGGCTGCACTGAGCATGTCTGTAAGCAAATTGTTCTTAGTACAGAAATAATGCTTCATTAACTAAAATGCAGTAGTTTTCTTCTAACCCTTTTACAACACATTTTTGAACTTAAAAGATAAATTTGTTTTGCTGTTTTTTTGGTGTATTTTCTATTTATACTGTAACATAAATGACTAAAATAGTCTACAACTTCAGTTTTGGTATTGGATTAACACACTGAGGCCAGGACTCTATTTTCACAGATCACTGTATCATTCTCCAGCATCTGGACAGGGCAGAAAGGTTGGGGCTTAAAAATGCAATACTGAAGAGCCAATAAAGTTTAGAAGCAGGACTCAGTAGTCTGTTAAAATAACTGCCTCTTCTTCCAGTAGCCAGAAGGACGGGTATAGCATACTGCAACGTTTATTATAAACATTTCAGCAGCTGTCACTAGGAAATGCAACCATGTTTTTACATTTTTGAAGTTACTTAAATTCCTGAAACTGATTTGAGGACATGTCAACGTTAGAAAATCTACGGAATGATTTCTGTGGAAATATATGGTATATATGCTTGGAAATTATACTTAGGGGACATCTGTATTTCAAAAGCTGTTTACTTTTATGCAGTGTTTTTAAAGAATTCAGCTTTACAGAAACACTGGCAGTTAAAATCTGTAGAACTAACGTTGGGAGACACGTTAAAAGACAGGCAGTTTAGGAGTTGGGATCCAGCATGCACTTTCTCTAGTTATTTTGAAGAGGAGAGCATATATATACATATAAAGCTCAAAATGTTTACTTGAGACTTAAAATTCAAAATAAATTTTTGTTTGGATGATACTTATTAAACATACTAATGAATATATTTGTATTGTTTTAGGCATAATGGTTTAGCATTTTTCCCTATGCCAGCTGTGCAAATTGGCAGTTGCTCCATATCATTTTAGAATGGTTACTGACTTTTAGTTCTTGAAATCAGGGGCACCCATTCAACTTTGTTCAGTGAATGAGCATCTAACCATACCGCAAGAAAGCTGAGATGTGATTTTTGTCTGGCCACAACTTTAATTCAGCTCATTTAACAACTGCCTGCATATGTTATCTTCTCTCCTGTTCCCATCACTTAAGGAGAAAGATGCTATCAGCACAAAGAGCCATGGCTACTGAGGGTTAAGTAATGAAAAATTTGGTCAAGTGTGGGGAGATACTATTCCTTATTCCAGAGGGAAGACTCCTTAAAGGACTCATTCCATTCTTTTCAACTGACATAAGAACATGCACTGTTGCTCCACACCTCATCTCCTGTGTTTTGAGGCTTTAGGTGTTCATAGGTGTATGTTTCTGGCAGCATGTGGATCTTCTTGTGGAAGTGTCAACAATTTCTCTATTAATAAAGAAATGGGCTTTTTTTTCTAAAATCCATTGAATGTTCTGCACTAATAAGAAAAACGCTGTTTTGAAATATTCATGATTTTATGGATAACTAAGGAAGCTACTAAATGCCTCAGAAATCACTACTTGAAATAAGTCAGGATGAACTATTGCGTCTGCTGTATTTGTTGGAAATCTGGTGCTTTTTCTTCTGTTCTCTTTAAACTCACAAGGATTAGGTTTGGCTTCTTTTCTGTGAGCAGATCTGTTTACTTTCTGATGCTAAGCGAAGTAGCCTTGGCCCCAGAGTATTCTCAGTGAATGTAAAAATAAGAGTACAGGTTGTTTGCCTGTCCCACTGAGTGAATCAAGTATTAATTTCTTTACAAGTTACACTTTGTTATGGTACTTGATTTTGAGGGATGGAGAAGATGCACAGCATTGTAACAGTCTGAAATACCCAGTGGCTGATTTTCTGGTAAAGATGATGAAACATGAACCGAAAGTTGTAGTTATGTTGGATGAAAAGCAACTGAATGAAAACTGCAGTCAGTAGTACTGAGTATGAGATGCCCATTAGATTTGCTTTGAGTACTGCGTTCCTTTTTGATTTGACAGATATAACTGATGTTCTGCTGCTAAGCTAATCTTCTGCTTTTTCAAAGCAGGGTCCTCGAGAAGCTGTTATTTGGCTTGCAGTACATCATAAGCAAAAAGAAGCTTTAGAAATCTTCTCCAAAGAGATTGCACCAGCTGGAACTGGCATGGGTAAACGTTCACGTCTTTCTCTAACAATGTGATGCAGCCGCTCATGTCGAGAATTCAAACTTTCAGATCTAATGAAAAAGTTTTAAATAGCATACTGCAGTGGGAATGCTAATGGCCTCCAGCTCAGTCTTTATTCACACTGTGCGTATTAGCTCCCCCACTCAAATTCTCATCTTCCACTGCTATGTCTTGCCTCACATTAGTGTCATCGACTTTTGTCTTTGAGTGACTTGTGTTGTAATGGATTATTTTCATTGACTTCCAATGTAAAGACAAAACACCAGGATTTAATTAAAAGTCAGTTTTAAATGTACATAGTTTAAATTTTTGCACAAGGGTCTTCTGTTGTGAAATCATTTATACTTCTTTTGCTTTATTAGTTGTTTTTCCAAGAAAAACTTTGCATTTATTCACTGTAATTTTCACTGGCTTCTCTTAGTTTTCCATGAGAACTTATTAACTGCTCACTTCGAGTGTTTTTTTTTCCCTATTCTTTCTCTAAGTCAAATCTAAGTGTTACCACTGTATTCATCTCAGTTGTAAGGAATACATTCATATGCTAGGATCTGACTGCAGCTTCCACTGTGAATACTCATTTAATCTTTTTAAAATCCATTTCAAATTTGGAGAGAGCTTATTTTGGAAGATTGGAGCTCAGGTGTGTTGCAATTTCTTCTCTATACCTAATGGAGCAATATATTGGGGATTTATGTAAATCTTCAATTAAATTACTTAACCTGAATGTCACCTTCCAAAGCACAGTTAGAATCCTGACTCACGGGGGCTGCATGTTGCTGTGCAATTGAAGAATTGCTCAACGTTATTTTTTTTTTTAGTGGCTTCAAAGTTGTATGGAACTAAGCATGTCTCTCCAAATTCTTGGTGTGTGACTTGTCCAGTTCTTTTTCCCACTACTGTTGTCTACAGAATAAGAAGTCAGAAACCTATGCTACTTGACTTGGGTAGCATGGTAATGTACAATATTAACACTGAGTTTCCATAGTATGTGAACATCAGTGTCATAAGGCAGCTGGCAAGCTTTCAGCTCGTGTTATCAGAGCAGTGGCTTTTACTTAAGCAAAATTTTATCACTTCAGAGAATCATGGAATTGTAGGGGTTGGAAGGGACCTCTAGAGATCATCGAGTCCAACCCCCCTGCCAAAGCAGCTCCCTAGCCCAGGTTGCACAGGTAGGCGTCCAGGTGGGTCTGGAACATCTCCAGAGAAGGAGACTCCACCACCTCTCTGTGCAGCCTGTGCCAGTGCTCTGAAGAAGTCCAAAAATGTTTGAGCTGTTTACCTGGTAAGACTTGGAGGGAAATTTGAGCTTTTGAATCTTTGTGGGGAGCAAGAGCAGGATGAAAAGCAGTGTTGTTTTTTTCCCCCTGTTGTTAGGGGATGTATTGCAGCAGTGTTCTGCATAATGCTTCACAGCAGAGACTTAACTGAGGATGCTATATCTTGAATGTCAGAGATGTGGTTTTTTAGCTGATTTCTTTAATGCTTTTTAATTCCCATTGTTGATATAGATGACCAGTGAGATGTGAATTTCTATTTCGTATTATTAATATTGCAGACGGTTAAGCAAAGAGAAAAATTTGATGCTTCTGTATTTAGACATGCCATCCAATAAAGAGTGATTTGTTATTTAGTTTGTCTTTGAAGTATGGCACTTCTGCTGTAAACTGGTGTTGAGCCAGACCTAGTTTACCAGTTTAAAACAACCATTTTTTTCAGTTTGATTATGTTTGCTTGATGGGCTTAAGGAGATACAAGCTACTAAAAAACTAAACCAATTGTTTTCTCCTTTTTGAAATTAGTACAATATTGAGATTGTTTAACTTCCAATTGGTGAAAGACTGCTTTTTGTTCTCTAGGTTTATTCCTCAATAAATTGAAAATTGCTAATAGTAAGCTTATTTAACAGTTGCTAGCAATTTAGTCTTTAATGTTCAGTTTTAGTAGTACAATTTTAGAGCTGTTTTTTTGTTGTCTGAATTGTGCTTTTGTGTACTTTTTTAATTTGGATAGATTGTTCTTAATAAAACCTCGTGGGGAACAGGCTCAAGAAGGGAAACTGTCTTATTTGTAGTTTAATAGTCCAGTAGCTAAGAAATGTTTTATTAATAGCTGAAATCACGTGCTGACCCTTATTTCACATTAAAGTGACCGGAGTTTGACACTAAGATGACAGCTGGTTAATACAACTTGAGATTTTAAAGTAGTTGAGCATATGTAAATATTATGACTGATCTCATAAGTGTGTTGGAAGATACTTCAAGGAACGTCGTCGTTCTAACAGTTTATTGCAGTCTCCATTTTTGTTTGAGAATAGTATTGTAGGAGATAGTTTATCTGCTGTATTCAGAGGACATGTAATAATTAGAGTGTATAAAAAAAAAGAACACCATTGGTACTTTCAGTAAACAACATGGTAAGAAGCAACTGTAAATGTATTGCATATATGTGATTCCTTATTGTTTTCAATAAGTACATTAACTTGCTTTTGTTTGAGCTAATTCAGTCACCACCAGGAGACGTGATTGTCCTTTGGAACTCAGTGAAGTTTCAAAGAAAGTATCAGCTATTGAATTTAAACTACTTAAAGCTTTTAAATCTCTACTAATCAGACAATTTTGATACCTTTTTTTTCCACTCCAAGATGTTGTACAAATTAGATCTAAAGCAGTCTAGATTCTGTCATAGATTGCACATTTCATTCTGTTGAGAAGTACATAGAATCGTGCAGAAGTATTATTTTTAGCAGAAATAGATTGAAGGACACCTACAAGGGTCACATCTGTGGCATGCATTAGAATTTACTAGAATGTGGCAGTTACTCATGTTGAAATATGTGCTCCTTTGGGCCCCTGTTAAGTGTTCATTTCACCAGAGCTGTTTTCCAGTGGATTCACTCCCTCAAATGCTTGCCTGAAAACCAGTGCTGGTGTAGAGGGGAGAGAGAAATGTGTGACCAAGGATAGGCAGGCTGGGTGACATGAACTGTTGTAGTTCTCCCAGTAAGTCATGATATTCTTCTCCTCGTACAGGCGTTCATGAAATCTGGTAACAACTTGATGTGTTTTAACATGATACAGGATGTCAGAGTATTGGTATTTGCAAGATCATCATTGTATGAGTTTTGTATGGTGAGAAAATTGAAAACACTGAGAAGCAAATGCAGAATGAAAACACGCAGGAAGGAATAAAGAATGGTGGAATGTAGGTTCAAACCTTTTAAAACCCTGATACCCAAAGGGAAGGTACTAAATCCATCACATAGAAGGAAGTAAATTTAGTGGACTTAGTGCCAGACATCTCTCCAGTCATGCCATATATTCAAAACTGAATGAAATCAGTTGAACTGAAGTGGCACAGTCTCTGATACTGACTCATTGCTTGTAAGATGCCCAGCCACCTCAGTAATTTGTCATTTCAGGCAAGATCCTCAGACTTGGGGAAGAAACTGTTCTAGGAAATAGCAAGTTAGTGGATCAGACCCTTGAGGCAAAATAAATATTCGGCATGATGGTACTATACATGCAGATGAACAGAAAATAGGTGGATTAAAAAAGTCTGCAACTGTTTTATCAACTTGAAGGCATTAGTCTCCTTTTTGACACATGCTGTTCTGAAGCACAGAAGCTGGCAGATACTGATGCTGAATAACTGGACTGAGTTGATAGCTGCAGTTAAAGGGACTGGTTGCAGATCAGACTGGTTGCATCATCAGAAGATGACACCTTCCTTAGCAATTCTTATCTGCCTTAGGGGACTGATGAATGCCATTTGATAACAGAAGGTGCTCATGCAGTGTTTCTGGGAAAGGAGATCAGCAATTTCAATTTATGTGATAATCTTATTTGCTTGATGCTACAGTATGACTGATACTCTCCACAAGTACGACAAATTATTCATGCTAGATTTCATTGTAGATAGGTACACCTACCTCCAGCTAGGAAGGAGGGAAACATCTGCACAGGTATTTACATAAGGAGCACATAATAAGTGTGATCTCTCTTACCAGGAAGGTGTCTTGGGACAACAGTTGATTTAAGGAGATCACAAGTAATTTAGAAATGGGCTTGCTGGTGTGGTCGGACTTGTTAGAGAGCTGTGGTTAACCTTCCATTGCCTTCTTTCGGTCTTCATTGAGAAATGCAATAGGGAGCCCTGGGATGGAGATGAGGTTTTGTGCTCTGGTTCTATCTGTTCACACAAGTATCCACTCATAAACCACAGTCAACTTAAGATCTGATTCATCTTCTTTGCCTGAAGGCTAAATAGGAATTGCTTGTGCATGTGTTAAATTATACTTGCAAATGTTGCAGTCATACTTATGTTAACATAAACAATGGATTGAATAATTCTAGCATAGAAATGAATAATGTTGCAGCTGGCACGTAACAGCATAGTTCTGCTTTGCAATTGCATGTATGTGCAGGGTAGCTACAGTATGTCTTGGGAAAGATCCACATTTACAGAAGCTTATGCTGGAGGAGTTTGCAAGAGTAGTGATAGCAAGCAGCAATGGAAGGTCATCATAGCCTCAGGGTGTGAGTACTTGATGCTTTTAGATGAACTGTTTTTTTGTTAGTGTTCAGAGAACTGCTTCGTTCTGGGAGCCAAGTTTCGTTGTATGAGAGCAGGCAAGTGAAGATCTTTCTTTGTGAGCTTTCAGGAAGTTGAAATAGGTTTTGGAGCAAAATCTGGTACCCTTAATGAGCAGTTCAGCTCCCTGGCAGGAAGTGAGCCATGTGACAATCCACAGATAATTTTAAATTAACTTTCTGAGCCTGTTTTCAACATGACCTTACCATATGCCGCTTCCTCACCCAATCCTCACCCAACAGCCTAAATAAACTAGGAGCATAATTCAGTCAGCAAATAATAGCAATCGGTTTAAATACTGAATGGAAATTTTTTGGCTTCAAAGAGCACGCAGGTAGTGTTTGTAGAGTCTAATCTTCCTTGGATCATTTGAAGCTGTGTAATTGTAAGAAATCAGTTTCCATTCTGTCCACAACAGTGTTCTTTGCAGCAGAACTTGGTGGGCAGAGGGGTGATTCCTCATGGTTAATATTTGAGAATTATTATTTTTTTGTAACAGCATCAAAGACTTCAGTAAGGCACCTTGCTTAAAAGCTGTTTCAGGAAAATCACTCCTCCTGTGAATGTGGATCTAGACAGTAATCTGGACCTGTGCTGAGTTGTCCACTTGATCTGCATTACCAAGGCACCAAGCCTAAGCTAAGGCAGCCTGCTGAGAGGTAAAGGTTACCAGTGTGGGCTTATCACCACAAGAACATAGTGCCTTGGTGTTTGGTCAGAGGCAGTATACCTGGAAGAAGCATGAAGGAAAGTGGGCTCACGTTAGCCAGGGTAAAGCTGGGTAAATACACCATTTGGGAAGCTTAATTCCTAGGCTGATTTAATGTACACGTTTACAGAACTGCAGAGGAAAGAAGGGGAAGAGAACTTAGATGTATTATGGATGCATACTATCTGTGTCAAGCAGAAAGGATAGAAGATAAGCTAGGAAGAGCAGAACTGTTTATTTCAGGAATACTGATGTGTTGGATGGGTTTAATGGCAGTAAAGCCTAACAGCCGGATGTTGAGAAGAGTCTAATCACAATGCTGATTTACTGCAAATCTTGAATCACGCGAGTGACTTAAAGCTTTTACATTACCTGTGTAGAAAAGAGAAAGAAACAATGGGATCTGCAGTGCAGAGGAACTTAAAACCAGCTAACCAGCCAGTGAAAATGGTTGAGAGAGAGAGATGCAGCTGAAATTGTTAATAAAGCAACAGGAATTTGTGTATGGGTCTGATCAGAGCTGTTTCTCTGCTCTCTTTGAAAGTGAACAGAACAGTAACACTCCCCACCCTCAGACTAGTTCTTTTTGTACCAGATGTATTGCCTGACTTGCATTGGTATACAAGAAAAATCATGAGGTTCTTCTTTTGAAGCATTTCATGCTTTGCACATCTTGAGACGTAATCTTTCTTTAAGTCACAGTACTTTTTACACATATTGCTGTTCTCCCTGTTCTGTAAAATGTTTGGTTGCATTAATCTGATACTGTGTGTAATTTGCTAGATGTTTCCGAGTATTAATAAATTTGCATTATAGAAATGATTTTAACTGCCTTAAGCAAGGAGCTTTGATAGTTTGAAGATGAATTTAACAGTTATTTTGTGAATTTCATTTTCATCTCCAGCACCTGGCCTCACTGGAATTATTGGAGGGCGCCCTAGAATGTGAGTTAATTTTTAAAAATAAAATCTTGCTTTATTAGTAACGAAATCTAAGTAATTTCTGCATTCCTTGAGCTTTCTAAAATTGTTCAGAAAATTGTTAATAACCATGGATAAAAAGCATTAAATTTTCCAAGTGATTGCCTAGTATATGAACAATCTGAAAATGTTCATTCGTTTGTATTTAAGTGCATTTATGATTGCTTTGTGTGCCTAGATCTCCAGTTTTTAAGCCGTTTTTCTTCTATTATCCAAAGAGCAATGTCCAGGTAAGACTTACTACTGAAAGCCTTCTCTGTTTCTTCTAAAGTCATTATAAAAATTATGCTGACTTCCCATTTTTAAGCAGCTTTGAGTCCTGCAAAGTATAGTGATAACTTGGAAAAATGTTTTTCCAGGTACTGTTATTCACACACTATATTTTACAACTTCCTAGCCTTCCATTTTAATCAATATGACCCAACCCTCTGCATATACTAATGGAAGTCAGTATTGAAATCACTGAACTTCTGATTTATGCAGGTCTCATGTCAGCAGAGAGCTGCACCTCTTCCTTCTGGTCACTGGGACTAGTGAGCCCTACTTTTACCAGTATTCCAGAAAGTTTAAAATTACAAAAGGCTGAGATGTTTCAGTGTTGTTCTGATAACTATTATAGAGGAGCCTGCAAATGAAATTTGTCTGCTTTGTGATATTAACTTTGTAACAGTAGTTTGTTTCAGTCTGAGAAGTTCAGATGACTGGGTGGTCCGATTTCAACCTGAGGTGAAACATCAAGCTAGAGCCCTGCTTCTTTTCCATTGTGTATGTCCCTGTGTGTAGATTGAAGTCTTCAAGGTAGACCAGAGGAAGAATCTGGCTTTTACTGAATATGAAATGTTTGGATTTTTAAGCGATGTCCCTGCTTTTATGAATATTATCAGATACTTAATTTAATGTACGTAGTGATTTCAGTCGGATACTTCAGACAAGAAGCTGAACACGCCCTTCCTTTTTCTAAGAATTTGAACTGACGTGCAGCTGTTGCATATATCTCACATCAAGGTTTCCTAATAATGATTCAAGGGCTTTCTCACTCATTCAGCAGATGAGAAAGAGATCAAGGCCAGAATATTGTGCTGTGTTGGACCACAGCAGTAAGTACAGGGACAGCCTTCTGTTTCGAGTGGTGAAGAGAAGCATTAGGAGCACAGGCAGCAAGAAGGAAGAAACCCCAAATACAGCTAACTTAAAGAAACCGACTGAAATGACTAATAAACTTTGTAAATAAGTTGCAGTAATTGATTTAAGGATTCAAAAGATTTCCTAAAAGGGCTGTCTTACTTTCATTTTTAAACGTGTACTGTGCTCAGCGCAAATAAGGCCAAGTGTTACATTTTTCTCTACACTGGTGGGTAAGAATTTAAGATTAAATTCAAAGGAGATGCTGTGTAGTTACTGAAATCACAGTGATAAACTGTGGACAGTGGAGAAGTATTACAAAACCACTTCTTGCTTCGGAAGAAGTTAGAATAGAAGCATTCAGTTGGAAGGCACCTACAAAGATCACGTCAATCTGCCTGACTACTTCAGGGGTGACCAGGAGTTGGAACATATTATTAAGGGCATTGGCCTAATGCCTCTTCAACACTGGCAGTGTTGAATGAACCACCTCTCTAGGAAGCCCATTCCAGCATTTGATCACCCACACAGTAAATGAGTTTTTCCTACTCTCTGGTCTGACATTCCCTGGTCCAGGTTTGTGATGTTGAAGTACTTCCATTTTTATTGATGCTCTGCTTTGTATGGATGGCTTGTCTGTTTAATGTTAATTTATTGTCTTAATGGAAGATCAGGCTACTGCTTTGTTTATCAAATTACGTGCAGAATTACTTATGAGCACTGTGTCCCAGATGTGGCCAAATGCCTTCTGAGATTAAAAAGTAACTTCATTTAGCAGGGGAAGACAGCGTTGTCTCTCTTAGCAAAACAGAAAATCAAAATGCTTGCTCTAAGGAGCTAATCTGGAGAGCAGGGTAATATGCTCACACTGAAATTGTGTCACTTCTGAAATCCAACAAAGGTTACATAAAAGCGTGGTCTGAGTGATTCAGTCCCTGGGTCAAAGTGTTAGCCATGTATTAAGAAAGATCTAGCTAGAGATTGCAGAGTAAATAAGGTATGAATTAACTGCTTTTCTAGATTGGAATTTCAGTTACAAAGAGTCTAGTTGCCATAGAGATAAACCTAGAATTTGATCTAAACCCAAAAACACTACATAAGGAGATTTTCAGATCCATTAATATTGCCACAGTGGGTTCTTTTGTTTTGTGTTTGATAACACTTTTCTGGATTTCAGGTTGGATTCAGTATCTCGTTGGTTATGTGTTGTTTTCACTGTTCTGATGCAATTGTCCCAGTTTTACCATAGTTCACGAGTGGTTTTACAGTGCAAACATGAGTTATTTTCCAAGTATCCTTTTTCATGTTGAAGGGGTAACCTAAAAGTTGTGCTAGGAGAAAGAATCCTGGCAAGCCTTCTGAAGGCAAGAATAACTTTTCTTATATGCTTTTTTAGGTCTTCCTTTTAAATGAGCACTGCAAGCCTTTGTTGCTATTAGCTGTTTTCTAAGAACAACCTTAAGAGTGGCAGTTGAGTAAAATGATGTAAAAGGTTTTATTAAAAATGTTGCAGGTGAATATTCAATTAGTAATTCACGTGTTGTGTTGGATTTCTTGGTCTAATTTGACAGTTTGGAAATGGGTATTTTTTTCCAGATCAGCTTGTATCTAAATGGTCAGTGTGTTGAGACATACGAGGAGGATCTCACGTTCACATCAGATGAGCCTGTTTCCTTTGACCCACCCGAGGTTGGCAGTGAACTGAGAGGTAAGTTCATCTTGTACTTGCAGGGTATCGTTTCCCGTCTTTGTCCTAGAAAATGATGTGCTAAATTTTGTCCAAGAAATTGGTTTTACCTCTTTGCATTGTGTGGTTTGAATTCCTTTGCAAAACTGTTAAGCCACTTTTCTTAGGAAGGATGGAGATTAGCATCAGACAGTGTTACATTGGAGCCTATAACAAGGCTGTATCAAGTTGCCTTAGCCACAAGAAAACACTTGAACTCTAAACTGATATTGAAACGTGGTTTCAAAGTATATTTCAAACTTACTGTATTAATCCTGGTACAAGTTGGTTTTACCTTAAAACATAATACTACCTTCAGATGTACAGAGTCCTTAATGATTTGGATAAGTAAATTCAGTCGCATTACATCAGACTTCATGACATGAATAAGAGTGGGATTGATCTGGAACTTGTGAATAAAGCATATTAGAATAATGATTCCTTGTAATCATTTCTATTCAACTTTCCTCATCCGTATCTCTGATGAAAGAAAGGAAGACACCTGGGTGAACAAGTGAGCTAAACTGAGCAGGTCAGAATGTCTGCAACAAAGTGTTCAGTCTGAGTTACAGAAGCTATGTACTAGATTCAGGATTATAGAAGCTCATCGGTATTCTTCTTATCCCTTCTAATGGCAGAACTGCATCCACCTATCATCTGTATCTGGAATCCAGGATAAATGAGTGGAATATCTCTAAACTATTAGCAGAATCAGTAATTATAAGTTAGTAGAAGATATTCTGTATAATGTAGAGAAATTTTACACATCTGTGGCTTTGTGTTTATTGCCATTTGAAAGCCACTGGTACTGAACATCTAACTGCCATGAGTGAATTTGTTTTCTCTGTCCTTTCAGACGTCCCTTCGAGGCCGTGTTTTGGTGTCAAGCAGAAATAAATTTTAGTCTCCAGTATGTGTTCAGCTCTTGATTATGTCTGTTGCAAATCAAAGCAGAATCTCTTTGATATATGGGAGTAGCAGAGAGGGCAGGGGGGGATTATCATCATCAGACTGAGTGAGTGAAGGAATAGAAGGTCACTGTTTGTCTAATGAAGAGGCTAGCAAAGTTACTGATTTTTTTTTTTTTAATTTTAACATGACTGCAACACTAAATATTGGAGGAAAAAAAAAAGTCTTCAAACTTCCTGTTGCTTTCAAATGCCTTCTTATCATTTGAGCAGACTTTCTGAGGTGCTTGACATCAGCTTGTAAGTACTGAATTCTTCAGGCTTTATTCAGGCAGAACTCTACTTTTGAGGGTCAGCAGATCTCCTCTGCTTTTTCTTTTCTTTTTTTTTTTCCCCCTGAGAAGGACCTCTAAACTTTTGCCCTTAGCTGTAAATAGAAATGTTTTCTCTATGTGACTGAATACTTACCTACTTCTGTGGCTTAACACATGGTCGACATAAAGAGAAATAGATGGATTAGACTGCAAAAGCAGTAAACTCTTCTAAGCATTTTGTCAGCATTTAGTAAGGAGAGAAGTATTTTTTCTTGGTTTCATGGTTATCTCAAGTGTGAGGGACTGTTAGTTGTCTTCAAACAGATAAGAGAAATATGCGAAAATGGATTTAAAAAATTCTGCTCGATGTGGTTCTGGAAGAGTGGAATTTGAATGTACTGTTTGCCCTAGCTTCAGAGAGGATTACTCTGTAGATTTAAGATGTTTGTTAAATGAAAACAACTTCCTGATAAACAGATCATTTTCAACCTTTGAGAAAATGCTTTCTTTTTCTTCCTTTTTTTTTTTTGAATTGCAGATTGAATAAGAATTAAAGAAAGAAAAAAAAAAGGAGTTTCTGTGATGTAAAAGTATTGTAGATTTGGCCAAAGTGAGGAATGAGCCTTATATGGACTCTTTTCTGCATCAGAAGAGGGTTTGATTTACTTAATCACAAACAGTACTCCCCAATTGTATAAATATACCCTTTAATATTTTCTGGCAGGTTTCATGACACACACTTCTATTTGCGTTTTTCATGGAAGTGAATGTGGAAAAGACAGGGCGTCAAGCTCAAAACAAATCTACTGTGTTAACTCTTCTGTTGTGTATGTTCAACATTTCAATTCTGCTTATTACCAGTGAAGTATTATTATCCTAGACTGACCCATAATTAATTTCAGCTTGTCTTCCACGTGTTGTAAAGAGTTAAAATTTTAACTGAAAGTAGCTTAACATTGCTGCATTTTTCTTTATAGGTTATAGGAAAGGGTAGCTGAGGGTTGGGAATTCTAAGTGCAACACAGATAGGTGGATAAATTTGAGATGCTGGCACTGAAGCCAGGAGAGCTGATATGTCCAGAGGGAAGTTGGATTAGAAGCAAAACAAGCTTGAAATGACTGGAAATTCTCTCTTGACTAAAAATGGGATATAAACCATACTTCATGTTTAAGTATTAGGCTTCTTCTACCTGCTGCTTACTAATAAGAATTGCAGGAGGTCTCTGATGTATGACTAAACCATCAAACCTTGTTTATAAACTCCATGGCTTCAACACTATTGAACTTCTGTATTTGGGCAGGAGTAGGACTGCTTTATGTTCTATGAAGTGCAGTGATGTTCAGGAAGACTTGAAAGTCCAGTATTCAAGACAAGTTGAAGAGCTGAACAGCTTCCTATCACAAATGCAACTATGGTTATGAAATGCCTTTTCAGAGTAACACTAAGGCATTTGCAAAATTGGTTATTTGAAAAAGACATCTTCATTGGAACTGAAAAAGTAACCACAGCAGCGTGTATGAAAGCAAGAGAGATGCATAGTCTTCAGACAGACTTTTAAATTGTGACTGCTTTCCACAGACCACAAATTATCTGAAACTAGATGTATTTTCTACCTGCACCAGAAGCAGAGAGATCTGTGTGTTAAGGGACAAACAATTCTCAGCTGGTCAAGAAATATCAAGTATCTTCCAAGCCTCCTTCAGAGATACTGCATTGTTAGGATGGAGATGAATTTCATATTCAGAGGTGGTAGAACGGGATGTGTGGCACAGCATTCAGCTGTATAAAAGTGAAAGGGATTTGCCTTTATAAAGGGAAGAAATAGTTAATTTTGTGATTTTGCCCCTACCCTCACAACTTCTGTGGGTGTATGCTGGAAGAAAGCTTTGCCATTTTTTGTGAGAGTACTACAAGCGATGCAGGAAGACTGTAAAGACAATTACTTCTTCAAAAGGTACCACCGTTTGTAGCTGTTGTTACAATGCAGTTGTTTTTATATTGTTCAGATCTGCCAAGTGGTCACCACACTTATCGCTTAGAAGATCTTGCCTATACTAGAAGTGGAGACAAAGGCAACTCTGCAAACATAGGTATTTATCTTTCTTCTCAAGGTGATTTAAGTTTCTCAAAGAAGAGCCATCAAGTGCTCTGCTTAATTTTTAGGACATCTCTTAACATAGCTTGATTATTTCTTTCACTGCCTCAGTGTTCAAACAAAATAATCCATATGAAACAAGATTTAACTAACGCAGTATCTGTAGGTCTGTGTTCAGCAGTTGTTTGAAATCTGAGGTTTTAAGAAAAATACTTGAGTGTCTTACACTACAAAGCTTTATTTGGGGTTGCAAAGAGTAAGCACCCCAATATTAAGAAACACATTTTTAGGGTTTCTTCTGCGTGTTAGTTGCTACTTTTTGTGTCTGTTACATAATACAATTTCTTGGTTGTCTGAAGGTGTATAACATTTCCACATGTTAATTTTATATCGTGTAGAAGGCTAAAATATTGTGTTAGGAAATACCAGAGTTGCTCCTGAATGTAAGAGAATGCAATTATATTGTAAATCCAAGTGGTATATTTCACTGTGCAGTCTTTACACTGGTTGTGCTGCTTTACGTGTTGATTAATAATTCCTTCTATTCCTTACCTCTGCATGCAACAATTGGCTCTCTTTACTTGTTGGAAGATGAGAGCGTGTGGTGTTCAAAGCTCAGTGTGAATTAAAGGTGCGTTTGGGATTTGATTTGCTATTAGCTGTCACACTAAGACTGATGGATTTTTGTTGTTTATATTTAAGGAATGTGGTTTTCTTGTCCTTTCTTGTGAAGAAATTTTGGCTAGAAGATTGAGGAAGTGTTCATATATATATAAATTTTATTTGTACTATCTGTGATTGACTGTGAATACAGTATAGCATTGCCAGGTCATGAATTATGCGTGTACTGCCAGTAGGCTTCCTCAGATGTAAAGAAACTACTGCTTTGTTAAAGGAGCAACAAACAACCTATGAGATGAAATTATTTGAAGTCCCTAGATACAAAAATCTCTGACACAAATCTGCTTTCTGATCCTGCTGTGGAGCACTGGCTTCAGCTTAAAGTTACCTGGAGTTTATCAAAGTATACTTACAGCAATAAAGAACTGTCATTTCTTGCAGTGGCAAGTTAGTTGGCAGTGGGGTAAGAACCAGAACCTTCCATCACTGCTCCTACTGCTGATCTGATTATGCTTTGTTTATGGTCAGCTACAATTCTGTAAGTCCTGCACACCTTTTAGGGGAAGACTTTGTGTGCGTGTGTTTGAGTTTGGTTTTTTTTTTGGTATTTTGTTTTTCTTTAGGTGTTTTCCAGTGGCAGGGTCCATTTGCAGCCAGAAGGATAATGGTTAATATCACGTAGTTTGGTCGTGCACCACACTGCCTTTCTACTGACAGAGGAAAAGCTGTCCTGCTACTTTATTCAGGAGTTCACTGAAGAGTATCCATATGTACATTTTCACTCGAGAGGATGACCCCAAATCAGTTTTGAAAGGATAATTACAAATAGGTTTCAGCAGCTCATGTTCCAACTAACACTGATTTTACCTAACAGGTGTCATAGCACGGCATCCTCTCTATTATCCATATCTAAAGAAAACTTTAACTGCTCAAGCCTTGGAGAACTACTTTGAACACCTTTTAGAGCAAGGAAAACCTGAAGAAGAGCGAGTAACAAGGTGAGCAGTAAGTAACTTGTTGTGCAGTTCAGTTGTATGATAGATTTGAGACTGTATCAGAAAGTATTGTAAATTAAATTGAGTATTACAGACCTGTCTGTGTTCAGCCTTTTTCTTTTAATGTATCTTTCTTTGCACTTTTCAGTAACAACTTGAGGAGTAGTCATTGAATCATAGAATGGCTTGGGTTGCAAAGGAGTAGTAAAGCTATATTGTTTTGTTGTAATAAAGAATGTCTACAAAATATGAATAACTTCTAGTCTACTTTTAAGAAGCATATTCCTAATCAACCATTTGGAAACTGCAGGAGCCTTAGAACTGAAGCTTCCCAAGCCTTTAAGTTGCTACATAACGAGGAATTGGAAATCCCTGGCAAATGAGACATCCTGTTCTTGCAGAGTGAGGAAGTAGTGCTCATTCTTCTAAGCGTGCCCGGTAAAGGAGATTAGAGGTTTTAAACCCACTGTGTCTCATTAAAAGCAAGTACTTTGATATTGCAACAAACTCTTTACCCTTCTAAAACTTGTTCTGGTATGATGTTATTTATTCTACTACAGTGGACATTTTGCCAAAATCATTCCATCTTTTTGTGGATGCTAAGAAAGAAGTGTCTTTTTTGCTAGGTCAGAGCGTGAGTCAGAAAGGTGCAGCTCAAAGCCCGGAGAACCTGGAGCTATTTTAACTCCTGCTCTTTGAGCTCCGTGATGAACAAACAGATCTATGCAGATCTCACCCACTGTTTCATAAGTGCTAACAAATCTACAGATCTGAGAAATCCTAATATCAATAAAGTAATTACATTTAATTAAGTAATTAAATAAAAAGCGTACCAGAGAAAGGGGAAAAAAAAAAAAAAGTCAGGCCTTCGAATAATACTTACAGAAATGGATTCATTGTGGTTTCTTAATGATGTTTATGTTCATAAATAAAAGCTCAAATTTGCTGTCTGGGAAAAGCCAATTAATTTTGATTAATTAGGTTATCGGTTCCTGGGTTTGGTTTCTTTTAATGATGTAGTAATGGAGCTGTGAGAAAACTGAAAAACTTCTGGGGGCAAAAGAATAGATCTGTATATGGAACTGCTTAGGATTGTGAGTATTATGCTTGTGTGCTTCAGATTGCATAATTTCTGGCAAATCACTCATTTATTTTCAGGTATTACTATCGTAAGAAGGGCTGTCTTACTCTTAGTTTCCTTTATTTCAAATGTGAGTCGTTAAGCAATAGACATTATTTTTGGTATTAAAATCATAGCAACCATGGTTCTGCATCAGTAGAAACAGAGATTGTCAGCTGGTTGCTTTTCATTCTTTTTCCTTAGGCTGTTAAAATAGATAAACAGAAAAGATGGGATTATTTTTGATAGAGAGCATTGTAAACTCAGCTTGCAGAATTCCAGGTAACACAGTAGCAAAAGATGATCTTTCAGAGATGAGACAATTGGGTTTTTTTCCCTTCACCACTTAGGAAGAATACCTTCTCAGCAGTTATCAGTGTTTCCTGTGCATAGCAGTAATGTGTGAACAAAGTTAGGCTAATCCAAGTCAAGCTAAGAGAGAGTCGTACTCAGGAATTTGCTCTGTATTTAAAGGATGTCAGTCTCGTACAAGTCTGAATGGTACTGCTGTTTAAAAAATAGCATCAGTGCTGAGGTAAGGCATAAGCTAGCTACAGGATCATACGGCTTGTCAGAGATTCTGTTTTTCCTTCAGTCATTTTGCCCTCCATTTTGCCTCTGTGAGATGTTGCACATACAGTGCTTTATAAATTGAGAAGCGATTGTGCTAGAGAAGTGCTAGAGAGCGAACATTTTTCTCTTAAACAAAAACAGAAAATGTAGTCTAGTCAAGTATTTCATATTGTTTGCCTTATTGAGAACTCTCCCATCTCCTGTCAGAGCTTGCACTGTACACATCTGAAATGCTGTAATGTGATGGAAAACACAGCAGTGATATAGCAGAGTAGCAGTCTACTCCAGGCTACAGCAGGTGCAGCAGCCGTGGGCATAGAAGCAAAGGAAAAGATCTGCTTACTCAGAGATCTCCAGTAAGATACCCATGCTTCCACTGCCAGCCCTTAAATGAGGTCTGGGTTTGCACTGCATGCACCTGAGCTCCCCTGGGTTGGCCCTGTCTTCCCACCAGGTGCTCAGGCACTGCTTCAGGCCCTGACTCAGCATTTCCTCTACAACATCTTTCATCGTTATTTCTGCAGTTGCATATTTCCATAGCATTGAGTTGTATCACAACTGTATCCGTGAGGGTATTTCTTTAAGGATTTCTTGCCGTGAAGAACTGAGGAACTAAACAGTGAGGTTTTGACAGTTTTTCTTTAGATCTCACTTAAGTTAAATTGTTTAGTTAGGTTGGGTAAATGTATGACAGCATCTGATTGATACACTGTGGCTGCTTAAGACTACTATGATGGCTCTCCTAAGGTGCTTTTTTTTTTTGTTCTGTGGGAGTGATTTTTTTTGTGCAGAAGGATTTAGAATGTTCAGATGTTTCAGACAGGCCTGAATATATTGAAAATGCTGCTTCTGCATACTGCTTCTGTAAATCTAGTTCTAGCTAGAACATCTTATTTAAATAGTTCTTGAAAATATGTGAAGCTAACGTGTTTCTCTTTGATGTTCTAAATTAAGATCCATAGCTTACATTGGGTGCTTCCAGGATCCTTGCTGATTACATTATTAATCAGGTACACAAATTACGTCTTGTTCACATTGCCATATTCTACACATTCCTGTCAAATGCTCAACAATACCAACAACAGCCCTCATTTCTGCAATCCTGAAAGGGACTGGAAAATGATAAACCTCTGAGTGGCAAAATCAGCCATCAAAGAGCAGTGCAAGAAATTCCAGCTTTTTTAGAGGGCAGATTTGAAGAATCTGTTGCAATCAGATAAAGATCAAATAAATGACCCAAGAGAAGCAGGCAATGCTGGAGGAAATGTGATTTAAACTGTAGCAGTCAAACATCTGGAGACACAGCAAGAGCTGGATATGGTCTTTTTCAGTTAATTGCTCATGTCTTACTGATGATCTGATGAAATTCTTTCCTAAGAGGGGAAAAAGGAAAGCCATCAAGTCCTTAGATAAAAAAAGTATTAGAGGAAAGCAAAAAAACAAGGAGCACTGGAGGAGTGCATGGAAGCAAACAAAGCACTGGAAAACTATGCAAGGAGGGGCAAATGGAAGTATGCTGTAGACTATGGAATTTGAAATAGCTTTGCTAGGAAATCATAAAGCCATTTACCAAACTTCTACGAAAGTTTCCAAATTGGAAATGCACCAGCCAAAAGCAAGGATGGAAAAAAGCATCCAGTGAGAGTGGAGCAGGAAAATGGGTCTGTCATACTAAAGTACAAGTGTTTTACCTTAACAAAGTGTGTGGCTTCAGTGAAGCGTTGAAACAGCTTTACTTGTTTATTAAAAATTCTCTGTGGTTGAAAGAGCTGGGGTTCTTTCTACTTATTTCTAGTGAACGTGACTTCCAAATCAGCTGGCAGACATTGCCAGCAAAAGTGAACTGTGGAGATGATGTAATTATTTTTTTTCAGTATCAGAGCTAGGAAATATTTAAATACTTCCCAGTGTCCGTTGTATTTCCCTAAATCACACTGGGTTTGAAACTCCTGCCTACAGAGCTTTCTAAATGGCTGGAGTGATGGAAATGAGAAAAGTGCCTCGTTAGAAACCTATGAATTTTGACACTGAATATGGGAATTATTACTTTATGATCCTTCTTTAAACCTTTAAAACTGTGAAGGACTGACAAGTTGGTGTAAGGGTAAGAAATAAGAAAGTAGGAAGGGTTAATCTTCAGTTTGACTTCTAGGCTTGATTCACCAGTAGAGGATGCTATCAGAAGCACACAAGTTTTTGCTTTGTGTTCTGTTTAAATGAATTTTTGCCCAAAATCTCGGAGGTGGAGGAGATGTAAAATCCAATTTACATTCTTGTTGTTCCAGATACGAATTGCCAGGGATCCATGCATTAAATTTTGTTTTGAAGAATTCCCTTGGTGGCGGCGGTATAGCGTCCCTAAGGAGTGACCCACAGGCACGTATTGATTTACTGCATTTAGCTTTTGTAACTAAATATTGTGCTGTTTCCCAGTAGTTTGTCGTTCGTTAATTTACAAGTGAGGCAACTAAATGGAAGAAATAAACATAACTTTTGAAAATGATAAGTATAATTGGAGTGAATCTGTGATCTAGGTCTTGATTGAAAACTCACTGACATTACTCACTAACTGATGTTAAACACACTGACCATGCTGAATTCTTACACTGATTAAAATATATGTCTCCATATTATACAGTTTTAATTAACAAATACTGTATATTTAGATAGTAATTGGTTGTTTGTTTGTTTGTTTTTCCTTGCAGGGCAAAGCACTTGGGCAGATGCTGTTGGATTTCCAGATTAAAAATGTTCCTGATTTAAAATCATTGATAGAGTAACAGGTGCTTGATACATATGTTTTTAACACTTTTTGAGAATTATAAAAATGTCCTGAAGAAGAACTGGCTTTTAGAGTCAGGCTTTTAAAAGTCACTGTGGAGAAATTAGTGACAGTTATCTCTCAGAGGCTTAGCTATATGGCACAAATTAATAACAGTTTTGAGTAATACCACACTAATAGCTTTGTCTGTGACTGATAACATTTCCTGTCTAGATAATATATTGGATGAAGAATTAATTTATTTCCTGTAAAACAGAATTAAACAAATTGCAACATAACATTTCATTATGAGACAAGACAGTCTTTGTTCCAAGACGAAAATTACCTCCTGTTCCGTCCATCTCTTTCCCTTCTCTAAATCTGTATTTGAAAATTAAACTGACCAATATAGTTGAGCTTCTCTCAACAGTATTTGTTTGTCCTGTGTGCAGAGTGAAGCTTATATAGCCTGCTGTACCTCACCATCACTGCTTGGCACTGGAGAACAGCTTTCCCTAATAGGCAGCGAAGAAATTTAGTAATTGTTACTACTACATAGCAACCAATAGTAAGTGCAGCCCTGTGGTGCTGATCCACCAACTTTCCAGCTCTTTGTCCAATTAAAGACAGATTTATGTACTATTTATTTCCAATGTCTTCTGAATTAATCGTAGAATGGCTTAGTTTGGAAGGGTCCTTAAAGATCCTCGAGCCCCAGCCTCCCTGCCAAGTCCATCCATCAGTTGGAAAGGACTAAGCAGCAACAAACTGTAATTCTTGGTAATGGTGCACTCTTGAAAATATGAGTAGGAGAACTAGACCATCTACTTACCATCTCTTGTGACGAGCAGCCCTAGCAGGTGGAAAGGGGGACCAGGCATTGGAGCAGAGTGCCTCGTGTTCTTACAGTGCTGCTGAAGTTCATTTGGCTGTTCTCCTTCCCACAGAGGGGTCCATGAGCCTCCAGTAGAAAGCTGTGTCTCCTGCTGTGAAGGAACACTGTGCTGAGTGAAGTGCTCTCTTGTCTCTGTTCTTACTCCAGTTACCACCTCTGCATTTTCCTTTCTCCATCCAACCTTTTCCCCTGCTGCAATGTATTACTAGTGTATCCAAATTATGGTACTCAAAACTTTTTCACTAAATTAAGCAAAGACTCCAACATCTATGTCTCAGTTGTATGGAACTGTCAGGACAGAAATCGTGGCCTCAAAACTAGCTCTATTCCTTCCGCAGAAGCCATACAAATATCATTCTGCACATTCTGACATTTTTATTCCAAAATGACTCTTCCCTGTTATTTCAGGAAGACTATACATAAGAAAAAAAGATGAAAATAAGTATTTGGCAAACTTCACTGAACTGTTTCCCTACGTCTCAGACCGTGCTGCCATTATTGCTAATTTCATAGCCTCCTGCTTGCTACTAGGGATTATGCAACAAATTGTTCCCACCTTTTCTATGGTTTTGACTTGAAAGTATAAACAAAAGCTGTATCCATCTAAACACGTTACTCTCTTAGCCAGTTCTAAATACTACCTGTGTACACAGCATGGTTCATGGAAGTTGTGACAAATGAATCATTACTTCCTTGCAGAAAGGTATCCAACTTCATAGATTTTTGCTGTGTTTTATGTTTACAATTCTCGGTTCATTTAGAAAACTGTTGTTAATAATTTGGAACCCTATCAAAATACACAAAGATATTGAGAGGAAATAAAAAAGCGATAGACCTCAGTAGCAAAGCAGCAGAGGTAAGAAAGGCTGTGGTAAATATATGCAGTTTATTCAATATGCTGCTTAAGAGGCTGTAAATGTGTATGCAAGAATTTTGGAATTAAAGTATACCTTTCTAAGTATAAATTTGTTTCAGTTGTTTGTTTCTTCTACTGGAAGACCGTGGTACTTATTTCAGAGGTCCTTAAAACCCCTTGTTTTGGGGTTGTTTCACTTACCTACGGTTCCATGCTTTGTCTCGTTGGTTCCCTTCCTCCACCAGAGTTGATCTGTTCGGTGCTTTGCCTCTGATACAAAAATGGAGCGAGCAAGTGATAACAGTTTTGTAGAGTTTGGCACTTCGAGCTCTATGGTGGAGGCCGTAGTTTGCGTAAAAGAACTTCAGATTGGATATGGGAATTCAAAAGGGTTGGTTTTTATCTCTGGAATTACCTCGTTTGGATGCATCCTTCACAAACATGCTTTCTGTCCATTATTTCTTTCAGTGCATCAGTGTAAAACACACGGCATTGCCCTTCAGGTAGTTTGCTTGTAAAAGATATTCTCAGAAATCCCTGTCCAAAGGTTTTATCCTCCTTAACGTGTTCTGAATTCATGAACTTGTATTTATTCCAGCAATCCCAGCTGACCTGAAAGCTTGTTAAAGCTGCATTTGTGTGTTAATCTGCAGCAGAGATGGAGTAATTGGAAAAAAGTTTGATTAAGACATAGACTGTACTGGAAGGTGAGCATGTGTGCCGTTAGCACTGGCTGAACTTCAGTTAACAAACGCATTTTGCCTGCTTGTTAAAGCAGGGCTGTTCCTCATGTGGGCAAGAACTTGCACTTTCAGTTGCCTTTCTTTCCTGCCTTTTCCCTACTGTTAGCTGTGAGGGCAGGATGGAAGCAGTAATGACTCAAATCCTAAAAGGATCCATCTAACGTACTAGGTTTTCAGTGTAATGGAAGCTGGCAAGCACCTCTTTTTTGTGCCATGGCTCACCTGCAATACAAAACAGAGGCGGGATTCTTTCACCTCCCTTAGCTTTGTTGCTACATCTCTCGTAGCTCTCAAAAGCAAATCATGGGGTCTGTCATGAAGTAATTATTTCATAGCAGGTAACAGTCCAAACAAGTAGTTTATTTGCTGCGTTATATGTAATATTTCAGAGTTATTTTTCCAGCTGTGAGGTGCTTTAAGCTATTAAAGTTGTAGAAGTTATTACACAAAAGTGATCCAGGAAGATGGGAAAGAAGTTTTTGGAGGCTTTAGTCTGAGGCACAAAGTATGCTTTCAGTTTAGCCATCCCTGATGAAACAGCTTTCATGCATAAAGTATTTTGAGAAATGTTTCGAGGGAAAAATAATTAAACCTTTTAAATTTTGTTTCGTGTGACGGCAGTTTGAAAGAGATGACAGAAAACATCCTTGCTGGCTTGTAGTTTTGCCGTTAGAAGAATCTGAAGGGTTTATTTCAGAAATGAGTTTGTTGTTGTGTGCTTTGCATGCTCACAGCACTTTCAAAGTAGTAATCCCAGGGTGGATTTCACTTGCTGCCACCACGTATGTGAGTTGTGCATGGAGAGAAGCAGTTCCGTGGATCTGCCATCTGTGTGACGCCTTTTGTGCTTGTTCCTTGGGTTTCTGGCTCTAAAATTGAGTGGTTTTAGGGAGAGGGAGAGACAAAGCTCGTTAGTGCTTTGGTACGAGGGTACAAGGAAACGACCTCTGCGTAATGTCACACCTGTCACCTAATTCCTTCCAAACCCTTCCCTGTAGTAAGACTGAGTCTCCTTGTTGTGATTGTTCTTCAGTTTCCTCACAGCTTTTATTCCAGATTTACTTGAAATGGGGATTTGAGGGATTAAAGCTCATGGTTATTAAAGAAGCAAACAAAGGATGACTCCAAGTAAAAGATCCAGTTAGGAAACGTCTGTTTCTGTCAGGGGGTTCAGCTGAATTCCTCTCTCTTGTGCTAGGTGGGAGAGAGATCTGACCTGTAGCTCTGAAGGATTACACTTGCTTCAACAGAGACCATCCAGGCACTCTCTTAGCGATTTTGGGAAGAAGGAGCCTTGAGACAGTAGGGCTGGATGAAGGGATTCCTGAGATGGAAGGCTTACACTTTCAGGAGGTAAATATGAATGATTCTGTGCTAGGACTTAGTCTCTGAAAACCTCTGGCTGTGGCACAGTGCTTCATCTCTGGACCAGCCCCTGCGGCCATCACCAAATGGCTGAGGCTCTTTCATGAGGTTAGTGTTTTTAACCTGTACCCTTTCTCCAGTCCCTTAAAAACAGGCCAGTTAGAAGTGCATAAAGCTCCTTGCTCACGTTTTTATTTACTAGTAGGTGTGAGCAAATGTATCAACCCGTCCAGGTGTACTGAAGCATCTAGAGTTGAAAGATTTTAAGTAACTAAGTGACTGGTAGCTAATGCAATGTGTTCCTACCAGCACCGTGAGCTGCGTCTACAAGGTATTTCCTCCTTTCTAAGCGACTGAAGGGAGCTAAGTCTTAAAAGTCATAAAAGTTTGGCTGAGACTCTTCAGAGAAAATCCCAAGTGCCTGATCACGTTGGCGAGCAGTGCTCTATGGCCTGTGCTCAGAGGCTGAAGGAGGTCCCTGTGGACCTCCGGAGGTGGAACAAGTTTCAAGCAATCTTGTGTTCCTCAGGAAGCTCTCTGCTTGGAGCAGGAGGAATGGAGAGGGCAGTGTTCTCATAACATGTTGGCGTCACTGAGGAGTGGTGGAAAAACTGCTTCGTGTCAGCGATAAGCCTGATAGTCCTTGCATGTGGGAGCCTCCCTTGAACCTTGGCTGGGAACGTGTCACAGTGGGCCTTGCCCTTCGTACCAGTGCTGTTCCTCAGGAGAAAGTGAGAGAATGTTGAGCCCTTTTATTCTGGAGCGACCAAAGGAGTTCTACACCTTAAGGGTCTTCTGGGCTTCTCACCCACAGTCCCCAGGTGTTCGGGTTGAAAGTTACTTCAGAGGAGAAGGAACTTGCTGTTTCACATCCGATTCCCTTTGGTGAGGAGCCAAAGCTTCCCGTTTGGCCGTGTGGCAACCGCCGCCGTGCACACAACCTGCAGGCAGAGCCACTGGGAAGGCGATGACTTCATGCAGAGGTGCCACGAATGGCAGCCCCATCCACCGTCCCGCAGCCTATGGGGCGGGAAGCGCCTCGCCTACCGACCCCTGTCCGCCGCAGACGGGGCGGCTCTGTCGGCCGGACAGAGCCGCTGTTTTGTGGGCTCCGTCGCCAGGATTTACCCATTTACATCATGGATTAGCGTGAAACAAAATGCGCCGCGCATGAGGCTGCTCGTGACGGGAACCCGACTGCGGGCAGAGTCCGGCGGGCATCGTCCCCCGGCGGAGCGGAGCGGGGCGGGCACGCAGCCGGGGGGGCCGGGCCGCCCCGCCCCGGCCGGCAGCCTAGAAAAGCGGGGCTGCTCGGCGGCGCCCCGTCTGCTGCCATCCTCGGCCCTGCCGGCCATGAAGAACGCGGTGCCGCAGGCGGCCTCGCTGCTGCTGGAGAAGCTGCTGCTCCTCGTCCACGTCCGGGCGCTGCCCGGGGGCACGGAGGGCGGGGAGCCCCCGCCGGCCCCCTCCGCTTACTACGACACGAGCTGCTTCAGGCGGGGCGACCTGCTGGAGGTGCCGCGCACCCTCTTCATCCACTTCGGCATCTACCTGGGCGAGAACCGCGTCGCCCACCTGATGCCCGACATCCTGCCCGCCTTCACCGACGACCGGCGGCAGATCCAGCGGGTCGTGACCAACAAACGGCTCATCCTGGGCGTCATCACCAAGACGGCCAGCATCCGCGTGGACACGGTGGAGGACTTCGCCTATGGCGGCAGCATCCTGGTCAACCACATGGACCGGCTGTTCAAGGACCAGGTGCTGGGCAGCGAGGAGGCCGCCCGCCGTGCTGAGAAGCTGGTGGGCACCACGGCCTACAGCCTGCTCTGGAACAACTGCGAGCACTTCGTCACCTACTGCCGCTACGGAGCCCCGGTCAGCTTCCAGACAGACAAGGTACAGCCTAGGGCGGGGGCGACAGGGGCACCCCACAAGTGAGTGTGTGGCTCCTGATGTCAGAAGTGCTACTGAAAGCTGGCAGGCTGTGGTCACGCTGCCACATGCCACTCCAGTGCTGGGCTGCGGGATGGCAGGCGGCTTCGCCTCCGCTGGCTGAAAGCAGGGCTCAGTTCCCATTAACGCCATCAGCCAGCACTCCTGTGGTGGTGGAGCAGCAGGCTGCGTGCTATCACACAACGTGTGAGCACTGTGGCACCAGCAGCCCCTCTGTACCGGAGTGAGCATCAATCCCAGCTGTCATCTCAGCGCTTTCTTCCTTAACCCTGACATTTTTCTTATGTTTTTTTTTTTTTCTTTTTTTCTTCTCCCTGCAGTTCTGTGAGACTGTCAAGATGATAATTCGTGACCAGAGAAGCGTTCTTGCTTCGGTGCTTGTGGGCTTAGCATCCATCATCTGCCTGGGCCTGGCACCTTCCACCGCGCTCCCCACGATCTTCATTACCTTTGTCCTGTGGATGGCCGGCTAACAGCCCACCCACAGCTGTCTGTATATAGGATGTACACTACTGTATTTGTGAAAGCACAAATTACTCGCTGGCGTTGTGTAAAGTTTCTTAACCTTGTGTCACTTTTAAATGCAACTCTAGAACACGGTGCGCAAGGTATAGCTTACTGTGTAAGCCAAGTAATAGATTTCCTGAAAATCTCAGTATATTCTCGCACACCTTAAAAATCATGAAGAAGTAGGGGTGTGATGCGGTTCTGCTGCATGCCTTTAGCCTTAAGTGATTCTGCTCATGTCCTTTGTGTTCTTTTATCTCCCAGCTGTGTGCCTGGGTGCTACAGCTATAAATAAAAAATGGATGATGGAATGCCTCATAGTGATGGGTATTCAGAAATACTGACTTCAGTATATTTAGTTAATGTTCAGGAGTTATGTTCTCTGTTCCTGAAATGTCCCTTAGTGGAGATACAGTTAGGTAAGCTGACTATTTTTGATACGCAAGAAAACAAACAAACAAAAAAAAGGCCTTGTGTGGGTGCTGTGCTACAGGAGCACATCTAGCCAGATGGGTGTTGGGTTCCTTCTGGGAAACTGTCACAGGTCTCTCATTCATATAAATTGCATAAAGAGCAAAAAATGCATACCCAGCAATTTTCCAACTGGGTTGCTGGTACAGAAAGTCTGTGATTCCTCAGCGTTTTCTTTGCAGCTGGTAGTGGTGGGTATGGCTAATGCGGAGCTTCTAAGCAGTGCAGGAAGAAACCAGTTTGCTTTCTGAAAGCTTGTGACACAGAGATGTCATGGGTTTCTAGTTTTGCAGGGCACATGGCATGCAGGGGGTGGAAAATGAATGCACATTTATTTAGTTCTTTCTTTCCCACAGTAATTAGAGCTATGTGGGTGCTGTAAAGCATCAGGGCTCACTGGTGCAGTTCCTGTAGCTCTCTGTGAAGGAAGATGTCTTTCTGTACTCATCTCTTGCAAATAAGTATTTAGTGGCAAGCCAGCAGTCGGTACTAAAAATGTTCCATCTCCAATGTTCAGTCCTTTTGGTTTATCAAGAATGTGTAAAGCTCGATTTGAAATCATGTTATCTAGGCAATCATTTCTGTGTTAAAGATATTGTTTTTTCTTTCTCCTCAGCTGTGTCTTAATATATGCAGAGATACTGTTCAGCTCCTGGAATGTCTTGCTCTACGTGCACTTACACGTCAGTGCACCATGCTCGCCTCCCTCTCTAGACAGAGGCAAAAGTCTTCATCAGGGGCACAACCTCAGACTTGCTCCTTACCGGGCGGTTTTGGTATCCCGTTCAGTTCTGCTACCAGAAGGTGCCATTTTGTCCCGTGTTTTGATTAAGACTTAGTTTAGTTAGGTTGTAAGCCCCCTTTTCCCTCCCCAGAGCTCACAGCTGTTTGAAGACTGTGTTCTTGAACTGTGAGCCTACTTGGCCACTCTCTAATCATCTTTCTTCTGGCTGCTTCACTGTAACTGACGAAGAATGTAAAGACAAGTGAAATTCCAGTCTTGTTGGAAACAACAGCACTATTGCTGCTGTCATCAACTGAGCGGGGATTTCAGCCTAGCTTTCAGTACACTTCCCATCTGCAGCCCACCTCCAAAGCAGCTGGATATCAATTATTGCTGAGTCCTTGCAAACAGCTTCTGTTCTGCTTTCAAAGACTGAGATGCTCCACATAACCGTGTCTGGTAAACCTTTCAAGTTAAGGTGCTTTTTTTAATGAATGTGAATTGCTTTTCCATAGCATATGTGTTAGTAATATTTACATACATTCCACTGAGTTTTTTTGTTTTGTTTTGTTTTGTTTTTGTTTGTAATTTGCTGTGCATAAGGTAATGAACTGTAGTCACCGGTCGCTCTTGTAATTATATAAATAGAATTTATTCATTTGAAAGTGTCTACCAGCCTCTTGATATATAACGTTATAGCATTTCTCTGACATGTCCCATTAGGGCACTGAACATTAACGTGCACTTACAACTTGCATTAGAGATTTTCCCTTCAAATTGTAAAAGTTTAAGAAGCTTACAGAATACTGTGAAATGGTCCAGGCTGTGCGGCCGTATCCTTACGTCAGAGACAAGTACTAGCACAGGAGAAGAAAGAGAAATCCAGCTGCGTGGTGAGTTTTTCCTGCTGATGGTAATTCTAGCAGAGATATAGAGAGTTTCTGAAAGTCAGGCACAAGTCAGATCAGTCATGCACTGAGGGAAAAATAAGACTAGGAGGCATGAATTCTCATGTTCAGCTCAGCAGGTGGCGGTTACAGTCTGAAATATTTTGGTAAATGTCAATGTCAACCTTCTTCTGTAATGACTTGAGTAAAAATAAGCACTTGCCCTAGGTGGAGCCTTGTGTTTCAGCCTTGAGCTCAGCCGTGATGCTGCTGAAATGAAGGAGCTAGTTATGAAAGAAAACCACGGGAAACTGTGGAGCATTTCATCTGTTGGGGAAGTGTGTGCGTTTAGAAGTGACATTGTTCTTTGGTGACTAAGTGGCGGTGACAGGGAGCGTAAACCTAGAGCTGCAGGTCATTTTAGTGGTGGGACTGTTCTGGGAAGCTGTGTGGTTAAACATGAGTGTGTAATGGAGGAGTGTAAGCATCGCCCCTGCGCCGCTGGGAAATGCACGCAGTGAGGACATCAAGTGGAAAGGAGAGATGGCCTTTCCAAAGAAAACAAAAATTAAATGAGCATTCATGAGGCTCAAGATGTTTTTACAAAACCTGTGTTTAAAACAAGAAAAAAAGTTGCTAAATGAAGGCAGGAGAACACTGAGCTTTCTGTTTGTATTTATTTTAGTTTGGATCATAACTGATTACTCATTTTGGGAGTGAGCAGTCACCTGCTGCTTGATTTCACCTTTGGGTCCTCCTGAGCTGAAGAAGAATGCTATGTAAAAATACCACTGAGGCTTTTAATGAAAACAAAATCAGGATCACTTATTAAAGGGGTGGGGAAGAAGGAATTAAACTCGTGTGTGACTTGACATCATCCAGGCAGGTTTTAGAAAGCAAGCTGCAGCTACAAGAAGCGCTGGTACTGTGATCTCTACAAGTGACACGGTGCGGTTCTCATATTAGATAAAGTGTCACACCACCAAATGACACAGAACTGTGTTAGACAGTCATCAGTTAGCATCACCTTTTCCCACTGAAATTAAAATAGTTCTCAGGTGACTCTGGAGCCATTCACTCGGGGCTTTGTAATAGCAGCTCAGCACGATCCCTGTAAGCACTTAATTGCCCTGAATGGGCTGACTGGTCTGAAATGAAGATGCTACAGCTTGCTTGTTTGAGGCCCTTGGCTGCTGTGCATTGTGCTTTCCTGTGAGCCTTATGGAGATCTTTCAGGATACTGCACTGATAAAAAGAGCATGTCCTCTACTGTAGGAATGTATCGTGAAGTCGTCAAGGGCTGGTTTTTGGAAAATTTTCTTAATACTCAGTTCTCTTTTGTATATTGTGACACAGCTTCAGTTCTGAAGTTACAGGTGTCTTGAGAACACAGACACTGTGGGAAAGTGTGGGGCAAACTTTATGATTCTTGAATCATAGTTACACTGACTGCAGTACAGCAGTTCTGTCTGGCAAAACTGGTGATTTATGTTTTGCTTCTGTCTCACAAGGTGGAAAATTTTTGTGAGGTGCCTTGTAGCTTTAGATTTTTATTTATTTACTTATTTATTGGGGGGGGGNNNGGGATCCCATAGGCAAACCTATCCTGTGACTTTCTTCTGTTGATTAGCCTCGCCAGAGTTTTAAGGTACAGCTGCCTCTGCCATTGCTTGTTTCTTGCATAGAACATAGCAGATAAATGAAATGCACAGTTCCTTACCAGAAGGCAACTTCCTTTCCCCTGTGAAACCAGAGCTTTCTGTATATATACTTCATATAATTAAGAATTACAAACAAATGAAGGGTTATGCTCTGCTAAACTTGTCAAGCTACCTACTGTTCTGCATAGTCTTAGGCCTGACTCAGACTTGCACCTGCGTTTGCTGCAATCTCGTACCTGTATGTTTCCATTTAGCACTGCACAGAAGCACAGGGCAGGGTGGGTCTGCCAGTGTCACATTGTAGGAAGGAAGTCATTAATTACTTCTGCTCACAAGTGAAGAAATGCAGGTGTGAAGATAATGAGAGGTCACCTGCATCCACGCTTGAAAGACCAGAATTAGATATCAACCACAGTAACTTTTGCTATTTCTGTTTTTGTACAAGATTGTACTTATCTTCACGCATATCCTCAGGGGGAGGGAGGCCCCTGGTTTCAACCACACACATTCACAGTCTGTCTGAACAGTGGGGTAATGCACAGACGAAGTAACCTGGAGCTAGTGATGCCTTGGTAGCCTCCAGAACCTGAAACAGGATAGCTGCGAGAAGTGGATCTGCATTTAGTCCAAGTGGAAGAAGGCTGTCTGGTCCAGCATCATGCTAACACGTCCCTGCTGCTTGTGGGACAGGATTGGATCCTGTTTGGTACTCACACCCACTTGCCTGAAGCAGAAGCGCAGGCTTTGATTCATGCAGATGTGCCCCAGACTGTTTCAGTTCCATCCTAAGCCACATTTTCTCCATGGGTTACTTTCACCAGGTTGCAGTCCAGCTGGTTTCCAAACAGTCCTTCCTGAGGTACGTAACTCTTCCCATGTTTTGTAAGAGAGGCCTGAATGCATCACTCAGGACTGAGAATCACTGCAGACTGGAAGGTGAGCAAGGCTGCATAACACGGCGCACTGCTGTGTTCCATTCTTGGGTCTTTCAAGAGCTTGGAGCATGCACACAACTCAGCTCCTCTGGAAATCTAAATGTCTGATAGATTAGGATGTGACCTGGACAGATGGGTGAAGTAACATCTCTTCATCAGCTATTTAGCACTGATAGTTGCATGGAAAAGGTGACCTCTTATTTTCCTCTAGGTATTGCTCCAAACTTGAGACAAGAATCAGACTGCTTTGGTCACACAGTAAGAGCTGTTCCATTGTCGTTCTAAATCGTTATTGGTATAATTTATACCATCTGACAGACCAGGGTTAGCCTGGGAATGTCTTTCAAAAACTTGCCTGGAGAAAGCAGTAATTCTGCTTGGCCAACGCACTGAAATTCCAGTGCAGAACAGAGCATTTCTATTTCAGGTGTCTGCGCAATTCCAGTAACTCTCATACTATGAAAGCACTGAAGTTACCCAGGCAGTAGAGCTGATACACAGTGATGAAATCTGTTTCAAAACTATAATAAGGTTTTTATGACTTGTAAATAAGAGGTTTTTTACAAGCAAGCTGAAAATATCTACCCAAACCAGACAGAGAAATTACTTACCCTCAATAACTTTCTAGTTTGCATTTTCAGCTTAGGGATTATTTGTGTTAAAATCTCTTTAACAGACACTACTCGATCCTGCAATTAAAAACAAATCTGTTTGCGGCAACAGTCTGTTCCTTTGGGAAAGATACTGAATGTGTGATACCAGTTGAGAGCTCACTGTGTAACTGAGCAGGAAGCGAATGCTAAATAGGTAAGAGACAAAGAACATCTGATCCTAAAAAAAATTAGTAAGAAGTTTCACTTGCACTGTGTATTTAAAATTATTCCAGTTGTCTCTTCCAGTTAAACTCGATAGGAGCTTTACTACTGACCTCATGGGGAGCAAGACTAAACTGGAAATGCTCCCTTCCATTCCCTGATCTCCCCAATATCTTGTGCCTCATAAACATGATGATGATGTTCAGAGATGGACATCCTGATCACTGCACTGAACTAAGATTTGAAGAACTGCCAAAGTTGTGCAGCTTTCTTATTCTTTTTTTTTCATTTTGCAATTCTATTCAGACAAATGCCTACAGACATTTCTGTGCAGCCATTTGTGTTTTTTCCTCGCTTCTTACTAGTTTAGGCAATGCATCTTTCAGCTGGCTTCTGAAGGTCCTTTCCTGTGAACACGGCTACTCCCAGTATTTTTTAGGAAACTTGGATTCTCCATCCAGAACTGCAGCAAGTGTGTCCTTTACAACCAGACGCTGCTAACAGCTTAACTGCCTTAGAGAGTCTTCAGCTCGTAGTCAAAGGGCAATTGTTTTAAAACAGTATGGGAACACAGGAATGAACTTGGCAATATCCAAATGTCGCTTTAGCCCCAAATCATTCTCCGCCAACAAGCACTGAGTGTTTAGAGACAGATTACAGGTACAGAGTACAGAGTCCAGATACAGTCTCCAAAATTTCCATAAACTACAATTCATTTTCCTGTTTTGAGAATTGCATTTGCATTCATGACATTGAGTTTAATGTTCACCAATGAATTTACCCTACCCTACATGAACTTCTCTTTTTTTATTTTTATAATTATCTCTCCAAAAGGCTCTATGGCAATGTTAGGATTTGTACAAAATGGCACTTTATTTTCAATTGGCTCCCTGGTGATATTTACTATGGGGAACAATGAAGACCATTTGGTCTTAAAATTCTCAGATGTTCCTGCTGTGGAACTCAAATTTACTGCTTTCCAGAGGTCTGCACTGGAATTATTCTGAAAACGGTTCATTTGGCACCACTATTCCCACACCATGGCTTCTTTCAAGAAGTTATTATGTATTACACCTCTCAGCCCCACAGTGTCGTGCTGGGCTTTCTTTAGCCTGGAATACATCCAGCCTTCCTAGGTTGTATCCTTACTAGAGGGGCTTCTTCCCATTGTCCGCCATGGATGAAAGCAGCGAGAAATCCAGCACCAGTCCAGAAGTGGACAATGCTGGGCAAAGGGAGCTGCTAGACCTCTGCCTAATAACAGCCGGGTTTGCTGTAAGATCAAGTACTCCCATCTAGTGGATACGCAGGAAAAAGCTTCCAATCTCACAAGGATTATAAATTAAAAGGACGCACGCTTGATAAATCAATGCCTTCTAGGATCCTCAGAAAAAACTGGGATTTTAAGCCTAGAATAAACAGCCTAAGGAAACTGTTGACACTTTTTAAACTACAGTGAAAATACTTAAAAAGTAAAAACTTAATCTTGTTCACCCCTACTGCATTCAATATGATTTATTTCCAGAATGATTAAATATTCAAAAGGTAACGTGATATAAAAATCCTCAGCCTTCCTAGTAAACCTCCAGTTAGTAACTAGGTCAGACCAGATGCGATCAAAGATTTCACAGTTTGATGTGTGCTTTGTTCCAATGCTGAAACCACGTTATAAACTTTTGCAGGAACCACCATAAATTCCAGTTATTTTCTGTCAACATCTGCAATTAAGTGAAAAACTGAGCAGTGACGGAGAGGAACTCTCTCTGATCTTTCCAGGTTCTCTGTTGAGCACAGGGACACCTGTGGCACAACAAAAGGAGGCCTGCTCTGTGCTTCTTGTGCTTCACACCATAGAAAGAAGAAGTTGGTCTCAAACTTGTTAAGGCAGTGTTTTGGAAGTGCTAAAACAGCCAAACCTCTTTAATTGCTGCTGTTACAGATATGCAAAGGATATGCTGCCATTTCAGATTTGCTTAAAACGTCTGCCTAAAAAGAGATGACAAAGCACTGTGCAACTGGATAGAAACAGAAGGCTGCAACACTAAAGGATTCCCCATCTCCAGTGGCCCTTCTCTCATTCCCTTCCCACGTTTTCTGATATTCACCTCTTATTCCACCAACCCTCTGCAGAGTTAATCTCTGCCACAATGCCAGGCTGCTCCTTCCTTTGTGCGTGTCCCTCGTAATTATCAAAACCAGCCCATTTTGGTGACTAAAGGTATGCCTTTGTTGCACAGAGGTGCAGAAAGCAATTGTTCTGAAGGTCATGAGGGAAAAAAAAATCAAATGACTTGATACACTTTGTTGTACACATTTCACATCACTGCACTTAGCAACATTGGCTTGAAATTGATTTAGTTCAATTTGTTTAGGTAAAACTTGCTATGTTTTATCTAGGTGAACACAAAACATGCTTCAGGATCAACTTTTTTTCGTCAAAAATTAATAAAAAATACTCTAAAAAAACAAAACAAAAACTCTAAAACCCCCAACTTGTCCCTCAGCAATATCATATTTTATAATTTTACAAGTGGAAAAGATTCCAGCTCTTCTGAGGCAGAATGCTGAGCGAGCACAAATGGTACCTTTCAAAACAGCAGGCTCTGGAGCCATGAGGATGCCTTATTAGGAAGATCCTACTAAGCAGGCATTCTGGCTATTTGATCAAATGGAACCTGAAAGAAAATGGACCAACCGATTGAAATTCCTTCTAGACAGCTTTCTATAATTAGATTTACAATCAAATTACCTCTATGTTTTCTACAGAGACCTTTGTCTAAACTTCAAAGGATGTCTGCGTCCTTTTAAAGTATTTCCACTACCCACATATCAAACCTGTCAGAGTGCAGAAATACTACATGCCTTCTTTTTCTGCTCCAGGCCGCAGTAAAATTTACCTCAACAAAAAAAGTTTATGCCCCTGTTAAGACATTACAACTGCAGTAGTAGTCCACTCCAGGAATATATGCTGGGGCTTGCTGGCATTCCAATGAAACAGAAGTTACAAAACATCATGTACTTCTGTGTTACAGCTACCTAAAATAACCTACAAGGGAAAGAAAAGCAACTATCTGATGCTGTGCTATAAAATAAAATGTGCAAGAGAAAGGCCTCTTTCATGTTTTCAAATTTAGCCAAAGGAATAAACGGCGCAGTCTTGGCAGGACTGCCTTCATTCCTCATCCATCAGACTTCTGACAGTTTCAAAAAGACATTCATGAGGAAACTAATTCAGTGTCTCCTTGACACAAAGTGGAATTTAATAAAGCTTTAGGGCAGACAGCATATTGTTTGTGATTGCATGTAAGTATTCTTCTAACTAGAATGTGCACCAAATACTTAAAACTCTTGAAAAATGACAGAGAGCTTATATTTAGCAGGTTCACAAGTTAAACTTAAGGTATGTAGTAGAGTAGCAATTAAATAAAGCAGCAAAGCAATAAATACTCTGATAAATAACATTCTTCTAAGCCTGGGCCTCTTTGCTATGCTTTATTATGTCTTCATTTAAAAAAAAAAAGTAAATTAAAACTTGGCATTAATTTGGATGAGTGGCATTTCTATATGGAGGGAAAGAGTTGTTGTAACTGAGAGAAACGACACTTCTGTTGGGAACAGTTGTCACTGCTAGAAACTGGAATCAGCATGTTAATCAGCCTTCTTCTATCACAGCTTTCCAAATGATAAATGAGCTGTGTCTTCTGAACGCACAGTACAATTTGTGAGAGAAGGGGGAAGACATAAAAACAAGGTAGAATCTGATGCAGGAGGTGCCTGTGTGGAGGAAAAATAGAGAAGTCTTGTCCCCTCCAACTATTCCAGCTTACATAACACAACTGCACGCTGTATAAATAATTAAAATCAACTAATTTTTAGACGATTGACTGCGGGGTTTGCTTTTTGAGAGGATTCCTCTACTTCCAATACAAGCAAAGCAGTGTTTCAGAGTGCAATCTGGGCCGAATAAACAGCCTCATTTTAGCCATAAGAAGCTTTCACGTGTGAAATCTTTTTTGAAGACCTGAGGTTACCAGATATCCCCCTGAATTTAGTACAAAAACTATGTTCCCTGTAAAAATTGCCTTACTGTCGGAAAAACAAACAAACAAGGAAACAAAAAAGCCATGAAAATATTCAGCTCAAACTTCACCACAATTGACAAACCATGCCAAAATCTGAGAGAAATACAGGTTAGAAACAGTTGTTCTTCCTAAAAATTACACCGAACAATAAGATTGCCAGAGAGAAACAGCAGACACCTGTGGGCAAGGGGATAATGAGAGCTGCACTACCCAATTAGTACCTGTGGAACAAAAAAGAAAAGGATGTTCATTTCTTTTAAATAAGGGTAAGGGTCAGCAAGAAAATTAAGCGAGTTTTTAGTTCCTACACCTGACTTTGATGTTTAACAAGAAATAACAAAGTAGACCTCATTTTGGATATTTTATTTCTGTCATGTCATAAAGAGAAAAATCTGACAGCAGAGTTGTGTGTTTCCTTGAAACCTGCTGATGGCAGTTACTGGAACGGGTTATAATTTCCAGCTGAGCAGCTGTTCATCAGCAAACAGTATTCTGCTCAGTAAGATGTCACACAGGTGAAACACAGGGAAAATGCAGGAAAGGTTTTTCACTTGGAAGCCACTGTTCGCATTCTTTCAGCACTCCCCACAAGCAACTGAAACACATGGGGTTTTCTACTAGAAAGTGAGCAGTCTTAAAGGAAACAAGGAGCTGCAAAGACCCAAAATTTTGTTTACTGTAATGTACCCCTACTTTGTTCCTATTAGAGGTTTCACAGCTGTTAGGTGTTGTCCAAAAAAACCCAGCAGATAACCTGAAAGGAAAAGAGGTGACACTTCGTCTTGAAGGTAATAGCCAATTTTGTCCACTCAAACTATTACCTGGAGACATATTATTTGTAAAATACCCAATTAGCAAATCATGCAGTTACTGACTGAAAAAGATAGCGAGCAGATTGGTGTCTGATACGCTGTATTGAAACACAGATTTCTGGTGGCACATATTTAGATAGATATGCTGCTAGAAAGATAGACTGCTAAACGCTCAGGAGCATACCTGAAGTTTTTTTGGGGGATTCTCTAGCTTATGAAGAACGCTTCTGCATTTGAAGCTTAAGAAAGATGTATGTGGGGAGAAGTCTTTGATGAGTGCGTTTTGGCTGTGTGTGTCTTTCTTTGCTAGACGAAGAAAGCGTGCCACAGCATTGTGATAGCTACAAACTGAAAGACCTCACAACCTAATCCCACACTTGTTGGGGCTTCGATGTGTGCCCATCAAAGATGTGTGTGTGTGCAATGCCACTGAGACCCCCAAAGCACTTCGATGGGAGCTCAGGAACTCTGAAGTGCAAAGCCCAGGAGCCCAACTCATTCTGGGACGAGATGTGCGGGAGGCCCTCTTATCCTTATTGAACTAATTACTTCATTATTAGGCCTTAAATACGAACAGCAACATAAGGACTGAGAACAGACCTAGTGCACTAAGGTGCGACCACACAGCAGAACCCGCGGTAGAGGCACAAATATGCCTTTTGGGTGCAGCTGAAGGACAAAAGACACAGACTGGGAGCCTAACACACATCCCTCCTGTAGCAAATGGCGGGAGGGACTGCGGGACGCCTGAGTGACGACGGGACCCGTTCCGCTCCCGCGGGCGCGGCTCTGAGGGGCTGCGCCACGCCAGGAGCCGCGTGCAGCTGCGCCCGGGCTTAGCGGCCCTCTCTCAGCCAACGGGCACCCGTTTTAGAAACGCCCGCATGCCGAGCCTCGATGTGTGCCTTGTCCTGATTGGCTGCTTCCTCCCGTCAGTTATACCTGCCGCCCGGCTCGGCTAGGCTGTGGGTTTGGGCTGCGCAGCGCTGGACTGCGGGGGGAAAGCGAGCTGAGCGGTGGGGTGAGAAGAAGGGAAAGGAAAAAGAAAGTAAAGAGAAGTAATTATAATCGCCTAGAGACTTCTGAAAACATGTTCTCAGTTTCTTCGAGCTGTTTTTAGTTCGAGGTGCTGCAGTGGTTTCAGTGGGATGCGTAGGGCTTCTAATTAACACAGGGCTGGTTGATGTTTTTAGTGGGGATAACGTTAACTGTGTAAGGAGTGGCTTTGTTGGTAGTAATTCTTGCTTCTGGCAGCACCGGGAAGTTGTGTGGCCATGTGTTTCATAACCTGTGTAGATTTTGGAGAATAAGAGGCAAGCAATGGACGTGTTGGAGATGGCCTAGCTAAGTATTGCAGAGTTTAAGGCAAGGACCTTAAGGACTTAAGACCGTAGGTCAGGGAGAGAAAGAAGGGCCGTGAAAAGAAAAATCTGATTTTTAAGTTAATTTTTTAATTCGACCAGTGAAGTTCATAGATTACTGTATAGACTGTTTGGTCTCATTTGTTCCCTGTGACCAAAACCAAAGGAGATCTTGTCATGCCCCACAATACTGGGTATAGCAGTAAAAACTATTGATACAGCTTCTTGCTTTTCAACATCGTGAAAATGAATAAAAGTGTGAGAATGAGGACCTCAGAAGTGGGATTATCTCAGCCCCTTAGTTTTCACAGACAGTTGTCTCAAGTTCTATTAAACATTGATTTCATTTGAATTACTTTTGTAACAGTTTTTTGAATTCTTTGAATTAATTAGTGGTGCATATCATGCATTTCGGAATTATTCTTTGGACTGAAATCCAAGTTTGAAGTTGCTTCTGTAAAATACATTGATAAGGGAGTGGATTTTGTCACTCTGGATAGCATTTAGGTCTGTACAACTGAGGCAAATGTTACGAAGAAATTCATTACAGTGCTTGAAGAGACAACATATTTCTAAAATAGCTCTGATGCCACTTGTATAAGATTAAAACTTTAACGTGGACTATCTAGTTGCTTGTTGAAATTCACTATGTTTTGAAAGCAAGTATATAGATGATACCAGTTACATACAGGTTTGCAGCTTTGTGCTTATTGAAGTCACAGTAAATAGTCAACTCTAGCATGTGTTTCTGTGCTCTGGTGGCCTCTGTATACAGGTAGTGGCTTACAGTTATCTCAACTGGGATATGTATAATGTTCTATTGAAGCTATTGCAGATATGACTGAGGAAAATTCAGCTGCAGCAAGACAACCAGACAAAAGGAGAGGTGATAAGCAGATGACTGCTGCCTTACTTGCCCTACTAAACAAGACTGGATACAGCATGGTTCAAGAAAATGGGCAAAGAAAATTTGGTGGGCCGCCACCAGGTAAGCATTTTTTTGAGGTAACAAAGTTTATGTTATGTAAGGGTACTTGCACTGTACTTCTGTGTATGACAGACGTACTTTCAGCTCCATTATTACTGTGTTGAGCCCGATGGCTTTTTTGGTTTTGATTTTGAGACCTCTGGTAGGAGGGTTTATCTACTCCTAGCTGTAATTTTTTAAAATAGTTAACATCTTTCATGCTGAATTTGGGTTTTATTTTGAGTTTAAGATAGTATTGCTAAGTGTATATGTCAGATATGTTGTGTCTGTTGTGTGTTTTAAATAATGCTGGTTTCAGTGGCTTGACATACAAATTCAAGGGAAAGCAGCAGATGAATTTTAAAGAAAAAAAATTGTGCTCCTGTGTGCACAATTTGTATTTAAGCTTAGAAAATCTAAAAAGATACAAATATACCAATTTTCAAAGGTAACAAAAAAACAGCAACTAATTTCCGAAGTGCGTTGTGCGAAGGTGTGATTATCTGACACTTGTACTAAGGTTTTCTTGCTGGACAACTTACTTTAAGGTTGGGAAGGTCCTCCACCACCTCGTGGATGTGAAGTTTTTGTGGGTAAGATCCCTCGTAACATTTATGAAGATGAATTGGTCCCTCTTTTCGAGAAAGCTGGGAAGATATATGAGCTCAGGCTGATGATGGAATTCAGTGGTGAGAATCGAGGCTTTGCTTTTGTGATGTATGCTACTAAAGAGAACGCCCAGCTAGCCATCAAGATTCTTAATAATTATGAAATTCGTCCAGGGAGATTTCTTGGTGTCTGCATAAGCTTGGACAACTGCAGACTCTTTATTGGAGCAATTCCAAGAGAAAAGAAGAAAGAAGAAATACTAAAAGAAATGAAAAGAATTACACAAGGAGTGGTGGATGTCGTTGTTTGTCCAGATGCCACTGACAGAACTAAAAATCGTGGATTTGCTTTTGTAGAATATGAGTCTCACAAAGCAGCTGCCATGGCTAGAAGGCAGCTACTCCCAGGTAAACCTATTTTTAAGTTAAATTTTTGGAGGACAGTATTTTTTTCGGAATGGGGGGGAGGGGGTGGAGTAGAGTTGAAGGGGATGTGATCCCCTTCTGAGATTAAAATCATTTTAAGAGTTTAGTGTGTTGGAAGTGGCTTGTGCTTTATGCTCTGGGGAATGGAAAGCAGAAGGGATTTAAAAAGTATTGAAAGAGGAGGGGATAGTTAAACGTGAAGTTAATAAGGAAATTTGACAGTATGCCTCCCATCTACACACAGGGTCATGAGGTTGAATTTTTGCCAAGTCTTACTTCATTATTTCAGGTGGTAGTATCTTTCCACTTATTCCTTAAGTGGATGCAGATAACAAATGCTGCTGTTTCACATGTTACACATCGTATTTGTTAGCTTTTTCTAAAGGCAGGGTAAGAGAATGATTTTTGTTTTCATCTTGTTTACTGATGTTTTGCTGCTTTGCAGTAGGAATGTTCCAGCTCTGGGGTTGTACGGTTCAAGTAGATTGGGCATGCCCGGAGAAAGAAGTTGATGCAGAAACAATGCAGAGAGTTAAAGTATTGTACGTAAGAAATTTAATGATTTCTACTACAGAAGACACAATTAAAGCTGAATTCAACAAGTTTAAGCCACGAGTAGTTGAACGTGTAAAGAAGTTGAGAGACTATGCATTTGTTCATTTCTACAACCGAGAGGATGCAGTTGCTGCCATGTCTGTAATGAATGGAAAGTGCATTGATGGGGCTAGCATTGAGGTAACACTGGCAAAGCCAGTTCACAAAGAAAGTACTTGGAAGCAGCATCTTAATGGGCACGTAAGCCCCTGTTCTGAAAATCTCCTGAAATTTCCTAGCAAAGACGACGGTGATCAGAAATCTGTAGGGGAACCTGTAAGTCTTTCACCTAGTCTTAATGGTCAGCACAGTCCAAGTTCAGCTGAACATGAATGGTATCCATACCCATTTCTTTCAGGAGTAAAGCTTGTTCCCGTCAGCATGTATACTCTAAAGTCCAGTTACTTCAGTTCTGCTGTGATGCGTCTGGATTATTTTTGCTACAAAAATAAGTGGTTACCACCACAATACAACTTGTACTTAGCCACAAGTCAGGATGGGAAAAAACATCTGGTGTGCAAGATACTTATTCCTAGTATTGCAGATGGTTCACAGAGTTGCTTCATGTCACACGAACCCTGTGCGACAGTAGAAGATGCGAGGGAATTGGCAGCACAGATGGCACTTGTACATCTAGGTAAGCATAAATGCTTTTGAACAGTTCTTAAGAACTGAAGCTGGAAAAGTGATAAAATAGTCCTCTGCATATAGTTTTGGAAAGGTTTCTTTGATTCCTCTCTGTATAGACACTCAACCCCATAGCAGTCTGTCAGTTGAAGGGCACTGCAGGTGGTATGCTGAGGTAAAATGTACTGTCACTTAAAGTTCTTAATTCTTCATTATTTTTAAACCAGAAAATGAGAGAAAATTGATATGATCATTCTTAATTCTTGGAAAGTCTGGAATCTTCATTTCCATGTATTTAGTATCTTTAGTATCTTGAGTATCTAAGTCAGAATATGTGTATTAGAAAGTGAAATTTTTGATGTTATGAACTCCTATGATAAAAGCTTTCAGTAACTGAGAAAACAATCACTAAAGTTCTGACAGGTCCTTATTGTCATTATTGCTGCTGCTGTGTGCACCCAAATAATGTAGAACGTAACGTTTGGCATCTAGTTCCTGCCTGGTGTTCTTCAGTTCTGTAATATTAAAGCATCCGAAGCACAGAACTGATTTCTAGTGTGTTCCTTAAGTGGCTGTAGTCTCAATTTGATCAGACTTCATTCTGAAAGAAAGCAGAATTCGAGCTCTTTGGTAGGTGGATTTGAAGGTTGTTACAGAGCCATACCTGCTATTTTCCTCTTCTCTCCCCAACTCTCTTGTTTTTTCCCCCTCTTCTCTCCTGCTCCTGTTTACTGGGTTGGAAAAGCTACTGCAGGATAGCATACAGTTAAAATAGTGTTGCTACTCTTCCTAATATTACTTAGGAATTGTTCTGGAATTTTCTTTGTACTGCAGTGAATTTATTTATTTATTTATCTTTAAATAAATGCAGTTTGTAGCAGAGTTAATTTAGACTTGACTCTGAAATGTAAGCAATCCTTTCCTTAGTGCAAAAAGAAAAAAAAAAAACACCTTAGATTTTTCTCTCCTATTCTCAGCTAGGAAAGAAACCCAGAAACAACTAGGAGGAGGGGAGGTTGGTCTGAGAGTGATTTAACAGCTGTGGTTAAATCTAGAATGCATACAAGCTTAAAAAAAAGTATGTGTTGTGCTTTTTCTTTTGTGAATTGTTCTGAGTGAGGTAAGGTAAAACAGCAGGTTGTTCTTTTATTATTTTTAATCTACACTGTGAGCAAGATGCCTAAAATCTGGGTATTCTCTCGCTAATGACATGATGAATGATCTCCTGTACCTAGTGCAAAGCACTATTTTCGAATAGATATTTCTGTAGTTAAGTAACAATACTTGCTTGCTGCAGTGTACAGTAGTCCCGAGCAGGCTGCAGTACAACATCCTTCCACTTGGTGTCACCTGAATATTTTGAAAATGTCTCGAGTAAAACACAAACTGAATTTCATTGAAAGATGAACAGAAGAGAGAAGGAAAAAAAAAAAACCCAAAAAAATCTGACTAGAAATTTTTCTCAGACATTGGGTAGTATATTTTGTTGTGGAAGCATGCTAGCTTCTGTTTGGTTCCTGTAATTCCATAGATAGTACATTATTTTACAGTGCACCTACCTAAGTGGTGTCAGTTGTAATGGTGTATGCAGACAAAAAAGGAGTTTCACATACCTAGAATCACTTAACAGGTCCAGCGTCCAGGTTTAGATTTATATTAAGAACTGGAGCTGTTATTGTGGCGATATTTGGACTATTTTGTTGGATAGCCACTTTCATATAAAAGAAAGACATTGTTCCTTCCCTGATTGGCAGAAATTTAAGTAATGATTTTAAGTAATATGTGGATATCAGTCACTGCTGAGGCCTCTTTCATGTTTAAAATGGGGATTACTGTTTTAGTGTCATGGGATCAGTTTTAAAAGCTTATAAGGGAGGTAGAATCAATGCTTAGTGTTAACTTTGCTGCTGGAAGCTTCTAATCTTACCAGGATTTGTCCTGAAGATTAGTATTTTTCTGTCCCTGCTGCTTACAGACAGGGAATGTAAACTTTTACATCTGGGCCTGCGTAGGAGAACTTGGAGAAAAGGAAAGATAGAAGAAGGTTGGACTATTTTTTGTTAGCTCCTATCTGATTTTGCTTTAACTGCTGACTGAAAAATTTACTTAAGGATTTGAGTTGGTGTTAGGGGTACAGAGGAAAGAGGAAGGCAGCCATAGGGTAAGATTTTCATTGTATGCTTATCTTAAGTCCATCTTTGAATAGGTAATGCAATATGCTTGCTGAAACTGTGTTTTTCTCCCCCCTCCCCCCCC
>VXAB01005544.1:158767-422038 GCA_013399175.1 Odontophorus gujanensis
CCCCACTTCCTGCAGGCAAGGGAAGTACACTCAATTTGGCATGAACTGCCCTGAAGAACACAGTTAAGCAGTTGAAGAAATTGGTGTTTGTTACTTTGAATCTCACCATGAAAGGAAGAGCGCCGCACTGATGCATTATTACTGCAAGTTCAGATTACATGCTACCTGTTGAAGGGTTTTTCAAAAGCACATTTTAAACTTTCAATTTTGAAGATTAGTGCAATTGTTTTAATTAGATTAAATTTGTTATGAAGGTAATTTGTTTTAGATTTTATTGCCTATAATAAGTTATACAACAGTAGCCTATTTTTAGTGTTGAAATAGTTCATTACAACTCCTTGCCCCTTGTACTCCGAGTTTCATGCAGATTGTTTTTGAAGATTGTGTTGCAAGTAATAGTAAGTAAACATTGAAAAGATAACGATGGCAATGCTGCCTTTGCAAACATAAAACTAATTTCTGATATTCCTGTTACAAGCTGTAATACGAAATGTAAATACCACGCTCAAAGATTTGCTTCTGTAACAGTGCAGATTTTATAGGAAGAACATTTCCACCAAAGATTTCCTTACATACTTTGTTGCTTTGTTTTAAGAATAAAAGTGGATCCTTCTCCTTTTTAAACCTGGTATGTGCTTTTAGCTCCTGACCAAGAGTCTAATGTACAAGTAATGGTTGTAAGCTTTTTTTGTTTGTTTTTTTTTTTTCCCTGAAATTTCGTTGGGGGGGGAAAGAAAAGGGGTAGAGAAAAGAAAATGTAATTGAGGGTTTTAAGTTAAATATTTTTCTTAACACAGTCAAATATTACAGTTGGATATGTTTCACCAATATATTGCCTTTTTTGATCTACCTGAATGTTAATTGTATTTAATAATAGCTACATAATTGTTTTGAAGTGTTGTAAATTTTAATGTGTAATATAGTGTTTTACTTCTTCATTTGAATTTGAATATTAAACTTATGCTGTTAGCATTTGGTGTGTGTACTTAAATACTAGAATCTTACATGTACTACATTTGCAAACTGATCTGTAGGATTCACTTTGCTTTTGCTACTAGTAAACTTTGGCCAAAGGCTCCAGTTTGAAGTGCTTTGCTGAGCATGAAGTTGAATTTGTGGCTTACTGTTTCCTGTGAAGCTTGGGTGGGAGGAAAGAAGAGGGGGCTTGCTTTATCTTATGCTTACATGAAGTCCCTGAGGCCAAGACAGAAATCAGTGTTTAGGTAGAATAACAGAGTGTTACACTGATAGGTATAAGGGAGCTCATTTCCAAGTCCTTGTGCCTGTCAGCCTGAGAATTGCAGTTTACAGACAGCTGCAGTGAGCTTTGTTTTTGTCTGCCCTAAGTCTTTTTGAGTTCCATGTTTTAATTACAAGGTTTTCAAATAGGCATCTTGAAAAATACCTTGAAAACACAGCAGACTTCTTGTGTGTGCAAGAAAGACTTGATAAAACAATGTTCTTTCTTCCTTCTAATGGAAGTTTGGGTATGCTTGGTGTTCTTGGCTCATTAAGGAAGCTGTGTCACTAACTAAAGTGAAATTGCATGGTACCCAAATGAATACCCTTGGGTGGTGGGGGCAAAGAGGTGACCAGTATTGCAGAAAGTCTGGGGCTGTTTGGATTGTAACTAGCACTCATACTTGAAGAATTATTATGCAAAAGAAGTCCAAAGTAAAACAAAAAGGAAAAAAAAACAAGTTTGCTACAAGCCAGCAACTCTCATCATTACTAACATGAACAGGTACCTTCACAGTATTTTAAGTATTCCTTGTAAGTTTGACTGTACACAAGCATGATCCAACACTTCAGTGGAACAACTGGGAGGATGCAAGCCAAACACAACCTTCAGCCACAAGTCTTTGTTTTCCAGATCAGAGCAAAGTTGTAAGAGAAGCAGCTGAACCAGCAGTAGCAGTAGGTTGCTGTCATTCAGTGTTTTTGAACGTTATTTAGGATATGCTGTTAAAAGTCTATAATTAATGTTCAAAAATGAGAGTATGTTTTTTGTATTTATATGATGTCTCACTGGAGCCTATTAGCCTTTTGTAAAATCCCATGTATTTCTTTTCAAAGCATTGCAACAAAAAGAGAACATAGTTTTGCATATCTTTTATAGTATAATAGTCTTTTATATATAATAGTCTCAGGACTATTGCATAACCATATTAGGATCATCGTGCTTTAAGGTCGCCATAGAAACTAAAAGGCCCTGTAGAAGTAGAGGTCACTGACTTTAGTAGAACAAAGTTGTGTTCGTGCTCCTTCATACTGAGCCCACTCAGTGCATTTGAAGACTTGCCCTACACAAGAAAGGCTGATCCTTAATCTTACTTTTTTCATCTGCTTGCTTTTAAACAGCCATATTATTACTGCCTTTGGCTGATGGCTGGTGGTTATGCCAATGCTGGACAGCAAGTCGGTTGAGGGTAGCAGCCTAAGTCTTCCAATCCCTGTTTTTATTTGTTAGCATGGGGAAAACTAAGGCCTTTTGTCACCAGCATTTAGTGTGCTATCGAATGATGGGAATTGCTACATTCATACAATTTGTTTTCAAATAGAAAGTGGTATTGATTGTTAGGTTAACAATCTTAAGGTAAAAAGCAGTGCTCAAGAAAGCAGTAGATTTACAAATCTCATCTTTCTCTGTATTTCTTAATACAGTTGCTGTTCATAACAGTAATAATGACCAGGTAAACATCTCAAGCTATTTGTTCTACAGCTTAGTAGGAGGAGGAAGGAAAACAGATGAAGGTTTAGCAGTGGTTATCTGCAAGTTAGAACTCTAGTAGGCCCCAAAAAACTGCCAAGACAAGGGAAAACCTCGTCATTTAGAGCTTCCTCCACCCCTATTATTTTTTCCATTATGTTAACAAGGCTGTTATGAGCTGCCACTTAAATAGTTCGTCCACAAACGCCTCACAGCCATTTCAAGAGTCAGAATTAGTAAAAAGGTGTGCCCTACTTAAATACCCCACTGGCTGCATCGGTATTAAAGTGTACATAAAAACCTGTAACATCTGCAGGAGACAGAGTTGACATTGCCTTGTGGAAGGAGCACTCAAACCACAGGTATGCCAGCAGGGTATCAGGAATGGTGCCTGGCACATAGGACCACAGTGAGAGCTGTTGCAAAACCACGTGGCCACACAGACTACCGCAAAACTGCCATGGAGAAGCAATAATTGGTAAAAATTATTTAAGTATATCTCAATAATAGCTCAGATTTGTTTAAACGGCGTTCCATCCAACTGACAGAGCTTTGGCCTTTGTGCAGAAGGGCTTAACTGTTACTGGTTTAGTTCTTGTCTTGTGCAGAGGCTTTTCTGTCTCCAAAAATGTAAATGACAGAATAATTAAACCACCATTGTCAATCGAGGTGAAATTTTTAGGACCCTCACTGCAAGTACACGTGTAGAATTGGAAGAATATCTTAAGCTTTGCTCAGAGATGGGTGAAATTTCAGGAGGCATGAGAAACCAGTATCTCTTCAAGAAGCGTGCAAAAAACAAGACGGTTATGTCTCAGTTCCAGTCTCACATTTTGACAATGCAGTGATGCTTTTAGCTAAGCTAGCAGATTAAGTTTTAGACTTGAAAGAGGTGAGCAGTACAGGACCTGTTCCAAGAGCTCCGTGCCTTTCTTGTGCTGGGGGCCCCAACCCTGGATGCAGTACTGCAGATGGGGCCTCACAAGAGCTGAGCAGAGGGGGGGGACAATCCCCTCCCTCTCCCTGCTGGCCACCCCTTTTTAATGCAGCCTGGGATATAGTTGGCCCTCTGGGCTGCAAGCACACACTGCTGACTTATGTCCATCTTCTCATCCACAGAACTCCTGTGCCTGAATGATTGAACTGTTTTGTGACAGTGATAGAAACTAGCCATGCAAGAACCAGCATTTACAAAGGCAAATTGCAGCTCATTGAGGCTCATTTGTATGTTTCAATTCACTTCAGGTAGGAAGGCAAGTTCCTTTAGAAAGTCATGGCAGAGTATTACTAACATGGAGGTGTTCTTTCTCTCCCCCAACCCTCTCTCATCTAACAACACAAGGAGGTTAATATTTGTAAACACTTTTGACCAAAATTAGCATATTCTGTGGCAGGGTACCTCTTTGCTGTCAAGAGCCAATGAAAATCTGTGAAACTCATTGGAATTACCTTGATGGAAAACTACCTCAAACCATGACAACAACACTAGTGCAGCTGGCCAAAATCCAGTACCCACTTTTGTAAATTTAACTATACAGATTACCACTTCAGGTTGTACAGTGCTGCCACAGGCTATAGCTGCTATTGACTGGGAGTTTCCTGCAGAGGGAAGTATTCACTACTGTATAAAAAAACAGATAGCGAGGAAAATGACCTTTGCAAAGCTGGAAATGTCACAGGGTCTGAGTCAAGAACATAGGACTAGAATGTCACGAATGGTATTCACTGAATTAGCTTGTAAGGAGAAATCAAAACATTGCAAGTGATAAAATGGTCAGCTTTCTGAGCAAATGGAAACTCGACAAGCCAGTGGGAAATGAAAAAGAAACATCTTAAATCTCACCCCTGTGTGGTCTTCTCTGAGTCTGCTCTGGGCTCTGATACTGACAGTGTTACTCTAATGAAGACAAAAGTAGTGTCCCAAAAGGAAGAGTTCTGAGATTCCAAAAAGACAGGATAGAAGAGAAAGGATGCGACTTCTGGATCCTGGGCTGTCCTGAGATGTCACACTCTTTCAGAAATGAAGTGGATCTGGCTAAGGAGGAGTTAAATGACAAAGAAGGGATTGGTTGTGTGCAAAAACGTCATCTCGAGATGTCTACAGGATAGTGCAGATTATGAAGATCACACAACAATGTGTCGGAGTGCCCGATTTCAGCTGGTTTGGACTGAAGCTTAAATTCTTCCTAGATGTTTAGTTTTTAGTATTTTTATACAGGGAAGAGAGGCTTATCAGAAAGTGGACAACAGCTTATCTGTGGCAATAGCTTTCTCATGGGCGTGGAGAGCACGAGTGCCTTATGCAGTTATACTTACACGAGGTCTTACAATACAGACTATGATCAGAGGAACACTGAGGAAAAAAGTTTGTTTCTCATCTAGGCAGAGAAAAAAAGCCACATCTTGCCTAAAGCAACAGTCCTAAGAGAAAACTACCTGCACCCTTCACTCTTCATTAACACTAATGAAAACTTTCACTACTTACTTTCCCTTCAAAAAAGCATACGGTTTTCAACTACCTTGAAACTGTATTTGTTTTGTTTCTTCATCCCATCCAAGGATTTACACTATGAAAGTGCTAGATTAAAACGAGAGAAAATGCATCATCCAGTTCATCCAGCAACACACACACACATCACTGAATTTCACTGAAGCAAGCCCAGTAACACCCTAATGAAAGAAGGGGAAGAAAGGGAGAAAGAAAGGAGGGGGGGAAAGAGAGGAAGAAAGAAAAGAGGGTGTGAAATAAAAAAAAGGAGGAAGCCAACAGAGGTAGGGAAGGCATCTATCAAGTAAGAGTTTACAAGCAGCCTGGCGAGGAGCAACAGCAGAGCTCAGAGAAATTTTATTATCTTGTCTGAGAGTTTATGAAAGAATTAATGAGCAAAAAGTTAAGTACCAGCAGACATTTCTAATTGCATTTGCATGGATAGCTGCTTTATAGTTTGTTTTAAGCTTGTTGGATTTTTATGATTCATAATGCTAGGATAAGCAGATGTTTTGCTATAAATAGAATATTCCACCTGAACAACCTTAAGACATATAATGCATTACAACTTTGAAAGACAAACTCTGGCTAACTTTTTCAGTATATTCTACCTTAAGGAACAGTTGAACATATTGCAGTGACTACATGCAGTTTAGTCATCAGTGTAACGTAACTAATACTAGCAGGTGCTTTTTTTCTGCAGTAGTCAGAAGATCAAGCTGTCTTCTTTTTCAAAAAGCTGTTCTGATAAAAAATTAAGATGCCTCAGCACTCCTTTCAGTCTCCCTTGGATAGATAAGAGCACCTCACGAGTCAGAGGTAGTAAGCCAGCCTAAGCCAACGAGCCTGAAAGCAAAATGACATCTCTGGAATAAACAAACAGGCCTGCTAACAAACACATGAGATCACGGCAATGGCTGAGTCAGCTGTGCATGGGAGAGCTGTAAAACATTTGCTGCATCTCATCATCTTTGCTTTCCTCCTTCTTGAGAAACTCAACCTGACTATTGTTTTGGAGCTTTCTCCGTGATCTTTCATTCTTCTAACAGGAATTCTTTTTCCATTTGCTTAGTTGAATGTTCTGCAATTCAGCCTTTTAGGCTGCAGGAAAAGCACCAAAGAAAGGCCGTGGTGTCAAACCTGCTGCAAGTTTGCTCAGGCTGGATATTAGGAGGAATTTCTTCTCACAAAGAGTGGTGATGCATTGGAACAGGCTGCCCAGTGGGGTGGTAGAGTCATCATCCCTGAGGATGTTCAAGAACTGTGTAGATGTGGCACTGAAGGACATGGTTAGTGGGCCTGATGGGGGTGGGTTGGTGGTTGGACTTGGTGAACTTAAAGAGTCATTAAGGTTGGAAAGACCACTATGATTCTAAGTTCTAGACATTGCTAATCAAAAACTGTACTTGAGGCAGGGCATGTAACATACCCTCCCATCACAGTACAAGAGTTCCTAACTTCCTGTGCCTCCAGGACCACGAAGGGAGAAGGTTTCTTTTACAGTTGACAGCCATCTTGTCAGTCCTTTTCTGACAGAAGTGTCAGATGACAAGGTGTAACTTTAATTAACAGATGAACAAGATGAGCTGAGGGAGCCCTTCTGCAGACTCTTGCTGACTTGTGTGAAAGACAATCGGTTACAGGAGGTTGCAGATGAGTTACTAGTGAGCCATACAAAAAAATAAAATAAAATAAAAGCCTTGAGAAAAGAAATACGTTCTAGTTTTGGCCTCATTTCCAGGGCAGCTTAACAAGCTATATCTCAAGCTGTGCAACCTTACTTGTCATCTCACTTTAGATTCTTCTTGCTTCATTGCCACTGCATCATTTTGTAGAACTTAGCTTGGCATACTTGCCTTCGCTCTCTTCTGTCAGTCCAGTACTGTGTTTAAGTAGAAAGTATTTGCTGCTTCTCCATTGCCAGCCCACACTAGCTTTTCTTTAAAAGAATCGGGACAGATGCATGAATGGTGCTCTCAGTGCACTGTTTACTGTAAACATATTCTCCTCATGTGGATTTCCAGATTATTTCCATATCGAATGTGTCCAGCTTTAGGGTTGCTTTTATGGTTAGCTACCACGATGTTGCTTTGAGTATTCATTCAGCACTACTGGCATGTGGACTTCTGCCAGCTCAGATGTGTCTGCCACTGGTTCTGTTTTCTCGTATTCTTCACATAGCCGTGCTATAGGAAGCCTACGTTACAGACCTTTGCTAAACATCAAATATAATCTCAGTTATTTTCATTACAAGCAGTGTTTTATAGAGGGAAGGTTTAACACATCTATCATGTGCATACTCTAATGATCCTCTTTGGCAACAAGACACCCACCAAATGGTCCCATATGATCTAGCCATGTATTTTGTATTGGTATATCTAAACAGCTATTGTGGTAGTACCAAAAGAAAGGATAAAAATAAGTTTACTGGCTGGGGATTAATAGACAGATCACATGCTTGAAAGATCTTATTGCCTATTACTGCGCCCATGTGTGGTGTGAGTGCTATGAGCATGGAAAGGGAGCAAATTTCTCAGCCTCCTATTACTGGTTTGATATTACCTGGATTGTCTATGTGCTTCCATAGCATATTGTTGTAGCGTCCTGATGGAAAGGACCCAAAGCACTCCACAAACAGTAGCAAACTAACTTTGTACCCTGAACATTCAAGAACTGTTAGGGAGGGATCAAGGACAAAATGCTTGCCTTCTGGGGACAAGATGTGAGAGTGCTACATGCGAGTGAAAGACTAATGCTTCTACTGGCTTTGTGGTCTTGTAAATGGTCTAGAAAGAGCATCTTTGCAGAATCAAGTGTGCAGACACCATTCACCCCTCAACTAACATGACACCTGTTGTGACTTTTAGAATTATTTCATTAGTTCTGGGAGATGCAGGGAGCAGAAGCTGTATGAAAACAAACTCAAGCCATGTCAGCCAAAATCTCTACTGAAAATGAACTAGAAGGCTGCACGATGAAACAATGCTAGAACTGAAGTACAGGTGAAGAATACAAACTGTGGTAGGAAAAGGTAGAGAGGTAAAGACACCAAAAGCTAAGCTCAGCTTTCTGAATTGAGAGTTTGATCTGGGGGTGCAGCACCCACAGAAGGCAATGACTGTGCAAAGCCAGCTAATTGCTGGCACTCCTGGGCTGGGTTCTCTAACTGGGGGCTTTCCCAGGCTTCCAGGACACCCACATTGTCTGCTCTAATCAATATGCTCAGTTTCTTCTCCAGATAACTGTCTTTAGGAAAGGCCACTGCTCCTAACAGAACTTATAACACCAAAATTAAATAGCCTTTTTTTCTATTATTACTTCATTCCCAGGTAACCAGTGGCTAGGTGGCACACAACAGAATTTTTTCAAAAGTAGATGCAGGTTTGTGACTACAGGGAGGGATCTTTCCTGTGTACGAAGAGGGAAAGTCTGATGTGCTTTCCTGCCCTCCTCTCCATGCCCCATAGTCTCACCTGTTACCACCAAGCAGCACATGGCTCTGGTGTGTTCCAAAGACATTGCTGCACGATGCCTTATTAGTCAGAATTGGGTTTTTATTTTTAATCTACAAATTTGCAAGCTAATACTAAGACTTCGGCTTATTTATTTGTTTGTTTTAAGCTCTACTTCATTTTTAACTTCCAGTCTTTTTGTTTGGTGCTCCCTAACATCTCAAGGCATTAGGCTTGGCCACTAGGACTTGGTTAGATACAGTCCCTGCTGCACAGAACTCCAAGAGGGGAAGGTTTCCAGCATTCTGACTTCAGGAAAGCTGTGATGTGGAGGCGCTGGGATAATCCAAGGTACCCTGCAGTGGGAGATAAGGAAGGCCCTGCTGGGCTCAAACCAGCCCTAAGGTAGATCAGCCTCTCTAACTGTTCTGCTAAGTTAAGAGAACCAAAAGGCCTGTAAACAAGTAACATGTCAAGCAAAAACTAGCCCAAAGCAGGAAGAAATTTGGTGCATGTGCCAATGCACGTGTGTTAAGTCCTGACCTATATGAGAAAACACACACATTACCAGAGTAACAAAGCATCCTCAAGCTTGGAAACATTCCAGTCATCGATGAGAACAATATGCAGATCCAGGACAGAAAGTAACATTTGTTTTTGGCTTGAAAATATGGGAACTATTACCTCCAGGGAAAAATAATCCAAAACAAAGACATTCACAGGGAGCTCAGAGAAAAGCATCAAAGTGACTGTGGATTTGAAGGGACAAATGTATGAGGAAAGATTAGGAAAGCTGAATATGAATGCTTGACTAAGCACCAATTTAATAAGGGATCAAGAGATAAATCTACAACTATATAATTCACAGAATGTAAATGTCATTGGTGAGGCAGACTTTTTTTCTTTTTAATTGCACAGAGAAGTTTATTTTCAAGTGATTTGCATCAGAATTTTGGAAAGCAGCAGGAAGAGACAGTGGTCTCTTCTCCGCATTCCACACAAACATTAAAGTCAGTTTTTAAATCAAATCAGAGCAAAGGAAGTAGATCAGGTTGGGCTTTGAAGAAGGCACAGCTCAGTACTTGCAGTAAACGGTGAGATGTGGTACTCATGGTGAATCCTTGTACTTGCAAGGTGCCAGACAGGGAGCACTATGCAACAGGCATTATTTATCAGCCTATGCTGACAAGATAACTAATAGCAATTTAAACTACTGTGACAGTGAAAGCTCTAATTATTAACTTAATTTTAGAGCTTTGTCCAGCAGCGGTGGACCAGAGCCTGCATGCACTGTGACACCTCCTCAGCCAAAACTCAACACTAAGCTCTCCAGCACCAAATGTTTAACACTGCATCTGATTCTGGGAGATGTGCACACCCAATAGGCCTCAGACATTTGCATCAATATATTTGTGCATACGTGCAGTTATTTTGGTTCACCAAGGACAGCTTTTCAGTTGGAAACAAACAACACAGGAAAAAAAAAAATTGCTTGCAAAAGACTTTTTGTTCCCGACCTGGATAATGTATTACCATGGGGAGAGCCTGTTCTTGGGATCAAATCATCCCCTCGCTTGGATATTTCAGGGGAAGGAAGGCATGCTTTGAGGAATATTTCTTGCTACTATGGAAGACATTTTGATGGAGGAAGGCAAGGGACTGGGCAGTGCCAGGAATGCCCCAGCCTGTGCAGATCCCCAGGATGCACAAGGCAGGTCTGGGAACACCTAGCCTCAGTGGGACCCACAGGTAGCACTGGGCTGCAGCTCTGCACAAACTCCCCTTCCAGACACATAATAAGTCCCAGCACGCTCAGAAGGTAAAAATTTGGCTAGCTTCCAGTTTAAAGAAATTAAAAAATGTCTTTCAAGTCGCTAAGGCAGCCAGAGCCTATCAATTCGCAGTACATTTCAGCTAACAACACTGGCTCCTCTCCAGCAGGAGCAGCTTGGCTTTTTCTGCTACACTGCTGTTATTTTGAGCCAGGGTCCCAACACACAGGCGTAGAAAATGAGTTTTTAGAAGATGAATAAAAAAAATAATCAGAATTCTAACACTACATCTGAGAGATTAATCTGACAGAGGGGAAAAAAAGCCAACTAAACTACCTGACTTAATTGCCCCAAGTGGATGAACTCTAATTATGCGGTAACATCATGTGGAAAAGGCAGCTCACAGAGGGGCTGCAGGGGACACTTGGTCCCTGCAAGAAGAGAGAAGCTGCCCCTAAGAAGCATCCTCTCCCACTTTTCTTGCCCCCCAGATTTCAGTAGGAATACTTGCACAAGGTAGATCCCTGGAGACTTTCATGGACGGGCCGGATCAAGCGCTGGGCAGCCTGATCTAGCTGTGGTGTCCCTGTTGATTGCAGGGCAGTTGGTCTAGATGGCCCTCAGAGGTCCTATGATTCTGTGACTTTGACTAGCAGGTTTTAGCACAGGCACAAACACAGCCTATTGGCACGAGGAAGCTTGGTCAGTCCTAGCTCCGTATCCTTAATAACTTGCTTCCCCTCCCTGCATAGTTAGTTTACCTTGAATGGATTATTGGAGTCCCTCCCAAACTGTTGCACCTCAAGATGTAAAGCCTATCCCTGCTTCTTGTTTCCCCATCTCCCCACCCAAGTTATTTTAAAGTACAGTATTATTTTTATCATTGGGCACCGTGAGCTCAGAACTAAGTAGTAAAGCAGCCCATAGAGCACAACTTCAGCAGCTGCTTGTCAAATTTTGCTCCATTAAGAAAAGGATTAAGGCACAGCTTTTTGATCTACTGAAGGAATATAATCAAACCGGGGTATATACAAGAATACTATGTCAAATGCATATTATTTACACACAGCATGCCAGTGGTGGGATGGTGGAGCTCTGTTACCCTAAGTCACACAGCATCACTTTGGAGAGCTTTTTTACTGTCAAATGTTATCATTACATAGNATGAGTTTTTAGAAGATGAATAAAAAAAATAATCAGAATTCTAACACTACATCTGAGAGATTAATCTGACAGAGGGGAAAAAAAGCCAACTAAACTACCTGACTTAATTGCCCCAAGTGGATGAACTCTAATTATGCAGTAACATCATGTGGAAAAGGCAGCTCACAGAGGGGCTGCAGGGGACACTTGGTCCCTGCAAGAAGAGAGAAGCTGCCCCTAAGAAGCATCCTCTCCCACTTTTCTTGCCCCCCAGATTTCAGTAGGAATACTTGCACAAGGTAGATCCCTGGAGACTTTCATGGACGGGCCGGATCAAGCGCTGGGCAGCCTGATCTAGCTGTGGTGTCCCTGTTGATTGCAGGGCAGTTGGTCTAGATGGCCCTCAGAGGTCCTATGATTCTGTGACTTTGACTAGCAGGTTTTAGCACAGGCACAAACACAGCCTATTGGCACGAGGAAGCTTGGTCAGTCCTAGCTCCGTATCCTTAATAACTTGCTTCCCCTCCCTGCATAGTTAGTTTACCTTGAATGGATTATTGGAGTCCCTCCCAAACTGTTGCACCTCAAGATGTAAAGCCTATCCCTGCTTCTTGTTTCCCCATCTCCCCACCCAAGTTATTTTAAAGTACAGTATTATTTTTATCATTGGGCACCGTGAGCTCAGAACTAAGTAGTAAAGCAGCCCATAGAGCACAACTTCAGCAGCTGCTTGTCAAATTTTGCTCCATTAAGAAAAGGATTAAGGCACAGCTTTTTGATCTACTGAAGGAATATAATCAAACCGGGGTATATACAAGAATACTATGTCAAATGCATATTATTTACACACAGCATGCCAGTGGTGGGATGGTGGAGCTCTGTTACCCTAAGTCACACAGCATCACTTTGGAGAGCTTTTTTACTGTCAAATGTTATCATTACATAGAGGTGGGCACTAATCTCATCTACACAGCAGCGCAGAATGTAATTGACTAAAGCGTGGGCCATGCAAATGGGATTCAGCCCATAGGGAGGAAGATTACACGGCAAGCTAGAAGCCAAGCTGAGTCCAGCTGGGTAGGGGCAGGATGCTGGCTGTGCATCCAGCAGTGCAGGATTATTCCCCAGTGCTCATCACTCAAAACAGCACCTGGATGAGCATCCGGCTGTGTCACCCCCAGCACAGAAAGGAGGAGCTTGGTGGGGAGCACCTGTTGGGTCAGGAGCTGAAGCATCTGCTGTACCAGGAGCTGTGAGGGAGCTGAGCACCCTCAGCCTGGGAAAGAACTAAGGGAGGATCTGATGGCAGTGCGCACTGCCATGGGTGCACGGAGGACAGTCACATCCTCCTCATGGAACACAGAAAGTGGCAGGCATGCATCAGAGAAGGGAAATTCCAGCCAGATTATTATGATTACTATTATTATTTTTGCTAATGAATATGGATGACCACTGCAGAAGGCTGCCTGAAGTTGATGTTGAATCATTGTCCAGGCAGGTATGCAAAGCCCCTCTGGACAAGAGCCCTAGTGCCTAATGTGGCGTAGACGTTGGCCCAGCTGAGACAGGGGTTGGACTAGAGACCTCCAGCCTATAATAAGGCCACAAACCTGAAGCACTCAGGATAACACCAAATGATCTGTATTGTATATCTGTACTACTTAATAACTATGCATATCCTAGTATATCCAAAATATTTAAAAGAAAAAAGGCTGAGAAGTATTTAATGTTTTAAACGCGTAACAACAAAGCCACAAGCAAGAATTAAACATGTTCAAATTAGTTTTCCTTGTACCTTTTTCATCTCCTGCAATGGTGTCTGGTCTCCATCACACTTTGGGAGATGCTAACAGAAGACTCAACCTAACATATGCAACATATGTAATCAGGTCTTTTACTGAATACATAGTTAAGCACTATGTAGATTATGATTGGTTTACATCTCAAAGAAAGTTTCACGGTCTTCTGAGTTAAAGTGACAGAGTTTAAGTTCAAATGATTTGTACGCTTAGAAGCACTTTGCTGTTAACAAACATGCGTTGCTGGGGAGTTGCCCCAGCAGAGGTTTCTCTGTTTGTGGAAGACCAGCAGCCCTGCTGGCAGAGTGCCATTCCCACCTTGAGACCCATCACCTTCCTGTTGGAAAGAACAAGTCTGCTACTACAGGGGCTCGCCCTGAGCGTTGTTCTTTTGAAGTTGGACTGTCTCACATTTTACAGCTCAGGATCACTCGGGGTCAGGCTTTCTCCTGTGTATTTCCTGACAGCGCTCTCCCAGTTACACTGCTGTTTACTCACTGATGTTTATGGGCAGTAATCCTGTCCCCCTTACGTTACTAAAAGAAACAATTGACCTTTGTGTTTTCTATTGCATAAATTGCTGATTCCAACTCCATACCACGACCTTTCAGGTATTCATTGAAGCTTTTTGTTGTGGAGTTTTTCTTAGAGTTCCAGTCACTGGCAGGGGAAAAAAACCAACCGTCTAGCCAATTAAGTGATGTTTTCCTATTGACACCAGCTGGAAAGAAGAACTTGAAAGTATAGCTCAGGGGAACTCAGGAATCACAAAAACCAGAAGGCAAATAATACATTCTTAACAAGACTTAACATGCTCAGCTTGCTCAGAGCCTGGTCTAGGCCTTACCTTGAAGTGTCTCCAAGGATGGGGCATCTACCACCTATATAGGTAACCTGTCCAAGTGACTCACCACCCTCACTGTAAAAACCTTCTCCTTATATCCAGTCCAAATCTCCCCTAAATACATCAACTTTGCACAGTTAACCTTCAGAAACACCATGCATCTGGTCTCCTGCGGGGCTCCCTCTTTCTAAATGAAAGTTGAGATTCCAGCCATCACCTTCCTCCATGACTTCCTCAAAACTCCATGACTGGAAGGGCTCCATCTTTGCAGAACAGGAAGATCCCAGAGTCCAAAGCATGCTGCTGCTACCAGAGAAGTCAGGTCTGGCTCACAGCCCGCTCCTGACAAGCTCCAGGAAAGTTGGCAAGCTGTCCTGGATGGCTGCTGAGGCACTTTTGTTCTAGGAGACTTGCTATCAATCTCATTTATTGGCACAGTGCTGTACTGTAAAATTGTGAAAAGCAGTAAAAAGGAAACTACTTGGATGGAGTTACCCAAAATACGTCGTTCAGCTCATTTCTGTTCCCTTGTTGACAGCACAAACGTATTGCAAAGGGAGCAGCAGCAGTTTTCTGCCATCACCATCCCCTTTTCACAAGGTAACCTCAGTACATTTTCCCCTTCCTCTATTTCCCACTTGCATTCGAGTCTCTCTCCCCTCGTAGTGGCATTTGCAAAAGTCTGGTGATAACAAAATCAAAGGCAGAATTTTTACCAGCTTTATCAACATGGCTGTATGTTACTAAATGTGGGGAGACTAGAGCGGGCAAAATTTAACTGAAGTTATGTTGCACAAATCGCTCAATACTGGTGTTAAAATCCCACATTCTTCTCTTGTGCTTGTGAGTCTTCCCTCTCCCTTACCATGACTGCTGAATCAGTAATACCTGCAGTTTTTGATCTTGTTTCATGTAATATAATACTTCCTGAGCCATGCAATTTCTGGGACACATGCAAAGCCCTGGGAACACGTGACACAAAGTACAGGCATGCCCCTGCAGGCTCTATACCCCATGAAACATGTTGTAACTACACCATTCTTTTGAAGCGCAGAAAAAGAACTGCAGTATGCTGTCATCCTGCTGGAAGAAACACTGATGCATATAGCCAAAGCCAGAACAAGAAAGCACAAAAAGACTCTGGTCAGACCAGACTTCTCAGAGAGCAGGATCGATGTTGGAGAAAAATGTTGATGGTGATCCTTGCAAACCCAGACAGTCAGCATCTTGCAGGATCAGACCCATGGAGAGCGTGACATAATTAGAAAGAGTATTTAGAGTTTATTAATAAAACAGATGAAATGGAATGAGGATTAGAAGATCCCTTCTAATCCTTCGCAAATAAGCCTTTTTTAAGATGTAAAACTAATGTGTGATTTATAACATTCAGAATGAGAGACAGTCATTTCTGATTAAGTTTCATTATGATGCTAAAAATGAACTTAGTCATGATGAGTTTTTCTGGCACTAAAAAGATATAAAATGCAAATCCAGAAGGATTCTTCATCTGCTTAGTATTACTGTCCATATATGAAATCCAATCAGTTAAAAATGAGTTAAGGGTCACTCCTTTAAGAATCACACAATTGTAGGGGTCGAAAGGGACCTCTAGAGATCATTGAGTCCAACCTCCTGCCAAAGCAGCTCCCCAGCCTAGGTTGCACAGGTAGGCGTCCAGGCAGGTCTTGAATGTCTCCAGAGAAGGAGACTCCACCACCTCTCTGTGCAGCCTGTGCCAGTGCTCCGTCACTGCACTGTGAAGAAGTTCCCACGCACATGATATTACCTTAAAAATCTTAACATTAAAATACATATATATGTAAGTTAGTTAAATTCAATTAAGTTAGTCATGACTATGACATTTCTGACAAAAAGGCAATGTTAACATCAGCTCTCATTTCTACACTGGCCAGCATCTGCTATAAAACACGAAGACCTCCCATGAGATTCCAATCTCCAGTGCTAACTACTATTTAGGGTTTGTCTGTTCTCACGCATTGCTCTGCAGCAGTCAGGCAGAGGTGGTAAGACCAGGGAAAGACACTGAATACAGCAGCTCGCCCCTCTTGTAACACTCAGAGGTATTAGTAAGCAGACTTATTTTTTGAGTTTGTCATCAAGAAGGGAAAACTGGCACCATCCCTTGGTGCCTGTGTGTAAAAGAGCATGCTTCTCATAGATTTTGGAAGTAAAACAGTGATCCACTATAAAAAAAAATAAAAAAATCTTCATTGCATGGCTGAGCTGTGGGCCTCACTTTTGTTCCTTCCAAACAGTGTAGTGTCAAACAGCCATACATTTAGCTATGCTCATTGCAGCCTCTGGACCCTGGTCACTGATTCTCAGCAGGCAGATGGGAGCGGGACAGGACAAGAGCACACGGCCAGACACCTCCTCCACTGAAGAGACCCCCACTTCCACTTGAAGTGGATTTCTGTCATAGCAGTTGGAAGTTTAAAGTACTCAAAGTTTCATACAAATCCCAAATGCAGAGCATTCACTATTAGCCCTTTGAGAAGAACTTCATTAAACTATTCAAAACCATAGACTTCCTTTCTTGCTTAGGGGGAAGCTTCACACGGCATCAACAAACTAGCCTTTCAAAATCTTTAGCCATAGGTGGTTAAGTTTTACTTACAGGGGAAAGAAATACCCAAACTGCACCACTTCTAATAATGAAATCTGCCATACAGAAGCTAACAAGTAAAACCAGATATCTCCCTGCTACAGCAGCTCCCACTGGCCCAGAACATTATTCCAAACATTATGAAGTTTAGGTACATTTTGATGGACCATTTCCAAATAAAGCAGAAAAGACAAACGTATCTTTCAGCACTTCCCAGAAACTGCAATACAAAGAAGGACCAGATCTAGCAGATCAGATTCAGGCAAAATATGATTTGCATTTAAATAACAAGAGCTGCTGGTAATAGAAGGCAGCATTAAATCTCATGTACTTATTACAGCCCAAACAGAGACATGTATTTTAAAGCAGATGGTAAAAGTTGAAAGAAAACTGAATCGCAAAATAACTCCATTAACATAAATGCTTCCTCACGTAATCAAGCTACCACTGTGTTAGCATCAACCAGGGCGTCAGTGAGTATCATCCATTTCCTCATCTCATAATTTAAATCTATGTATTGTTTCACTCCCTGTTTTTCCCCCACTCTCTGGTTACGTGCTTTATTTTCCTCATGGTGCTTCCCTGTTAGGCTCCTGAGAGACAGGGAGCATCAGATAGGACTACATTGTCTTCTTTTCTCCATCCCATAAGTAGAGCTCTCCACTCTAGCTGACACACAGGTGTTGATAGAGAAGAATATTCTAGATGTTTCAGCCATATTTCTCCATATAGGCACCTTACATGTGCAGTCTCCCAGTTGCAAGCACAGCAGCCTCAAAAAACAGCTTGGGAAATAAAGCATGGCAAAAATTAACAGCGCGTGGTCAGGAAGCTCTGTTTCCCTCACTGCTTTTCCATCACTCTCATTGACAATTCTTCCACAGCTAGACTTAACCATCAGTTTAAAACCAACAGTTTTAAACCAACAGTTTAGTCTGTTCATGACTCTTTACATCACTGGTGACAGCAGTGAGAACTGGCTTGCTGATAAACAACACCAATGGGATTTTGAGCACCAGCAAAACACAGTCAACACAAGAAACTAGGACACCCAAAGCAGAGCAACATAACATAGGACCACAAAGCTAACTCAAAAAGAAGCTACATAAAAATAGCATTCCCTTACCTGACAGAACTCCCAGGAGCACACATTCAGCACATACTGTCCCAAGTGCAAACCATCCAGCATACCACTCAAGGAGCAGAGCAGCTAAAGACAGGGCTGTACTCATCTGCGAAGTGCTGGGCCTTCTTGCCTCCTGCCTAAGCCCCAGACGAGGCCCAAGTGGCAGTAATGGTAATTTGCCCCACAGTGGCCACCTGGGAAAAGCAGTAACTGACTTGGCTTATTTCCACTCTATTTCACGGTGGTTACAGAGGGTTTCTGATACAGAGGGATTTAAAAAGACTAGAATGGACTGCAGAATTTAACCCCAAGACCTTGTGTTTTGTCCCTAATGTTAAGGTGCTGCAAATAATGCGGTAGTCCAGAAATGAGATCTTAAATGAAAATTCTTAACTGTAGTCATTTTTCTACTATGACCCACTACCTTCAACAGACAGAAGGGGTGCAGTGCTGAAGGAGTCAGGCAAAAAAGAATAAACAAGACTGGAAGATTGCACACACAGCAATGTAGGTACAAGCCCAAGCTGCAAAACCATTCATTTCTTCTCCTATCTTACGTTGTCAGCAATTATTTATACACAGAGAAGAAATTGCTACCATTTTGTGTAAAAACATTCATGGTTTTGTTCTCTTATATGTAAAGGAGCAAAACTTCCACCTATTATTTTCCCAGCTGGAAGTTAATCCACACTAAATTTTGCTGCAGTGCTGAAGATTTTTGAAAAGCTTCACAGATAATTGAATTGCAGCTTTGATATGCAGGAACCCTCAGTAGGCAAAAGAGCATCATCCTCTGTTTGTCAGAAACATTTTTAAAACTGTTAGATGAATGCTGAGAAAAGAACAGATGAGCCTGTTCAACAATCCTGGATGCATTACTTTCCCCTGCAGCTTTACTAACTATGCTGTAATTTTGTACGGTTATTTCCAAGCCTTAGAAGTTGAGGGATGGGCTGACTTCAAGACAGTGATGCTGCAAATACCAGCCAAACCAAAGTAACCCTGTTCTCCATGAACAGAACAGACCTGCTGCTCTCTCTGTGGAGCTGTCATCTCTTGGCCTTCCCACCCAGCTGCTTCCAGTGACAGCTCATTTCAAGGCACCTTCCCACAGCTGTAGGACCTCTAAGGCAGCTGCCTTAGGGTCCCACACAGATTACTCTGGGAAGTCCTTACCATACTCAGTATAGGCAGCAGCTGAGTCTGGGACAGAACTGGAGTTCTTATGGTGCCCTTCTTTATCGTATTTTTGTAGGATTTTTGTCTGTGTGCACAACACTGAAGTATGAATCTGGGGAGGCATTGGAACAGAAAAGTGATGGAGTTCATCCCTGGAGGTGTTCAAGAACCACGTCAATGTGACACTGAGGAATGTGGGCTAGAATGCTCACAGGCATGGGCTGATGCTCAGACTGGATGATCTTATTGGTCTTTTCACCTCAATGATTCTATTAGTTCAACAGAGCATACTTATACTTCGGCAGCATAATTATACAATTATATTGTTCACTCCTATGTTCTTTCAAAGTTCACTTGAACTTCTGACTAGATGCTTTTTCTGTTCTTTTTTATTTTTTCCAGTGAAAGTAGTTGTTTCATTTCATCATTCATTTCACTGATTTGTGAAATGCTTATACAAAAGTTAATGTTTCACCCATCTTTCAGCTCCCCCAGTTATAACTCTGAGTGTTGCAAAACCAAAGCAGAGCTTGCTTACAGATGGTGAAAACTGTTGGTGTTGCAGGAAAAGAATGGTGAACATAAAACCGTAGCAGCTGTTCTGAATTCTGTGCATATTCAGGGGCAGCACAACACATTAAAATCTTTTCCTTGTACAAGGAGAACCATTTTGGACTGCAATTTATTGTTTTCTCTTAGTCTGGAAAGCTGAAGAAAAAAAAAGTATTTTTTTTACCTGATCTTCTGCTCTGGTAGTGGAGCAACCACTTCCCCAAGACAGACACTGTTTCACTGCTTGCCTTTGTCAGCATATGCGGACCTCCAACATGGCCATCTCTGGAAGAAAGTAGCTCCAGAAAGCAAATACCTAATGAAGAAAAATAACCTTAAAAGTCTGCGTCCTGCTTTTTAAAATGTAATACAAAGGATGAAATGAAATTAAACATTTGTTGGATGATCAAAATTTCGAATGGCACACTCATTCCCTGCTAACCAGAGAAAGCAGGGTAGCTAGCTTTCTCCTCCCAAGCAACACCACATCCCATTTCTAAATATTTTGCATTCCTGATGCCCTGGGCTGACACAATATGAGTAACTCACACTGTGTCGTATATCTTGCTGTGAATTAAGTTGGAAGGGATTGAGTTGGAAGGGATTTTTAATGGTCATCTCGTCCAACCATCCAACCCCCCTGCAATGAACAGGGACAGCTGCAGCTAGATCAGGTTGATCAGAGCCCTGTCCAGCCTGACCTTAAATGTCTTGAGAGACGGGGCATTCTCTGGGCAACCTATCCCAGTGCTTCACCATCCTTGTTGTAAAAAACTTTTTCCTTATATCCAGAGTAATTCTAATGTCACTGCATACACCACTATCATTATAGCTATTGCTACTCTTATTAGATTTGTTATTCTTAGAAAATACACAGCTACATTTGTGCTCTCATCACAGCCACAGCCACAGCCACTGCTCTTCTACCTGTCCCAAAGCAAGTTGTGTGTGCAAGGCCAGCTCCTCCTTTCTCATGAAAATGTCACCTAGACAAAACAAATGACTAAACCCCTTTATTCTGGCATGGCAGAGCCAACAAACCTGTCACTTGCATGGTGGAAAATTATAGTAATAAGACAGTGGAAAAATTATAGGTAGTGAAGGATGGAGTCTATTGCTTTTAAATTTAACAGCCCTGTGGAGGATAGGAACAGCTTTTCTGTGGAAAGATTTGACGTCAGTGCCAAAAATTTGAATTGACACCTTAAAATAACCTGCCAAAGACGGGAAAGAAATAACCTTCCTTCCTGAAACACCGTGGCAGAGTTAGATCAAATTAAACTCTTTTAGTACTACTGCCCAGAGGTGAGAGTTGGAGTAATGGTAACTATTAATTATCAGTTTCAGTCCACGTTAATGGAAAAGTTGCAGGGGTATTCAGCAGGGACAGTTGCTCTGGGTAATGGGTTTGGAAATTCCAGTACTGACCAAATAAATAAATAAATAAATAAATTCTAAGCTTCTACTCACATGGGGAAAATTTTACTTTCTTCAAATTGTTAAGGACAGTGTGATTTTTCAACTCAAGAACTTCTCAGGAAATTCTGGTGGGATACTCATTGTATTGCATTTATCAGGGCTAGTAAAGATGGTTGGGTTATTTAAAGTTTCATATCTGGAAATCATTAAAAAAAAAAAAAAAGAAGTTAAGATGTTGCATATGGTCCAAGTACCTTGACTAGTCATATGTTTTAGTATTTAGCCCTGCTATACTTAAGATATCATTCAAATGTTTGCATGATTTCCTTGCAACAGAGTTGATAATACACAACTTTTCCGTTGGCTATGAGAGTTTCTTCACAGCATAAACTAAACCAAAAATTCCATCAGTTACATGCGCTGACTTTCCATTCAGTGCATCTATTTGTCTTCATATCCTGACACCTGACTGGAGATCCATCATAAGATCTCCTCCATTCTTCAGAAAATGCAGTTCCAAGTATAAAATGTTGTGCAACACTCACACATCTTTTTCTTTCTCTTTTTGGGTACAGTTATAAGATATTTGTCAGTTGCCATTACTTAGTATATCTTTTAATAAGTGTATGGATATAAAATCTAATCTTTTGGCCAGAAACTAACATGACTAATTACGTTCTGCTATCTACTTTTTCCCCAAGGTTTCAGTATTTTCTGCTTTCTTCCCAAAGTGTAACATTATAAGATTTCTGCTCTTTATGTAATATGTTACTAATTTAAGCAGTACACAAAATTTCAGTTTCCGTTTAGGGGAGAAAGCATTATCCATTAACACAGCGGAGGAAAAAAAGTTTTGTCTTTACAGAAAGCCAGCATTAGTGCACAAGCTAGTCCAGTTTTCACAAGCTTGGTAAAAATATTGTAGATATCAAGTTTATTTACCAAAAATACAGATTTGGGTTCCTTCATACCACTGTGCAGTAAGAGCAAAAGGAAGACATCAGTGAGTCAACTAGGGTAAATTCACCTCAGCAGCACACCTGACCCTGGCATTTCAGGGATCAGCAAAGGTGCTTCTGATTTTTGGCCTTTCATTGCTAGAGCTGCCTGGCTGAGCTAATAAGCAAATTCCTAAGGTCAAAGGAGAGGTATCATTTTGTTTTGTTGCTCTTTTGTTGTTGTTGTTTGTTTGTGCTTTTGTCTTTTTTACCTGCAGTTCATTTTCTTTCTTTCTTAGTACTCACACGAGAGCAGCCTGCCTCTCTCCCTCAACAGCTGCTGTACAGAAGTGTTCTCAGCAAACATCTGCAGACATTCCTTATAAAATATGGAAGACTAAACTGACATACAGTTTCAGCTGTTGTCAGTCCTCTTAACTGATGGTATCTCCTCATTAAGGCACTTTGTTTGGGGAAACCGAGAGAGCCACAGTCCTCTGCTGTGCATAATGGTTTTACTGCTTCCAAAGTCCTCTTGCATTGAGCTACTAAGCCTTAACCACCACCAATGTTTATAACCAAATAAGTGAAAGATACTAGCGATCTGTGTTCAAAGAGCTGCTGCTCTGGCAGTGCAGTGACTGCAATCACACCGTGCCTACAGCTGTGATTGCATGCTGTGTGCTCATTGTCACACCATACCATGAAATTATCATCTCATTAGCACGGTAATAGCAGTGGACTTGGGAGTTTGTAGCATTTGAAATACTGTTTACAATTTATTCATTCAAGAATTATGAGAAAGAAGTACAAATGAAATACTAATTCCCTGTAGCCACGTTATGTATCTGAAAACTAAGGAGTATCCTCCAGTCTGGGGAAGGCTGGTTCCTAACGAGTGTAAATCTTTTTAACACTTTGATACTGTTCTGGATAATATTTCTAGGGATACTGAAAATTCTTGGGACTCTGTTGTGGAAAATCTTAAAGTGCTGTTATTTTTAAAGGCCCTACATAAATAATTCTAAATACTAAGTCAGTGTTAAAATAAACGTGCTGTTACCCTCTGTCACTCTGCAGTCATCTTGTTCATGCTGTGAAATGAGCTTTATGCATGTTACCTTCCTGCTAAACTCCATCAGAGGTCCTATGAAAATGCATTTTACTCTGCCAAACCAAATAATCTGTGGCCAAGAAACCCACAGAGCTTTTTTTAATAATTATTCTTCTATTTTTGCACAGTTTAGACAAGAGTTGCTTAAATATTTGATTGAAAGAAGTCATTAAGCAACATTTTGTTTGACAAGTACACTCTGTCTCTAACGTCAAGTTTTCATTTCAAGCATTTTTGGGGTCCAGATGAGTTAACTCTTACAAATTACTTGTCTTACAGAAAGCTTTTTGATACCATGTACAAGAAAGCAAGAAACTCCAGAGGTACAAGCAGGGCCCAGGCCATTGTTTGCCTCCCATTGGCTGCAGATAATTTTCATTGATTGCCTAGCACATCTATTTATTCTATGGCTTGCTTGTGCGAGCAGTAACCATAAACCACATTGCCATTGGAGCTGCAGCATCCCAGTGGTTCCATGGTAACTGCCCAAGAATGCTGTCATGGATGCAGGGCCCGTGACTTGCTTGCTCTTGGCTTCTTCTCTCCTTTGTCTTCTGAGAAATCTTAAATTTACACCAGGGTGAGAATGAGCAAGTTCACACATTCACTGCTACCACTCACCAGTCTTGACTGAAAGTATTTTGTGGTAAATTTGCTTATGTTCTTTGCCCTCAAGGCTTTATTGTTGCCTTTCATCCAGTGTGCCTGAGCCTTTCCATGTAACAGATTCACAGCAGAAAACTAGCCAGAAGGATGACTTGCTTCTACGTGGACATGTGAGTGGATGGCTTCATACACTGGCGTTGCAGGGAAGGACTCTGTGCTCATTCACATATTTTATGATGGAAAATGCTTAACAAAGTGAAATATTTTCCATTGCAGCTCAGTCATACTAGGGTTCTGTGCCTTGTATGAAAGGGATAAATATACTAGATAATAAGGATTAAATAAATTTTAAAGTACTAAGGATAAGTCTATATAAATAGAAAAAATAAATAAACATCAAACTGTAGTAAATATACTGAATATTAAAGTTTTGTGTCAGTTACAGTTCAGCTCTTGTGTGTCAGAACAGCTCATCTCCTGCTTTCATGTTCTTTCTGTTGGGATTTATTATATGCTTTGTTCATTTGAAGTTCATCTATTGAGGTGAGGAAGACGTGATGATAAAGCAGCTCTCCTGTAGCCTATTTAATAGATCTTTGCCAGTTCTCATAAACTCAACTAGTCCTTTAAAGGGCCACATGGAATACTGCAGTGCTGCTGGAAAAGCTCAGGTTCAGCTGTCAGACACAGGAAGAGCTGGTGTGCAATATCCTACAAAGGACTGCTGAACTGTATTTGGAATGATACAATTTGCAGATGACCTTCTGACAGTTTCTTCACTATTCTTCCATTGCTTCTGTGAAAAAGGATTATCAACACAAAAGTAATTGTCTTTTGTACCTGTAGAGTGATAGCAGCCATCAGCAACTTCTTTGAGAGATTACAGCCATTTCTTGAAACATTCATTTAAACTATTGTGAATTCCCATATGATGCTGAAGCTTTCTTTGCACTTGAGCTGGCACTCAGTTACTTTGATCTCTAAAGCTGATACTGCCTCTGGGGAAAGTAGTCCAGCAGAGCTCAGAGAGGTGTCATACCGATGGACTCAGAAACAAGCTGATTTTATGTGCAAGACAACACAGGTTTGATATAAGAATCTTTTTGTTAGACTTCATGTCACAGCTTTCTGGATCTTTTGTTGCTGCTGTTGTTAGCAACTGCTGTGGACTTGGGCACTAGATGGCAAAGTTAGGTGAGCTGTAGTCTGTTTAAAATCTCAAGATAAAGGACTGAAAAATATGCAATTTAGTTTTGGGGAAATAATAATAAAACAAAGCAAAATCAAACAACAAAAGAGGAACAACAAATAATGTTTTCAGTGTTCCCAGTACGCAGAGAAGTACTCTGATGATCCAGCAGCAGCTCCTCGTTCTCCACAGCCTCTCTGAAAGCTGCGCTTCTGCAATAAGTAGGAGCCTTCAGAAAAGTCCATCCAATGTTGCTCTGGGCACTGTGCTTCAGCCCATTAGGCAGTGAATAGCTGTCAAATATATGCCTGGAACTTCCGAGAAACCATTCTGCTATTCGCACAATCCTCATATTCCAGCTGTCACTTTTCTATTTCATCTCTGAAAGGCAATCTGCTGTCAGAAACGTAATACATATTGAGCATTTTGCAGGTTTCTTGCAAAAGTCATTGAGATGTGTTTTACTTTCTAGTACCATGATTTTTTTCCCTCCTATCTTAGGATCTCTTTGAGAAAGGCTTGTCCAGGTCTAGTATTTTATTTCCAGCGGTGGTATTTTATTTCCAGAGGAGACATGGAGACAAATGAGATTTCTAAGGGCCTGTTCCTCTTAATAGAATCATAGAATTGTTAAGGTAGAAAAGATCTCTTAAGATCATCTCATGAAACCATCAACCCCTCTCCACTATGCGCACTAACCACATCCCTCAGTGCCACATCTCTGTGTTTCTTCAGTACCTCCAGGGACAGTGACTCCATGGATTTTTGCAGGGGTTGCCGCGTCCTTCCGTCTGTCCCACCCCACAATTCAGTTATGCAGGGGTTCACAAAATCCAGCTATCTGCCTCGATAGTGTGGTGAGCAGAGAAAAACCTCTGGCAGAACGCTCACAAGCCATCTTCCCTCTGTGGGATGTTTCTCCTGTGGGGCATGCCATAACTGGGAAGCCTTCTCTGATGCTTACAGGTGTCCTGCAAACCAGGAAGAAGGTCCTACTCCCTTTCCCACACTGACCTTAGAACGTACTGTCTGGCCTCAGAGCAAAGGGCCTGGAGATGACATGTTACCACACAATGTGTTCGGTTGAGAAAAGCACTTTGACATTTAAAGAGATGTTCTGAGCTCATTTTATATGCAGTGCAGTGAGAGCTGGGCAGCTCCTCAGGGAGCCAGGGCAGTCCTACAGCACAGGGGCAGCTACAGGTCCTGGCAAGCCCTCACAAAACAACTGTGTTCAGTTTTTAAGCACCCAAGATAGCTCCAGAGGCTGTGCATTGAGTGCCTACTATTAGCTCGCCAGCTGGCCTTCACTGTGGGTTGGGAGCAATCGACGGATGTGCGGGCTTGCTATAGAAATTTTAGCAAGAAATTGACCGCCATTGGAGCCTGCAAAGGGTTTCTCCAGCAGGGGGAACACAGGATGCAATAAGCACTTTGCCTTTTCTCACACCTGACTTCACATTTCTTTCACTGGCAAGATTGATTTTGGCAGCAAAGTCTCTCTCAGGCTCATGTTAGAGAGATTATTCCTCATGTAAAATACGTGGAATAAAACAACTCCAGCAGCAGTTGATTCTGCCGGTGTTGCTCTTCATGACATCGATTAAACATTGCTGTCATTATGCTGGTTCTAGAACAGCTAATATTCATCCCATTCAGAAGCTGAAATCTGCCAGGGTCACCTCGTGTTTTCCTCTTTGCATTCTTTCCTCCTGCAAACTGCTTTTCAGAAAGTGCTTGCTGAGTCTGTGCTAGCACAGAGATTCTGACAGTTCAGCACAGACCATGCTTCTCCATCTCTGCTGTCTGCTGAAGGAGGGATGGATTGCTAAGCCCACTCCCACCCTCAGGCATTCAATAGTTTTGGTTCCATCTTGACTCACTTCTCCTGCAACCATGTTAGGGTTAATTAATGTCACTGGTTTGTCTTGGATGGATCAGTCTTTACTAGGGGATTAATTTGTTCTTTTGTTAATATGTCCTGTAAGTTTTTTCAAGTGACTGCTTTTACAACATGTAGTTCTTTCCTTTTTGTGGGCCCTCAGTGCAGACTGCCTGTTAATGGTGGCAGTTTAAATTACTCAGGTGTTACAGGTACAGACACAAGCATTTATAAGCACACATGTTCAGTAGTATTTTTAAATATAACAACGAAGGTTGTAGTGATAGGACAAGGGGGATAGTTTAAACTAAAAGAAGGGAGATTTAGATTAGATATCAGGAAGAAATTCTTTCCTCAGAAGGTGGTGAGGCATTGGCACAGCTGCCCAGAGAGATGTGGGTGCACCATCCCTGAAGGCACTCAGGGCCAGGCTGGACAGAACCCTGGGCAGTCTGAGCTGCTAGGGGACAGCCCTGCCCATGGCAGAGGTTGGGACTGGGTAGGCTTTGAGGTCCCTTCCAACTCAAGCTATTCTGTGATTCTATGGTTCTCTGAATAAAAGGGCCAAGATGCTATGTACAAACAGTAAAAAGTCAAGGAATTGGTCAATACAGTTTTCTAGGGAGTAGCTGAGTAGTAGTCTAATACTTATGATAAGTGGTGTTGATTCTTAGACAAGCTCTATGTCAATTAAAAAATCATTCTGCAAGGATTAGTGGTATTCAGAAGTGTTCAAAGTGTTAAAAATTACTGAAATTCTAAAGGAAATTATCAGTGATTATGAAGTGCTTATGGCATCCACATGTTAAGTACATCACACAAGTAACACTGTGAAAGAATATGGATTATTAATAAAACTGTTTAAGTGGATGGCATCATCTTATTTCTTTTCCTTCTGCTGAGGTGTTTCGATAAAGAAATATTATTTGTATGGAACAGAGCTTCAAAATATACAGAAGCTTCTTATATAAGCACTTTGCTTTAGAGATTTAGTTGTTTATTTTCTCTCTCCAGCATAGTCTTGTGAATAGAAATGGCAGATAACGCATGCATGTTAGGTAAACATCAACGATTAATTTAAAGATTACCCGCTCCTTGCAATTTCTTTTTTTTTATATAAGATAGTCCAAAAGAGGGCATACATACAGGGAAAGATTAAAATTAACAATTTCCAGTGCAGGTTCACTAACAGCAGCTCTTCTACTAAAATTATCAAATGTGAGTACTGTATATGAGCAGTAGTTTCTGTTGAATGAAGTTATCTTCATCCTTTTGCTAAACAAAAATTTTTGCTCTGCAGTTACATCTATCACATTTCGTTCGAAGTTCACTGTTCTCCCTTTACCAAGAGGGGAGATGATACAGTGTGATGACTTAATGATTGTGCCAATCATGGTGAAACAGAGCATCTGGAGGGTAGGATTGAGTGTCCTAAGAATACCTTCCTTTTCAACCACAGGCATGTTCACTGCCATATTTTTAGGAAAGAAAATTTGTTACAACATGAATCACCAACTTTTGAGTCAGTGTTTCAGATTTTTTGATGAAATGCAGTTTTTTAGTTAAAAAATCTGAATTTTAAATGGGTTCTCTAAGCAGTTGGTTCACCTTGCTTGTAAATGACTTACCTATAGTTTATGTTTTGCCCATAAATTTCTTTTTCCCTGAAAAAAAGTGGAAAGAAAAAAAAAAGAAATAGAAGAGCAGAAGACAAGCTTTTTGTTAAGAACTACTTGCTTTGGAACAGGCAATGAAGAGCAACAAGAAAGCATCAAGCTTCAGAGAGATAGAGACATGGTTTAGTGGTGGACTTGGTAGTAGTAGGTGATGGTTGCTCTTGATGAACATAAGGGTCTTTTCCTAACTAAAAGATTCTGTGAGTCTATCATTTTTTATTCAGTAATTTTAGCTAAATAGGTTTATACAGAAGCCGTTTTACTGCCTTTGATGCAGTTATCTCCCATGTTAGACTACGAAGCTAGGAGCAAAACCTCTAAAAGGAAATCAGGGTCTCTCCGGCTTCTTGTGCCAGCCTTGCAAGAGACATTTTGAAGCAAGCTACTGTGATGGAGTTTGCCTGTTAACACTGTAAAATTCTTACAGAGGCAGTGTAGCAGTCTTCTAGCTATGAGGTTTTCAGAGTACAGTGGTACTAAGTCAGTATGGAGCCATTGGTATTAAGTATGGAGCCATTCCTGCTTAGATTGAAGCTTAGTGTCCATTTGCCTTTTGTGAACAGTCAGCCTCACACGAAAATACTTTCTTCAGATAGAAGGTATTTGGTATGTCACTCCTGCTGTAGATGCAGTTTATTTCCATTTTATATGCCACATTTTGGGAAAGTGTTCATTCAACCAGTCAAAGCAGCCTACCATACACTATCTGACATATTACATACAAGCTAATGGGTAACTGGCAATTAATGTTGTGAAAATCACAAGAAAAAATGTTGGCCTCTATAAAACCTTATGAAATTTAATGAATACACCACACAAACTTAAATGCCATCCAATGAAGGTAGCTCCATGTCCCTCTCTGGGATTTCTGTCTGCATAAGTCACTGCTGTGATGGCTGATGATTTTGGATCTAAGTACTAAGCAGGTGAATCCAGACTTTTGCTGGAGGCACAAGAACACAAGGAAGGCCTGCTTTTATAGCAGGTTTAGGACTAGACTTGGCCCAGCTCCCAGTGAGGTTGAGGAAAGTGTGAATTAAACTGCTGGGATTCCTCCTCTGTCTACTTTATTCAACATGAGTCTGACTCTCTGATCCTTCTGCAGAAAAGATAGAGACAGGATACTGAAGTACAGTGATATTTGCAATAGAAAGAAAGAGTTCAGGTTCATCTTTAAAGTAAAATCTTTCTTCTCCTAAGTTAAACATCATCTTTTATTAATGTACTCTGAACTCTCACTTGCGAAGATAACCAAATGAAAATCCTGGAGCCTACTATAGGGAAGAGAAACTTCAGATATGTAAACTCCTCTATTCCTTTTCAAAATACAGTATAGAGATAAATTGAGTATCTCCAGATAAAACAGAACTATTTATGATTTATTTATGTAAGCATCACATAATTTTTGTGTTTCTTTTACACTTCTTATTTAGTCCCATTAGCTCTTATTTTGTTGCAAAAAGAATTTGCTAACAAGACCATCTCCTGGGCAGAGGTCAAAATTAAATACTATTGCTGATCATTCTTACTATATGATGGTATTTTTCACCATGTGAAGTGAACTGCTGCGAAATCAGGAAAGATTTTAAGGAGCAGGCTCTTTGAAACATCTTGATGTCTCCAGAGGAATATAAGTATTCCAGGTTTCCAGGGGCTTGGATGCAACATTTCCTTATTTATCCGTTTAATATAGAGAATGAGCCCCTGAGTCTGAAACAGCATATGTCTCTGAAAGAGTGTAAACAGAGCTCCTATGTTTGTGTATGTCCTTTCATGGACAGCAAAGGCTGAGCTGGCGTGACAGCTTGGAGGTAAGCCAGCAGGCAAGGTAAGGATGCAGCTGGGTTCTTCCAGCTCATCTCAGATTGGAAGAGGAGCAGGCAAATGGTTGTCATCTTCTGCCAAAAAATTGCAGAATCAGAGCCCTGAGAGCACTTGGCAAAGACAGAGGGGGAAGAATGCCCAAGCTCTTCTCTGTAGCTCTCACACCAGTCGTTATTAATACATGTCAGATCAGGAGGAGAGAAGAGTTGTTTTTTTTCCCACAAATATTGTAGTTCCAGGAAGTTCAGACTGAAAAAAAAATTCAGGTTGAATTGCAAGTATGGACCAAGTTCTTCATGAAGCACTGTTTCAAAAAGCTGAAACATATGTTCCACTTTCCATACATGCCCAGCCCACTAGATTTATGTTTTTGTTGGCCTCTTATTATTTTTTTTAATTTAAAAAATAAAAGAGATTTAGCTACATATATACATTAACAATCTTATATATGTGGCCCAATGTAAAACTTCTTCACTCAGTGTAGCCTAACCAAAAGGATGGACATCCATGCTTAACTAGAACATTGCCTGCTATTGGTGTAAAGTCAATGACTTCTGCAATAGACTCACGGGAGGCTGTGGCCATAGCTTTTGCTTGTCTTGTGGGTACCACTAGAGTACACAGGCACTGACTCAGGGGCTGTGTGCTTCCTTTGCATCTACCTGGACTCTGTGATGCACAAAAGAACACAAGACGCAGAGTTCACAGAAGGCAAAATTTCAAGTGAAGTCATCCTAGCTAACAATACAGTAAAAATAAATGAGGAAAAGTGGTTCCTTTGTAAATATTCAGATTAAAGATGACCTTCGTATTTCTGAGACCTTTACTGGTGAACATTTTATTTATTTAGTGGCTGCAAGAAGTTAAGTTCAAGTTAATTTCTATTTGGCAGAAGAAAAATGATATTACGTGAAGATAAATAACAAACAGCTGATGAGGAGGATAATGAACTGATCCAAGGAAACATTATTTCAGCTGAGGAAAACGTTACCATCTTTCTGAAAACCCCTTAACTTTCTTAGAATTCTTCCTCTGGTAGAACAGGTCTTACAGACATTTTTCATTTTCTCACTGTAAATGGGTTGTTATAATAAGAGTGGTGGTTTTTATGCTACACTGAGCACACACTGCTTTGCGTATTGAGCACTTGACCTTAAGTCATTTTACACTTGGTATAGCTGGAGAAATGGGAGGGAAAATGTCGGTTTTACTTCTGTAGCTGTGCTTCTGAATTTTATGTCTCTTTCTCTCTTGTTGTGAGTTATCTCCTCAGATGTACATAGGATTCACAGTGCCCCATGGCCTTTGTTGTTTTGTAGCTGTAAGTTTAGTACAGAGATTTCAGCATATCATCCATTAACAGAAAAGTTTTTAAACTGAGATTTGGGGAGAATCTTCTGGGATCAATAAGGGAAATGTGCACACACAGAAACAATGTAAACTTAAACATTATCTGCCTCCTTGGCTTTTATGAAGCATACAAATGTGGGTGCTTTTCAAAAATGGGAAGCAGATAGATACCGTTTACTTTAGTTATTTTCACAGTTTGCATTGCATGTATGCTTGTATAATACTTGCCAGTAGGGCTAACCCTGTTTGCCTCTGAAATTTTTGATGAATCTCTGAAGATATTCTGCGTAGCAAAAATAGATGAGGTTGGTGTATTTATGCTTTTTTCCTGTGATGGCTATGCAAATACACTTGCTATGTGCTATTTATTTGTTTGTTTTTTAAAAAAAGAAACTGACAATTCTATCATTTACACCGTTAAATTCTTTGACATTACATCCTCACTCTGTCACAGAGGACACCTCCCAGTTCTGCTATACCCTATTCAAATTTAGAGTTGTATTTTGAAAAACTCACTTTAGGAGGTTAATGCAGGGACCAGACTAACAGACAGGCACTACTTCCTCCCGTTTTGCCGGTCGTGGGAGTATTTTCAGGGCTAGTCTTTGTTCAGCTGCAAGGAGCTTCATTCAAGAAATTAAAATGAACTCCCTCACCCAGCCTGCCTGCCACTATTTATTTCCTCTTCGTGTTCTCTTACTGCCCACACCAGGCACATAGCTGCACCATGTACCTACACACATTCTTCCTTTGTTGTCGTTGGTTTGTTTGGTTTTGTTTGTTTTTTTTTCCTCTTATAGATGCTGACCTATAATCTAAAACGCATTCCAGTTTGGATTTTACAAAAAATTTGGCCTAACCTGATGTAGAATCAGTGTCATGGGAAACGTGATGGCACCCTCAGAATAGGTATCCTTGGAAGGCCATGCTGTGAAAGGAGGCAGGCAATGAGGTCTCTACCAGGGGAGAAACTTACAGAATCACAGGATCGTAGAATCCTTGGAGTTTGGGGGGACCTTTAAAAGTCATCTATTCCAACTTCCTTGCAATGAGCAGGAACACGTACAGCAGATCAGGGTGCTCAGAGCTCCCACCCAGCCTGACCTCGAGTGGCTCCAAGGACGGAGTTTTCACCACCACTTCGGGCAACCTGTCCCAGTGCTCTACTACCTTTATTGTAAAAAAACCCTTTTCCTTCTATAGAAAAAAATTGTCTCTCCTCTTTAGTTTGAAACCTTGCCATCCATTTTCTGTATGTTCAGCAATTTCAGCAGCTTCCCAAGGGATGCGTGTGGGATGTAGTTTCAGAGGGAGAACAAGGAGACACTAGAAACTACAAAGTTCTTCCAGAAAGAAGTCCTTCCTATCTGCAACGTACTGCATGCTGATGTACCATTCCACAGTGCTGAAACAAGGAAAGACAGCAGAATCTCAGCCAGTGACAGCAGTAAGTTTGGGGCTGTGAAAGATACTTATCACTAAAAATGTTGAGTTGTGTATAGAGTATGAGCAGAACAAAACCAACACGGAAGATTGTGATGTTGATGATGCAGATTGAAATATTCTGAAATAGAAAATGCTGTATAACAAGCAATGCTTCCGTTATTTTTGGTATCAATTTGTTACCAATTTTTTGGTAATTGAAATGACAGCAGTGGCTCACCTCACATTTATCTCTGCAGTCTTACAGACATCAACAAACAAAAGATTCAATCATGAAACATTCATCTGAAGCCTAAGTACGGATGAGAGAAAAGTTATTTCTGATGACACAGGAAATGTGTTCTCCCATAAAACCAAAATGAATTGCTAGGTTATACAGTTTCATGCAAGAATAAGTCACCCATTGGCACACATTTTCTACAATTAACTGTAGAGCAGTAGCAGGCAAAGTTCAATTGCTTTGAATACTCATAAAGAATAGCGTACTGTGTATCTGCTGCAATAACTAGATAAACTGATGCTGTCCTTTGACTATGGGAAGAAGCATCAGTCTCAGAGCAAGACATCATAAGATAGGATCTCTAATAGGGACCTCAGCATTCAACAGACCTTTTGGAGTTTTGGTGGGTGTGGTACTTTCATGAAATGCTTTACAACTAGACAGAAATGAGTTGCCACACACTTCTTCTGTTCTTAAAATGCAAGAACTGTTACCAGTGAGGTCCAGCATCTGCTTTCTAACTTCAACAAGCTTCTGCCATACAGAAGTATGAGGTATTTATGTGGAGGTAACCCTTCAATTAAATCCACTTTGCAACTATGCCAGACCAGGATGTTGTGGCTGATGCCAACAGGAACAACACTGATGGATGACTGGCTCAACTGCACCATTGCTCCTGGGACTTAGTAGCTTTGTGGACAAGGAGATGTATGGTTTTAATTATGAAAATCCAGAATGGATATAACCATACAAAATAAGTGGTGATTCTAATAAGAACAGTTATCACAATCGTACTCTGATTTGTTTTGTTAGATAAGCACTTCTTTGGACAGATGTGAAGGAAAGAGTTTCTGTTAGAGAAGCGAGAAACTGGGAAGAGAGGGAGGACTAAGAGGAGAGTGAGAGGAGGAATGTGTTGGTACTGAATGCTCTGTGGGCAGGATTAGACCATCCAGCCAAAAGAGAGGGAGGTAAGATGTTTGAGGCTTTGCATTCAAAGAGTGACAGCAGAATTGCATCCGTATTGAAGAGAGCACTCAAGTGTGCTTGTGGGGAGTAGGATTGTACCTGTAGAGATAAAATCTAGTGTGGCAGATGAAAGAAACCCAGTGAAGGGATTTGAAGAGAGATTTCAGATGCTCAAGACAGCTGAAAAGATACTTCATTTGCTAAGGCAAACAGATTAAAACAAGGACACTTTCCAATCCTTTCAGATAAGGGGAAAAAAAAAAGTTTCATTTTCCTTTGGCTGGAAGAAAAAGTATTAAATTATTTTTGGTGACGAGAACCTATTCTTGTTATTTTTCTTGATCTATTCCAAATTGATGAAAGTCTTTGAAAGCTTATCTGCCCTGTTGTGTTATTATATTGTTTAATCTGGATATCTTCAAAGAACTTCCAATAAGATAAGAAGCAGGCTGCTGGTTGCTTAGTGCCCCAATTCCTTTTCTGAATTTGTCACCACCACGAACTTTCAGTTTAAATTGCTGCATTTTGTCTACTAAATTGCACATTAAAATACAATGTTAAAAATGTATAAGATGTGTATATGTTGATTTTCCCACCGTCTGAAGGATTGCCTGAAGAACATTTTTCAATTTGTTTTCCTTTGCTCAAGAATCCCAATTAAATGCTAGAACAGCAGACAAATCTACATGTGCCTGTGATGAATTAGGCTCACTCTGAATCAGTTTTCCCTCTATTTCCTCCATATAACTTGCTCCACTCATGCACCCCTATTCATGTAATTGTAGGCAAGATAATTACTTATACTTTGCATTTTACTTTTAATTTTCATATATGGTACTGTAGTTGATAAATATCAGTTAAAATGTCTATCTGATATATATCAAGATCCTTACCTCACTCAGGAATAATGTGAGAAAGGAGAGGTCAGTTCCTCCTGTAATAGATATCCTTAATGACAGATTCACTTATTATTTTATTTTATTTTTTTGTATAACGTTTTTCACAAACAAAAAATTAACACATTGTCACTCCATCACTGCCTGGTTCCCTTGTTGAATTAAAAAATTGACATACAGTCTGTTACATGCAATTATGACCACAGACAGAAGTAGGATGAAAAACAACAGACAGCATATTCACTGCCAATTAAACTAGACAGATATGAAAAGCCCACAAGATTTCAAACTCCACTAAGCCTTTGGGCTGGATCCTACTTTTTCAGTGCTGCTCCTTTGTTGATTAGGATGATGGGCTTATACATAAAAAGCATGGCTTACACTAAACTTGGAGGTTTGTAATAATTTTAGTAGAACAGATGTTCTTATTTTCAGTGTTGTAATGAAAGATATGAGTTTCTTGCCATTCAGTTGCTGGACATAATTCTTTGAAAAAAAATGGCTTTTTGTTCCTTCTCTTGTGCTTAACATCCATTAATAATTCCATTAATGGAATAATTAATTAATTATCTTTGTGTTTAAACCACCCATTTTCCCATCTGCTATTTCAAATAAAGACATCCAGTTCAATTTTCAGATTTTTGCATTCATAGCCCAGGCTGACTGCTATTAGTTATAAATGAAAAACAAGAACAAACAAGAAACCTGAGTTAAATATCTGAAAACGTTTCATATCTTAATTAAATATTGATTCAGAATCACATCATTGGTTTCCACTTATTAAAAAACTTAGTTTTTTACTTTTTCTTAGGTTCCTCTCAGGTAGGGCACTTAGAAAGAATTTACAAGAATTTCAAGAATTGCATCTCAGAAATAATCAAATACTAAAATGGAAGATTCTCAAAGAGAATTTTGGAGAAAACCTGTTGAAAAAAGGCAATAATCGTACTTCTTGGGCTCAATCAGACAAGAAAAAAAAGTGGGTCAGTTAGCATGGACAGCTAGTATTTAATATCTTGTCTTTTGTAAGTTCAAGTGATAATCCTAATTAAGTATACACTTTCACATCTAAATGCCTAGTAGATTTAACATCTCAGTGAACAGGGGACCATCCCTTTCTCTTGGTAAGAAAATGTCAGGCATCATTTATGCAAGTAAACAGAATAATTAATTGTGTGATAATACAGCTTTTATCACGATATGATATAATATCAGCTTGTATCAGATATGTTAAAAATGTCTTAATAGACTGGAACAAAATCTTCCTTTGAATTATTTTCAGTTGATAAGTGTATAATTGCTGGATATAAATGAAGATGATACAGATGAAATCTGAAGCACCTTGAAGTGAACATGCCCTCAAAACATACTCTGGCAGCTGACAGAAATATGACAAAAGAAAAGAAATCAGGTTGACTAAAGTTACTTTAACCCTGAGTTTTCTTCCAAGCAAAGCTTAGCCAAATTTGAAAGCTTAATCCATCAAGTTTGCCTGATTTTTAAATCATTTAATTGCCATATGGTATTTAAGCTTGAAGAAGATTTTATTTATACAGATGTATGCAGAAATCCACAATTAATGGTAAATTCTTTGTTGATGCAATCACAAACTTTAGCCAAACCAGCACTGAGCTAGTATACTAGTTTTCATTTTTACAGTGTAATTCCTTTTTCCTCTTGTGCTCTACTGCTGCATAAGAATAAACTAGATCTTGATAAGAACAACAATTTCAAACACAGTTTGGGTGTTTTCTGTTTTGCTTGTAAAGCTGTAAAAGCATGGGGTCAAATGTCAATCTACAGCATCTGTAGGTGGGACACGGTTACAACTATGTTTGATTTGAAAATTTAGTGTTATTTTTGATATTTTTTTAATCACATTTTCCTTTGATGAGTCATAATGAGCTAATTTCATTAGTCATTTAACAACCAGAGAGACTGGAGGTCTCTTTGCTTGTGAAGATGCCAGAAAAAAAGAAGACTGCACTTTCTACAGTAAGAATTACCCATGGTATTTGCGTATGAAAATGGAAGTTTAATGTTCTTCCTCAAAAAACATTTTGAATGATGGAAGAACTGTGTTGCAGGCACATTATAACTTCATAAAGAAAGTGAAAAAATTCCAAAGTTGATCTGAATCTGTTTTTTTCCTTATATTTATGTAGAATAACCAAACAAAAACTGCTTATCATTTGCTCCTGAATTGTGGCAATTCCTCAACCTGAAGCATTTTCTCATAGTCCAACTCTACTGCAGATCGAGGTTCATAATTAATGTTACTATAGGCTCAGAAGTACATGATAGAGTTGGCATTATTGTAAGGCGAAAGTTTCACTCGTTTTTTATGGAAATCTAAAAAAACCTTATCTCAGACTTTCTATTACAGTTCAAAGAACTCAGCTAAGCCAAGATTTGTGGCTGTAATTTATTTTCAAGGCTTATGATCTATGTAAGTGAATTAAAATAATTTCATCTGAAATATGGTTGCTCATAACATGCCAAATATTGAGTTATCTTTATCAGCTTGGTGGCTTTGTATCTAGGCCACAGTTTCCATGAAACAAGAGAGACATTAAATTCCCACAAAACAGTAATATTTGGTACTATGACAAATCTCCCTTACAGCATCTCTGTGTGGGTTAAATATTGATGGCTGTGCCTTCGTTTGTACTTCACCAGCATCTCTTCTAAAGATCTTTACCATTAATGTAACTATATAATTTAAATATTTAGGAAATAATACAGCTAATCAGATAAGAGATTAAAATTTGCTAGTTGCTATTGTGTATTATTTCAATTAATTCTCAAGTGTTGCAGAAATATGTTAATTCATATTTGGGTATCACAAGGAGATGAGGATGATGACAGAGTTCTAGAATCTGTGCTAGGCACAGAACAAAGCCTATAGAAAAGGTGGGTTCATGTCCTCAGCAGCTCGTTATGTGCCAAGGCAGATGGAAAATAAAAAAATAGGAAGAATTATAAGAGAAAAAACGTTATCAGATCAGCCATCCTGATAGCCACCAGCGTGCTAGATGTTGGCATCTAGACAAAGAAGGATCCTGGGATCTTCTGTGTGTTGGCCTGTGAGGCTGAAAAGAAAGCCACACAACCTCTGGGAACCAACAATATCAGTGTGCTTCATAGCTCCCTTTCTCTCAGTGGATCTTACATGGCAAAATACATAATGACTGGAGACCCTTTATAGAAAGTCCTTAAACACAGAGGAGCAAAACGTCTCCAGTGACAGGTATAAAGGGCCCATTAATGTGGACTTGTGATTTTCTAACAAGTCACACTGGATTTCAAGACGCATAACATGTGCAGTTGCACAGTGGTGTATCCAGATAATTGTGCTTCATGACTTTTATCCCTTGATGGAAGAGGCATTTCTCTTTCAATCGATGTAGACAAGCTGACAGAAACCACTTGTCATCAGAGAAGCCTGGCCACAGTTAGTGAACTTAGGCATACAGATTGGTCTGGAAACTCACATGCAAGGCACGTTGCCACAGTCTCAAGAGGGACAGTCTTGTCTTAAGCTCCTGAAATTTGCATTTTTTTATATCTGCATAGATATATCACGTGAACATGGTGGCGGTGACTATCCTGTTAACTGTTATGCTTAATACCTAACGCTCTCTTTGTCCTCAGCTGCACTTTATAAAATCCTCTCCTTAGCAAAGCACATGCGTTCTGCCAGTTCCCAGCCCAGGACTTTGTAAGCAGCTGTTGGGAAAAAGCTTTTTCTATTGTTTCACAAATGGCAACTTCTCCACGCTTCTGCCTTGCAGCCATTTATTCTCATTTTGCACATTCATTCTATTGAGCTGTTGTGAGTACCACATCAGTTCGAAAAGTTACAATGGTAATGTGGAATTTGGCAAGGTAGGAAATGAGCTTTTGATGAGCAGTTACTTAGTAATTGTTTTCTTCGTACTGATTAGAACAGTAGGCTTTCTTTTCTACTCCACCTAGTACACATTGCTTGTATGTTCTTTTTTTTTCTTCTGGGTTATTTATTTATTTATTTGACTTCAGGCTGCTTTTTAGGCAACCATTTAGGAACTCACTCACTGTCTTTCCCTTTAGCAAGATAATTAATGATGTGAAATGGAGATAACTGAATCTCTTTGGTGAAGACGTATCAAATTTTAAAACAGGTCATTAAAAATGGTTAACACTGAATATAGCACAAAGACAGAAGATCTAATTAAATACGGTTAATTGTGACGTGAATGTTTATTTAATTTTATTAACCTCAGAAAAAATCCCAGAAAAAAAATAATCCTAGAAAACAAAAATTAAAATTTAAATATGAAAACAGCATGTTTACATGATCTCCTCAAGATAGCAGTTAGTATGTGGCCTATTAAATCAGTAATCTTTATTTCTTCTTACTTTTCCTACTTAATAAATAGAACATTAACTATTGTTCAGAGGCAATTATCTTCCTTAAGCAGGTCAATTACCTTTGTTATTAATGTTATGAGAAAGATAAATTTTGTATGCTAATAAGCTTCTTTTGATCTTAAATTATATGTGATTTTGCATTACAGCACAGCCCTCAAGGCATCTGATAAGAATTCACTACGAAGTATTGATAATCTTTTTTTCCTGAAGCTGAAGTGAGAGTAGTAACACCAGGAAATGTCTTATAGATTTTCCCTTGATACTAATTACTTACGACTTGATCTCCAGCAGATTGGTTGCTCTTTCTAAAAATGATACATTACCATTAATTACTACTATTACCACTAGCATAATCATCACTATTAGTGGATCTGGAAGAAGACAGAGATGAGAAAGAAAACTATATTTGAACAGAAATACAGTACACAGTGTGGCCTCAGAGCTACTGCGATCTGACAGTACATAAAAGCCTGTGACATACATCTTTAATGATATAAGGTTTCTGTTTTGTCTAAAAAGTGCTCCAAAGGATTTTTTTTTTCTCTAGTGAATTGGTGATCTCCTAGCTTAAATGCCTGTCCTTAGTTTTCAGTATATCGTTCTTTGAATGCCCCCTCAGTGATCACCAAGAGCAAAATCCACTGAAACTAAAAACCTGGATGTAACACTTACAACTTAAGTGGGGTGAAGAGAGCCTCATTAAGCTTCTGTCTTCTATTTATTGTCAGGCCTTGACAATTTTGATATCATAGCTCTCATTTTATGGCCTGATCCAATGAATTGGATGAGATCCATGAAAGCTCAGCATCCTTGATGCTCTGCCCATTGCCTTTATTTTGACCACCACCTTCTGGCAAAGAGTTAACTGAATTTGAAGGCTATGTGCCCCTTGCTAAAGCCTTCATAGGGGCTTACCGCTAAGGCTAGGGGAAATTTTAAATAGAAAAGACCATTCAAATGGCTTTTTTTTTTTTTTTAACGGATGTGGTGTATTTACAGAGCGCTGTGCCAACTTCTCTTCATGCAGGGCTCTTACTGGAATTATTTACTTAATACCCATTGCCTCACTCTTTGCTCAGATACACAGGTCTATCATCTTCAGGAGTTAATCCTTGGTTTACTTTCGTATTTCTACATGCACAATTAAAAATTACTACACATTTTTTTCCCCTGAAACATGTTCAATTATTTTATCATTCAGGAATTATGTTTATCAACCACTGAATTTCTCTACCCATAAAGACAGTAGTAAACATAGGAAAGAAAAATTTCATTTTTTTATACCTTTGTATTAGGTTTAACTGGTGATGAGTTTGAACAGGAAGAGATGCCAAAGAGATACACTGTAGAGAAATTCCCTTGTTTATAGTGGAGTAATATTTCTCTCATCATCTTGGTAACTAAACATAACTTTATGAATCTTCATGCAACAATATTTATCTGAAAAAAATTATGCACTAAGTTTCTTATTTAATTTCTAGGCAGTTCAATTTCAGCTAGAAGATAAACAGAAGAATTTGCTAGTTATTTCTAATTACCACCAGATAGTCAATGGGGAATTTATTTGAACCCAAGTCTATCACCAGCACGTAGATGGCAAGCAAAGTGTGTTTGCAATTGAGAGTAAAGCCCCTCATCTGCTGCCCTGATAAATCCTCTTGCAGAATCTGGGAGATGTCAGCATGCTTCTTGAAGCTTTTTGCACATCTCTGCAGTATCTGCAAAGCACCTGCTGTTAACTGGAAGAGCAGACCTCTCTACAAGAGAAAACTGCTGACAGAAGAGTGATGAGCTGGAGAGTTGCACATGATTCTTTTTCTGAGTTGTCAGCATGTTTAATTTTGGTTTCCCTTTGTTAAGAACTTTGTTTAAGCTGAAACAGTATATCCATTTCTAATTTTCTGCTGTATTCTCTCTGCTTTTGTGTATTCCTCATCTATCAGCTTCATCCCTTATGCACCAGCTTATAAAAGCCTAGCTTCATAGACCCAGGTTTGTGGTTTGATACTGGCTTCATAGGATTTTCAGTCTTGAACTGCAGTTTTTCAAGAAGGCCTTAAGACAGAAGCAAAGCTTCAAGCACAAGTGTTTGTACAGAAATACCACCATTCAAAACTCCATAAAAACATGAAGGTGCTATGTATAACACTGGGGGATGTAGCCTGGGCAGGCAGATGAATCCCTCTTATGAGAAGGGCATGGCAGACAAACGTGCAGTGAATGGCATACAGACAGTTCATCCTGACTTCGATAGATCCACAAGTACGTAATCAGCTCTTTAATTGCATTAGATGGTAACAATCCAGAACTAAAACAAGTGGCAGACGAAAGCGATTAATTATATTCCTCTGAACCAGAGAACAGTGATGACTCTTGCAGAGAGGATGTCAGACAGTATAGTTCCTGCTTTCATTCCAAACTCATAACAGAGACAGGAATACTAGACACATTCCTTTGTTTTGATTTGTTATGTCTTACTCATGCTTCATTGACTATTTCTGTCTGCATATATGTATATAATTAGCAGTAAAAAAAGAAGTAGTTTTGCCTTCTTCCTACAGACTACAATGATATAGTACACGTGAAGTAATTAGATCTTTTGGCTCCTGTAATATCTACAGAGTACAATAACTGCAGAGCAACCAACTGTGACTTGAATGGGAGAAAGCCAGTGATACAGCCCTGTCCACGAGGATGCAGCACTGGGTGTCAGCTTTCCTTGTAACTGAGTACTTCAGAGTTAGCCTAATCAAGACAAGTTGATGTTTGTTACTCTAAAATCCAGTATAACACTTAGCGTGGTGTTTGCTGTAAGTAAGGAGTTAAACAGAGTGAACAGAGAAGGCTTTGAGGAGCATAGCTGCATGTATTTCTTTATAGTATTTACTGCACTGCATTTGAAGAACTGAAAAATAAAGAAACAACAAAAGCAAAGAAAATGTTCAAAATCTCTCATTATTGAAAAAAACTACTTGTTTGAACTGGGGCTATTGTACCTACTTTGTGATAGATATCACAAATATGACTGCCTCACAACCACATTCTCAGCATTCTTATTCTCTCCTCTTCAATAATACGCTTCTCATCTCCAAACTACAACACATGTAACCTTTCTCTTTTTGCTCAGTTTCTTTTTTACTACCTGCCTTGGATGTACCAGTCTGACCACCTAATTTTCCCTGTTTATAGTGAAGCCTTTTGACCAAACAAACATAATGTGTTTATATGAAAGGGTACTGCAGTTGTGCAGTGCCTTTCCTGATGCATATCATCACACTTACATGATAAATGCTCACACCTAGTGAAATCTGCATGCCACCAAACGAAGAAATGCAAAACATGCTACAGTGATTCTGGTTACTTGCCTGAAGGTAGGACGAGCAACAAATGCAACCTTTAATTTTATTATTATTTTTTTTTCTGTAATACTCTGATCTACTCTGTCAGTCCGTATGGATTTTGACTGTTGAGGTTCTTAGGCAAAGGAGGTAAAAGGGAACTTCTCCAACAGCCCTTCAGTTCAGATCACAAGTGGTCTTTTGAAGCAAATCTCCACTTACATCCATTTCTTGCACACTGCTTTGCATCATGGAGATTTATTATTGATTTTCAGCATTACTCGCTAGCAGACAGTTAGTCAAAGGCTGTACATAGGTTTAACAGTGCATGGACTGTTCTTTTTCACAGGTTCTTTTTCAGCTTGACTTCTACTAAGAAAAAAGTAGCTGTCATCTTTAAAATCTATGTGCTATACTTGACTTAGAAACAGTTAACTGTATTTGTAACTTGATGTAATTTCTTTTTTGGGGTGCAAAAGCATATTTAAGTTGAAAGGGGACAACTCTCTCTCCAAAGGCTACTTATGCAGGAAGGGCAGAGGATACATTTTAGAGTTGCATCTTTTTTTTTCCTGAATCCTATGCATTACTGTAGATAACATTACATAATATCTCAGGCTTCTAGCTGCTTAAAATCGCTGCTTCTTCAGCTGCTGACTTTCAGTGATTATCAGCAGAACACGCCATACTCACTTCTAATGCAAATAGCCATGCAATGGATAAGCAATTCTGAATTTGCTGGTGCTGCTGCTGCATATCTCAAGATACTGCTACCTACCATGGACTCACTCTAGCTAACAAACACTGGTTACCAAGCCACTTGGAGGGGTGATATAAAATCCAATTAGGATAATTAGCTGGAGGAAAGGCTTTGGTGTTGGTGTCTGTGAAGATATAGTAGGCTCACAGTTGTCCCATTGGTCTGCTCTGAGCAAATTTGTCTGTGTCAGTATGGGCAAGACTTAAGACTTCACTGGTAGCCTTGCAACCCATGTATGTCAGATAACTACTACTGGAACAAAACTAATCATCCTGAGCTTTCTTTATGAGAAAGTAAGTCATCCAGTCATTAGGACTGCAGAGAAAGATGGTTGAAGACATATAAAAAGCACACAAAAATTTTAAACCAGAGATCACACAAAATATGTATATTTAATTAAGATTACAATCCCAAATATGCTTAAGAAACCTCATAATTTGGGGATTTTTATCTAACACTTGTAAATATCAAAGCTCCCTGAGTCACAGTGAATAAAAATTTACAAAATCCTTCACTCAGGGTCTACGTTTAAGAACAGTCTGGCACAAAATTAGGTATTTTTTATATAGATTAACGTATGAAATAAATAGATTTAAGTAAGTATTTATCTCGACATACTAAAATACATGTTTAATCAATAGGTGGTGTCAAGATAACTAAGGTGGCCTTTTGCTGTCTTACTCCCACAAGTAAAAAGGGCAGAATTGCCTTCCAATGTGTCCTAAATGATTTAGTACAATAATGATATTTTAGTTGTTTCACGTTCATTCATCTGAGTAAAGCTCACAATAAAGTTGCCATTAAGCTGCACGTAAGTTTTTCAGTAATATGTATCCAACAATACAGATTGTCATTTTAATAGGAATTTAAGCTAAAATAGCATAGACTCCAGTGATACCTGTTCTTCTACATACCATATTTTCCTTTAAACGACTGCGTGTCTGAGTACCCTTTCATAAAGGTTTCAAAAGAACATCTATTTTGTTTAATTTTGGCTCACTGACTTCATCAAAGGCTTAACGAGCATAAAGAAGAGATCGACAGCTGAATACACTCTATCTTTTTGAGGCAACAGTGTGGGGATTATGCCACACAGACGATTTGATGACAGACTGTACAGAGCACGTCATGCCTATTTTTTAAAAGCGAGCTCTTTACAGCAAGCTGTCTGGCTGAGTGTAGAAGCTTTTGTAATATGATGTGAAGGACAGGATGAGAGAAAAAAGCAAGTTACTGTATTGAACAACTTCTCTTAATTGCAAATCACCAAGTTGGTTACGTAGGAGGTACTTGAGGATACAGGTAAAATTTTAATGAGTATTTCACACAAAAACAGCATGCTCCTATTTTACTCAAGACAAATTAGTTTGGCATGGTGCTCAGTGTGTCCTTTGTTTATTGCATTAAAGTAGTACAGTTTAGAGAGTGAATATAGAATGTTAGTTCTCTGCAGATTTTTTGTTAATTTTTTTTTTTTTTTGAAACAAGAATTGTATTTTGCATCCTTATAATATTGCCTACAGACTTTAGGATTTATGAAAACCCTAAAGGCCTGTAGTTTATGAATCTCATCTTTACAGATTAAAGACCTAGATCTAAGTTCTTTGTTAAATACTTCTCTTTTATAGATAGCAGAGCATCTTCAATATCAAAGGCAAACATTCCCCTTTTCCAGGGATATGTCATAGCTTTATCATTAATTTCTTTCTCCAGGAATGAAAGAGCTAGAACAATATACTCTCCTTCCAGGAGCCAGAGAAAGTTTCTCTCATATTTGTACTAACTGAAGGTACCAGGGAAATCACTCATAGCTGTTTTCTGTTTTGGTGAAAAAGGACCAATTTGGCCCAGGTACACAGATCCAGGTTGTTGTTTTTTTTTTTTTCCCTGGAGATGCATCTTAGATAGAGAAACAAGTTTTTCATTCTGTTGGAAACTGAGTACCAAACTATCTGGGTTCAAACTGACTTCCATTGTTCGGGGTCCCCATCGATGGCTTAGATCCATGGCTACCTTGTTTCCCGCCCTCAGCCATTCAGTCATCTTGCTCTTAGCACTGAGCTTATGTTTTCTTAGCACACATAGAAAAGATTCACTGGGTTAGTTTATTAATATGCCACCTGTTCTCCTCAGCAAGTGTCAAGTGAAATTAAATCAAGAGGAACTGGAGGTGCAATAGGAATCACCAACTGATTGCCACATAATTCTAAATAGTCCCTCTGGTAGGACTACAACTGATCTCTCCAATGTTTTCCTGTAAACCAATTAGAAACTAACAACAGAGTCTGGAAGACAAAATAGAATCACAGAACAGAATAGAAAATATTAGAAGTCTGCTTCATATCCTCTATTTAGCACAAAAACCACAATGATCTGCCTTCATAAGAAAAGATGCTGAGCAGAAATTTACAGGGAGAATGATTTGTACTGAGTTATTAATTCAGTTCAGCTGAGAAGTACAGCTGAAATAATTTGTTTACTTGTAGAAAGTATAATCCTAATTCCGGTCATTCTAGTTTTTCTACAAAGATTTTTTTACTTAGCATCTAAGGCATGTGGAAAAAAAAACAAAACAAAACAAATCACTGCAAATGTAGCTCTTTCTCTATGACTTTAACACAGTGCTTCAGTTACTGCATGCAGTGCTTCATTTTTGGGACACTAAAAAATAATCACCGTTATTCCATGTTTTTTGAAGCCTTCACCTCTTTCCAAAGAGTCCTCCTGCTAAAAGCACTTATCTTCCTGAAGGCAAGCAAGGGCATATTTTTACATTTTTGGTTATATTGAAGGAAGGTACGAGGCTTGTTTTAATCCTCATTTTTCTCCCTCACTTCCCCCAGTATTATTCCCACTATGCACTGCCTATGCTGAGTTGAAGCTCCTTGAGGCATGGCCTGTCTGCTCAGTATTATGAAGTTATTAACACAGTGGTTCATATTTTTTGTACTTCAGGTGGAAGAATAGTTTCAGATTCCTGAAGCACCTGTGATATTCTGGACTGTTCAACACTAGGATATGAAAACTCTCACCTCAAAGTGACATGCATTCATCTAAGAGTAATGACTACACAAAGCAGACCAAAGAATGGCAGACATTTCTATTTACATGCCACACTGCTCAAGAGATAACCAGAAAAGAAGGTATATGAAGGATGCCAGGGAACCATGTAGTCTTAGTGGAGGAGATAATTATGATGTGCAACTTCAGAAAACTGAATGTTTGTTGAGATGCAAAAAAGTGTGTGTTATTAGGTGAAAACTCTACAAGATTAATTCAACAAAATCATTAAGTGACAGATTTTCAGATACAGTTGCATAAATCTAAATAAACATAGCAAGCATACTTGCTATGTTTTCTCTCTTGCTGATAATTTTTGGAAGTTAATTCTATTGCAGTGCTTTTTGCAGGGAGCAATATATAAACAGAAATAGAAGTCAAGTGAGATAAGGTCTTATATTATTTCACATACCACTGTATAGTCACTTTTGAACAAATTGGCTTCTTCTCTTGCTGAAAGATCAATTTCTTGTCTATAAGAAGGATCAGAAACTCCATAGATACTAATCATACTCCATGGATACTAATCATGTACTCCATAGATAGTAATCAAAGCGAAGTGAATTTTATATTTTGAACAAACAATTATTTCAGCAGAACGAGGTACAGATTTCCAGCTGCAACATTACCTTCAGACAAGTGATGTTCCAGTACACAGTCCATGGGGAGATGCCACTGACATGGAAAGCATGGCATGTGCAGCCCTAAGAACCAATCTTCAGTGTCACTCATTATCAAATGACTTTGTTCATCTACAGCCCAGGTGCAGGAGATTCAAAGTCAGCCTGTTTAAAAGATGGGTTCTTTAATGATGTTAAATGAATTAGACCAATTAATAATTTCTTTGGTAGTGATACAGATCCTTCTGGCAATATCAGATGTAAAATGAATTAGACCAATTAATAATTTCTTTGGTAGTGATACAGATCCTTCTGGCAATATCAGCCAGAATTTTACCTAAATGAATCTACCAGGAGGCACAAAATAAGTAAAAAGCAATCTAGAAATCTAGGGAGTGCTCATATTTGAACTGAGTACATGAAAAACTGGTCTAATGTGTTCCTGCAGAGTGAATTCTGGTAAGCATAATATCCCGTTAAATTCACTGCTAAAATATTTAGCTTGCACTGAGCGTTAGTTAAGACCATACAGAGGATGTGTTTTTTCCATGCTTTCATCCCACTGAGGACCAGAGATGGGCTATTTCAGCATATTCAGGTTGCTCGTGCCTCAAACTTGGACGCTCTGTACCTGCCTTTGGAGCCATATTCTTTGAGCTGTTCTCCATCAGGGAAAATGCTAGATTTGAGGCTACATTTCCTTCTAGAACTCAGTTTATAAATAGTTTACAGAAGATGATTAAATTATTGATCATAAGTTAGAAGTGAGCTGGAGGTATAAGTAACCAGTATTAAGACTGTTAAAGCACAAAGCCAAAAGGGAACCAATGTCTTAACGTCCCTCTCAAGATGCAGCCATTCTGTGGCTCTGGTTTCTGAATGTTAAAGAGCATTAGGAGCCATAAACTCCTCAATGCATTTGAGTACCCTCCACTTCAGAAAAATGAATCCAGGCTCCTAACCAAGACTGTCAATCATCTTCCATCTTCCCAAAGAAGAACAGTGCTTGCAAGAAACTTACGTGATTTTTCCTTACATGGTCAAGATGTTTCCAGGCATTACTTCTACCCATGAATGAAGATGTTTCTGAGTTGACATGAAAATTATAAATTGCAGTTACAGCAGGTCTTTGGGGCAATTCATTGTATTTTTCACTGTATTTGTGTTGACATTTTCCCTGAACATTATTCCTTAAGAAGCATTAGTTTCTAGGTAATCATTCCTCCGTCTGTATTTTTGACGTAGGTTGGGCAGATAGGGGTCCACCTACAACTCTTAGTCCCCAAGCCTCATAACTATTTAATCTCCTCTCACCACGTCCTGTTATCTGATGGAAATGCTTTGTTTCCAGCCTAGAGGCATGGAATGGAGACTGTAAGTACAGATCAATTCTCTTTTATCTAGTTTTCATGGTGGCACATGCCCTTAGCTCTGATTTATAAGGGTGAATTCTCAGTAATCACAATGTCCACATAGTGTTAGCTAGAGAAGGTCTGTACAGGGAACATGCAGTATGGTAGAAGCTGAAATCAGTTTAAAAGTTGCATTTGATAGATCAGACAGATCTCACTTCACTGCTTCTAGAACACAGGAATATTTGTCATGTTCAAAATAGATGTATCTTCATATTCTCAGAAGTCAGTTGAACTATTTGCACAGCACTATGAATGATCACTTAATGATGTGAAAAGGAAATCTCATTAGGGTGACTATAATGTAATCAAAATAAGAATCTCTCTTCTATCATTGATTTAGGGTATTGCTTACTTAAAATAATAATTGGAAGCTTAAATTTACTGCATGAATGTAAGAACTGTGGTAAAAAATGTAATTAACCTTAGATCGGTGATGTATTGACATGCAAAGAGCCATGGATTGACACATCACCATATCTCATACACATAGGTCCTTTGCCATGATGATTTCTCTCATTTGTTTTTTTCTTTTTTTTCTTTTTTTTTTTCATTACTTAAGAACTCATGTTCAGTAAGACAGATCTTCTTTAAAACTAAACTGTTATAATTTGTAAATTGGAATTCAAAAAATAGGCATGAGTTTTGTTCTGCATGATTCACTTCAGCAAAGGACTAGGCAATCATTTCACTGTATTTCCCTGAAATTACATCCTATTTTTTTCCCCACATAGCTGTTTCTTTGGATTAAATGTAGGTGAATTGCAGATATATATAAAAAATGATAGACTGTACACAATATAAACAGTTCAAAATAACACTGATATTTTACGTCTCAGGAATTACAGATGCACTTTGTCTGAGGGACAAACATCACTGGTGCTCTTTATTTTGGCCTTATGTTTGAGCAAAGATTATAAGATTAATGTGGAAATGTGATGCAATCTAAGTGTATGTGATTCAGTTCTTTTTTAAATTTAATCCCTTTTGATAGAGATAATTGTCTTGCTCTTGGTAAAGTGGACTTGATCAAGTAAGCTGGTTGAACACTGCAAGTCTTATAAAGGAAAACTATTTTATTTGTTTATAAAATATTACCAAGATTTAATACATACACTTGGATATGTAAATTTTGTTTTGTGTGCACAACTATCTAATATTCATATAACTTTGTTTTCTGATCTCTCCTTTGCAGTGCCAATAGCAACTAAGCCCAGACTTCTGGGAGAACTGAATATGGTGAAACCCATCGACTTCTAGTAGACTCACGGTGCCTCTGAAATCTAGATTCTAGATTCCTCCAGCAGGAAGATATGTGAGCTTATTAAAAAAAGTTTAACACACTAGGCTGATCTCACCGACTTGATATTTTATCCTATGTTGGGCTGGATTTTAGCTATGGGAATATTACAGAATTAATTCTTTTGGCTTCTTGGCTTAGAACTTGGATTGAAATCAGGTTCAAGAGGAACAGCATCACCGCCTGAACAACTATGAGCCTGTATTGTGTTGTTACCCTCTTCCTTTCCACTAAGTAGCTCCCTGTGATCAGGAAGCAATAGCCCACCAGAGAGCTTCAAAGTGCACAACTCCCAGCTCAGCAGTGAGCCACAAATTCAATTTTAGAACCTAATATTGCTGGAATGCATTCAAGGGTTCTTGGGGAGAGTGAAAAAGACACTGGTTGATAGATAATGCTTATGATATACAAACTTTAAGTCATTTGCAAGGTAGAACTCTTGCTTCTGTTCAGATTAAAATGTTAGATAATCTGTCTCAGTTCTACTGTTCCTACGTAGCTGAATTGTCATGTTGGTGCATGCTCCGTATAGGTATGTGAAAATGTTTGGAGCAAAACACACAAAAATATGGCAGGGGGGAGGACATATATTTGAATTAGTATGCAACTTAATGGCTTAGTAAGTCCTAATTAAGTGGGCTATCAAAACATTTTTCCATTGAATTTTCATCTTTCTGTGAAGATGCACTTTACTCAGTTTCATAGAGTGTAACTTTGATTCCAGCCTTGAGCATAGTTTAGATTTCAACATTCAGACTTTTTTTCCTACAAAATTAAGTGGATAAATTACAATTGTTGTCTATGATGTTCTTAGAATTGGAAAGGCTCAGTAAGAATCTGATCAGATGAAGTGAATGCATGTCAGGAAAAAAGTTCCACAAATGAAATGAATGCATTATTACTGCTCACTAAATGCAGGCAGTCCTATAGCTAATGTCTGCCCAGTGACAACAGATCTGCAGAGTACGTTATACACCTAAGGTTAATAATCTTGGTATTATACAGGAATAAATGTCTGAGGAATTCTGATTAACTAAAGGTATGCTGCCCTATGCTGGGCCAAGAGAAAGCTGAGAAATAGATTTAAGATGCATTTTTACACTGTGGTATTCTCATAAGCCTAAGATAAATGTTCAGCTGATTGAGATGGAAAGAACACCTACATGTCTGCCACATGGAATCATAAAATAACCAGGGTTGGAAAAGACCTACAAGATCATCCAATCCAACTGTCAAGCATGACAAACATCCTATCACTAAAAGAACATAAATTTTAATCTCTGTAAAATGTTAGATCTTTAAAATTACAAAGTTGGGACTAGGTCCTTGTAAGCGTTGAAGATGTCCTAAAATAAACCAAAAAAGCTGTTTCATGTAAAGGAGTTATGGTTATCCAGTGACAGCCACAAAGATGTTAAACAAATCTTGGGCACAGTTCCTCCCTCCACCCATCAGAAGATGGTTACAGTTTCCCATCTGTGATCCTTGCAGAAGGGTGATGGGATTTCTTCCAGAAGAGAGGAAACTAAAAAAGCATGGGCTTTCTGCTCTGCAGAAGAGATGTTTTCTGTCTTGTGTCAGCAGGAGCTAGAGCTATAGGACAGGCATGCTAAACTCTTTGGCTGGCCATAGATATTACATGAACGACATAATGGACACATAGTACTAAAACAGAGCTTTCAAAAGAACGTGTTGAATTATAACTGTCATTACACAGACCTGTACACAAGAAAAAGCTGCTTTTATCCCTAAAATAGGAAATAGCTTTTTCTGACATTTTGTATTTAGCTTGATTACAGGTGTTGCAAGCATCCTTCCATACTCTCATCACATTCAACCTGCAGACACTAGTTCTGTATTTCATATTTTTCTTTTTCATCCTCTCCTTGTGGCCTGCCATATTATTCTCCTGTAGAGACTAATTAGAACTGATTTCACCAATAGTTTTCAGTGCTTCTTTATCATTTGACAGGACTGCAAATGATCTCAGTGAGAGCCTTTTGCACTGTCACTCTCAACAATACCAAAAACAGGTAAAAAAAAAACCACACAGTGGCCCAGATTCAATGCAACATCTGTACTCCTATTTAGGTGGCTAATTTATTTCAGGGAAGAGCTTAAATACTTTGTTGAGGTCTTGTGTTCAGATATCTAGAAGCCAGATTTTATGCCATCACTTCCAGAGATTCTCAGTCCCCTGCACACATGTACACTTCTATCTGCCCTCTGTATTAACAGTGGATGTTTTTTTTTTTTTAATTGTCTCCTTTTCTGTGTCATAGCCCATTTGCCTCATTCTACAGCCAACATTTGCCTGCTGGGCTGCTGTGATCACACTGTGATTCAAATGAGTTTATAAGCAGGAAGGAAAAAATGGAAGGATTGAAATGAAGGGAGGAAAACTGATTCTTTTAATGTCTGTGAATTAAGATCTTTAGCTGTGGAAAACTAATGTAATGTGTGGTCCTGCCTGTGAACACTGTCCATTAAGATGTATGGATATTATATTGGTTAAGCACATATTACTGAATTTTAGATCCCTAACATTAGAAGACTTGTAAACCAGCTTGCTCCTAAAGAAAAGGAAAAACAAAAGGAAAGATCTTAGCAATGGCATTGGGATGGCTGGCCCTCTCTTAGGAGGATAAGAGGCAAGCTGTGGATTGCTTGCCAGTACACTGTCATTAGATGCTGTTGAGTGTAGCAGATGGATTAGTGGCTTTTCTGCATTTTCAGGTGAATGTCAGCACTACAAGAATAAACAGCAAGACCAATCGCACACAGATTGTAGAGCTACTCATCTAACACAAAGATGATCCATTCAGACCAAATGAAAACCCGACTGTATTACAGGCAACAACAAAATTTCTCCTATATTCATTCAATCTTACTTTAGCTTCTTTTTATTGCAGCAAGCTCAACATAAACAGCAAGGAATAAAGAGTTGATCTCTGTAGTCTCTGCTTGGCATCTCCTGGATTTCAAAACCACCACTTCTCAGCCATGCTACTGTGAACTGTTCTACAAGAACTGGAAGGGACAGTGGAGCCAGCCCAAGCTCAAGGTGCTATAAACAGCTTCTGTGTACCCCTAGAAATCACTATGACTACTACACCATTCCACGTGCCAGGTTGCAACATAACATTGCTTTTTGATGACAAGGAGTTTGTAGCCTTTGACATTCTATTCTGCCAAGTTCCCTGCTTGCCCACCATCTGTGTTTGTCAACTGTACCTTCTTCCTGGAGTCCAAAATATTTTTTATGGTCACTATAAGTTGCTAGGGTTTGAAAGGTAAGAATCCCAGTCATTTTTTCCTCCCCCACATTGTCTGTTTGCTAATCAAACCTGGGGTGTTTTCCACAGCAGTGTGTGAGTTCATGGGCAAAGATTTCCTTCTGCAGAGATTTCCAGTTCACAGAGTTTTCAGGGATTCCACTTCAAACAAACAAGTTGTTCTGGTATATCTAAGGGATTTGCACAGAGCTTAAACTCAATGCACAGCTGAATGGCATTTGTGATTAAAAGGCAACACTCAAAAATCAAGTGGAAATAGATCCACCCACACTGGAAATAAAGAGCATTATAAACCTTTGAGGGCTGCTCACAAACATCACTAAACAGCTGATACCATGGAAAATAAAAGAATGCAGCAGAAGAAAATGGAATGCAGTTTAATTTTTTGTTACTGTTCTTTTATCTGTTTACCTTCTATATGCTCATTTTCCCTCATTCCATACTTGCTAGGTCACTAACTGCTCATCTGCACAGCCATATTCTTCCTGCATAGCTTCACTGCCACGTCCCTGAAGAGCTGCTGCCCCATCACAGGGAACTTTATACCAGCCTGAGGACAGCTGTGGGGAGAGCATGGACTGCTGTCTCAAAGCACTCCAAATCCTTTGGACAGAACAGATCCTGCTGCCAGAATCCAGCACAGAGTCTGCCAGCAGGACCATGCTGTCCTACAACACACAACAAGCAACATCAGAAAGGTCTCCCCTACAGCATCTGGTACATTCCAAAAATCATAAAGAGTGGACCATTGGCTCGTGCAGAATGACATCTGGCTCTTCTAATACACATATGCATCTCCTCATTACTCTCCCGCTGTATCAGTGGAGATGTCTGTAAATACAGTTTGTTCTATTACTGGTGTACAAAGAATAAAAGAGTTCCCAAGAAGAGGAATAAATTTATGTCCTTATCTGCGTGGAATTCAGTGAAGTGTGTTGCTTCTGATCCCAGCCAGGAAGCAGGCAGAAAAACGAGTAACCTCAGAGATGCTACTCAGGGTGTGGAGAATATTAAAGAGCAAAGTGGATGAAAGCTACTGGATGAGCATTATTCTGAGGCTGAAGGTAATATAAAAAAGATAAAATTGGTGGCTGAGGCAAAACATACATTTTATCAATTGTAAAATTAAAAGTGTCATCACAGTTTCCAGCCTTTTCTTCTGATATTCATAGTAACAGAAAATCTCAATTAATGAGTTAGAAACAACTCTAAAATGATGATCCAGCCTTTTTTAAGAGGAGAAGAAGTGATATAATAGATATGTAGCACTAATTGCAAAATACAAGAAGGGGGAAGTATACCAAGAGAATACTGAAAACAACAAAAAGCAGTCAGGAGAAAGAATGAGTCATCAGATAAAAAAACATGAAAAGGTGCATGTTTAAATCTGTAATCAAACTGAAGAGGGGAACTGAAGAAAGAAAGGGTAGATGCCATCACAAGCTGGGCACAGGAAGGAAATTTTCTTGGTTGCGATATTCTACTTATTTGATATACACTTATTTGCTGGGAATAAGGAAGTTTGAAATATGTCATATACAGACTCTCATCTGTCAAATATTTTCATTAGCAATTTCCTCTTTTTCTACTTCTACTCTACATAAAAGATATTTGTGTTCTCAAGAGTGTCCTGTGGGATTTAGGTGGTTCTTACCACAGTCCTGTTTTTTTGAATGAATTTTTGATAGCAGTACACCTGATGTATAACATATATAGCATTTAGAAATAAAAATGTGACAGTTAATTTATTATAATTAAATAAGAAATTGACAAAAAAAAAGCAGAGTTCTTTGAACAGAACAACTAATCATTACAAGCTGTCTTGTTAACAGCTATAGATTTCTTTCATAGTAGGAAAGTCATCAATCAGAAGGAGAAAGGCCAAGTGATATTGAGATCCATCCCTTAGAGGTCACTCCTCACAGTCACAGAGTGGAAACTTTAAAATCTTCCTTCCTTTCCGCACTACAGAGCCAAGCAATTAGTTATAACATGATGTCAGCTAGGTTGGAAATGATCTTTTAAAGCTGGATCCCTAGAGAAAGTATTCCTGTCTTTTGATCTCTTCCTCACTCTGACTGGGGTAGGTACCGTCTTCTGATGTGACTGCAAAGAGCTTGAAGCAAAATTCTGATCTAGGCTTGTAGAAAATGGTATGAATCATATCAGGCAATATTTACAAACCTTGGGAGACATGTACCACACTTCCTTATGCTTTTGTTCTCATAGAGATATCAGCTGGAAGAGACTTGTAGAGGTAATCAAGTACAGTGTCCTACCTGGAGCATGACTAATCCCATGCTAGATAAATCAGCCTTATCAACTGAAGCCTCTAAGGACTTAATTTATAACCACATTAGTAGCTTGTTCCACTGCTGCTTTGAAGATTTTACTAACATTCAACTTGCACCTTTCAAACTATAACTTACAGCCATTTCTGATTGGCTGGAGATTTTCCAGTACCAGGATACTTTTCTCTTGTGAATTCAGATCTGTTTTCTTGGTAACACTCCCTCAGCCAGCTACAGAAATATATTCTTATAAACACATACATCTAGTTGTCAGAAGAGCCATTACATTACCTAAGTCAGTGAAGCTCAGCACTACACCTCAGCTATTTAGTGATTTTTTGTTTTTTTTCTCTCCCATATGACTTGAGACTCAAGCATCTCACAGGAGAGAGAGCTATTACAAAATCTGAAGTGTTATCAAGGTTGGCCCTGCCTTCCCATCAGGTGCTCAAGAATTGTTTCAAGCTGTGATCTAACATTTCCCATGCATCCTCAAAATTCCTCTAGTAGCTTGTGTGTTTAGATAGCCCTCACAAGTTTAGAGTTAATACAACAAAATAGCATAGTTCAGTATAGATCATCAAGTCCAACTGTCTGATCATTTCAGGTCAGACAGGAGGGGAAATGGCAGTCTATCTGGGGGGGCAGGCTGTGAAGAGTTAGGGAGAAGGGTCTTCCAGGTCAATAAGTTTGCTCAATAATTATTAAATCACTGTTCTGTAATTTCAATAGTGCATTGGATGTCTAGGAATATGGCATTTGCTTTGCATGAAAGTGACTTACAGTTCTGATTGTTTTCCATAGACACACCTACAAAGACAGAGGCTCCAGTTTCAGTAAACCATCAGAAAGATCTTAATTTTCCAGGTGTCCTCATACACAATCTATTTAGTGAACTATACCACACTTCAAAGAAACGTAGGAACTGATAAAGCCTGCAAACTGATGAATAGTGCATTGCTGCTAGATAACAGTGTAGAAGATAATAACATAACTATAATTTCTTTTAGATCCTCCTCCACCCCTACATTTGCATGTTCTTTTTTTTTGTTCCACGCACTGAGGCATAAAGATTACAATAACTGCTAATCTTTTCAGAAAACAATTTTCACTAGCTGCAGCATAGTAGTCAAAGGAAACAAGACTTCCTTAAATGTGCAGCTGAAAAGAAAACATTATCAAATAACATATTTACTAATCACAATTTCTCAGAATGAATTGCTATTAAAGATTAGAAGTGTACATCATGCTCCTAAAGAGGTGGAGTTACTCACACGTTTTGCCTTTCATCTTCAATGTTAGTTCCTAGCAAGGAACCTTTGGCCCATAGTGAGATCAAAGATCTGGCAATATGTTTCCCTGTTACACAAGTGAAATTCTGATTCTTTTAAAAAAATAAGGTAAACCCCCACCTTGATTCACTGACTGTATCTATGCTGTAGGTTTTGGCTGTGCTCTAAGGATGCAAAGCTCTGCAAGGCTCTGGTGGGACCCAACTGTGTAACCTTGTTTAGAGCTTAAAGGAAATGAAATGCAAGGCAGCTGCATGGAACTCTGCAGAGCTAAAAGATAGATAAAATTACAAACAGGTATGATTGGTAAGGTGATTATAAGTAGTTAAATAATTCAAGATGAAAAAAAAAAAAAAAAAAAAAAAAAAAAAGGCTTGGCTGAAGATGCTAACTCGGCAACATCAGGGATTCACTTCCACAAGAAATAGAGCCTGGTTGTTCTCGTGACCTTTCTACCTGAGCAGAAAGCCTCTGGGAGCCCCGTTAGATGTGGTGAGCATACTAACACATAGCCTATTCACTCATTAAATCTCAGCTGTCTTCTGTTCACATTTGCCAATAAAAAATTACAGTGTGCATTTAAGCTGAGAATATCCTGCTTGCATAGTCTTTCTGTGCAAACTAAAGTTCCTTGCATGAAGTGGAACAAGGTGAGAGGCCTGCAAGGTTATCAGACCTCCGCACATTTGCAAGGGTCTGGTTCCTGCTGCTATCCAAAGCGAGACCTTGGCTGGGACAAACTAGTCTTGTTCAGGTAGTTCTGGGACAGAGCATAGGGTATGGTGGTCTCTGGGTTGGCATAGAGTCAGTATGCAATGAGAATAAGCATCTAGACCCAGATATGGTACTCTGAGTCCTTCAGGTTCGACATGACCTATGACAAAGGATGGCAGTCCCATTTGTCATCACTTCTTGCTAGTAAACCTATATTTCACCTACACAAACTGCAGGTAACTACTCCTCTGTTGTGACTAAAGTTGTTACAGACAGACTCAGCTGCAGTTATAAGATACCTAACTTATATAAGTTCATAGAATCATAGAATCCTTAGAGTTGGAAGGGACCTCTGAAGGCCCTGTAGACCAAATCCCCTGCAATAAACAGGGATTGTAATCTGTAAAGTATTCTTTCAATATTGCATCTTGGTAGATGCACTCTCTGTCCTTATCCTTTCTCTGTTATTAAATGCAAATGAACTGTTCAAACATTTGGAGTACGTTCATTACTTAACAGATAAGATTCATTGCTTCCTCCTCAAGCAACAGCAAGGAAAAATAACATCATTAAAAAGAAGAGCTTAAAGTTTTAAAAATTGGGTTCCGATTATCTCCTAGACAGCCCAGGAAGCTGGCCTAGCCATTTATTTTTGGAATTAAATGAAAGAAACCAACACAAACATTGAGAAATATTTTAAAGAGACCTGAGCCTTACCCTGGTGTCAATGAACAACCCTTCCAAAAAGATTGTGGAGAGATGAAAAAGCTGATTTCTGTTACTTCATTATTGCTTAAACGCACACAAACCCCACTTTTTATTTTTTCTAGTGTATTTGTTTGAATTTCTGCCTGTGAAATAGGTGAGAATACACTTAATATTCCATGAACAGCCTGAGTCCAGAGGAGCACTGTACAAAGTGTGCACAACCAACTCTTGAGGAATTAGCCCTTGGTGACAGCAGGCTGATTGTTAGCAGGTTTCTGCACCACTCCCACTGCACCTCTTTGTGTAATGCCCTCTGAGGAGCCATACGAACTCAGACATTTAAACCCCTGTGTAACACAGAATGTTAAATAGTGGCACAAACTGATAATGGTTAAATGTGGGTTCAAAAGCAACAACTTGAAAATACAAAATAGTTCAGAAATGCCTTCATTATCATTAGGGATCAGTACCTCCACCACTTATTTTTTCTTATCCAACTCTGTGTATCACATCCCATATATGATTTTCATGAAGAATGCAGATAGTGCTCTGAGTGATGTTATTTTCAAAGTTGTCTATAGTTGCTATTTTAACATCTATAATCTAGAGTAGATTGCCAGTCATTTTATAGAAGACTTGCACAACCCTGAAACTTAATTCTGCCATTTAGGCTGAAAGCTGTCAGCTGTTCTGTAAAGCACATTGTCTGGTTCTGTGCTCAGAAGCGCCAGATTCAATCCAGCTGGTGCTTGAAAAATCAAGTTGTGACCCATCCAACCTACCCTGATAGAGCCCCCACCCCTGATGGAGCTGCCATGATCCTGAAACTACCTGCTCACTTTGGTATCATTACCATCAAATGGCTCTGGGGGAATTATGGAAGGTGCTGCCTTGTGACCCATGCACCTGTATCTAGTGCCATTAGTGCTACAGTTACAATGATTCAAAGACCTACAACCTGTTCTGACAGCAGCTGTTTCAGTGAAAGGGATGTGATAACTCCAGCAATCCCCATGCTTCATTTCAAATTGTAGAAGGAGAGTGTGAGTTTGCAAGGATAAATGAAATTGCGATAGAAGAAGGTCTCAATTTTGCCCTGGTTTGAATTCTGATAAATTGCACAGAAAACTTATATACGTATAAAAAATCTGATTCTCTTCTGAAATGAAACACGCAGTGAATTCCCAGACTCAGGGTTTGGCAGATTTTTGTAGAGTTATTCAAAGAATACTCTGTGAATCCTGGAAGAAGCTGAACAGCTTCTCAGAGAAGTTTTTCTTACAGCCGTTATCCTGGACTGTGGCAGCTTAGCATGTTTAACATGACCAAACAGACAGTATCCAGCAATTTGTCTTTAAAAGCCTCTTAATAGCAATGGTCTTCATGGCTACAGTGGAAAGCATCCATATACCTATGCCAAACGCTTACTAAAGCTCATTTTACACAGACAGTATTTAAACTCTGGTAACTGATGGAGAGCCAGCACAGAGATAAAAGGAAAACACACATTCCTACACATTGTCACTGTCAAAGCTCTATCATACCCCATAGACCAGATAACAGCCAGTGGATAATAAACCTCCTTGATGCAAAGTACATCACAGTATGAGATAATGCTCACTGAATTAATGTGAGAGACTTAACTGACTTACATAGCCTCTATGTCACAGCCTTGTTTAACCATCTAATAGTTATCTAAATAGCAGAGCGACAAATATACTTGGATAATGACTAGAAACTATTACCAGGAGGAAGAGACTGCAAGCTTAAAATAGAGAAATGTATCCTCCCTTATATATAAAAACTGGCCAATTTTTAAATTAGCATTCTCTTTTACCAAATTGAAGTTGCTTTTCAAGGACAAATTTTTAGGCATAGAGCCAGGGGAAACTGTTCAGCTATTCCTTTTGCATATCTGAACACCTACCTGAAAGCTATTACTGTCAGTTTTGTACAATGCAATGGGGACAGAAAACACAAGAAAAACAAATTAGGCATAAAATTAATGAATACAGCCAAATAAACACTAACAAGCAAAAATATTAGCCAGATGGCATTACTTTTCTAATCAATAGATACAATAGATATTGTCTAGAGAAAGTCACTCCAAAGAATTATCTCTCAAGCTTATTGCTTTATATTCCCACTTCATTTCCTTTGGTAATATTTTGTTAACTATGTCCCATCCCCCCCTGCAGTGATGTTTTAGTCGACAAAGCAAGTATTCATTTATGTAACTTATACGTTAAGATCATTAATGTGGTTCTATTGGTAGAGCCTAACCTTGCAGACTTCTTGTCAAAATGCCCCAGTGACAAAACAGACTTGAGATCTCACTCGCTTACAGGCCAGTCAAGCAAGAAATTGTATCTTTCCCTCACGGTTCTTGTAAAGCTATATTGGTTTGCCTTGGCAAAAGAGCAGCTAGAATCATCTTATCCCTTGTATGCATACCAAATAGTGGCAAGAAACTGGCCTTCACGTCACAGCCACCCACTTTGAGCTCTGTTGATAACATTTGGTGTCGCTTCTCAAAGGCTGAACTAACTCATGTGACACTCAGACTTTCACAGATTATACAGCTGGGCGACCTCCAATCCGCAAAGAACTAACAATAACTCTCAGCTAATTACTCCCTGTTCCAACACCTCTGAATTGCAGCAAAGTGCAAAGAAATTGATGGAAAAATACAAGATTTAAGGGACAGGATAGAACATCCTAACCATAAACATCCAGTGCCACTAGAAATGCCTGATGGCATACAGCCGCTACTGCAGAGGGTGTAGGTCTTCCATATGCTCTATGTCATTTTTGCCAGCTCCTTGCAGATGTCTGGGGCACCCAAGGGAATCCACAATGTCACTGGATACTTCAGTTGGGACAGTCACATCACTTTGGTGTCAGAGAAATCACAAACAAGCAGGCAAAGCAGCTTTCTAATTTAGAGCTTACAGGTATTACCATACTGGCCATCTCCTAGGCTTGATCACTAAACTTTTCAGAATCTCTCATACATTTTCAGTGCACTGTGTGTGATTATGGTCGTGAAATCTGTCAGAGCTTGTGTTGTGTGTTGAATCCCACACACAGCATTTTGAAACTGTATGGGCTGTCATTTCTCAAAAAAAGAAATAAAAAAAAATTACCAATGTGATTTGTGATTTAGTTGCTGTTTTTATTTGGGACGTGAAAAACTAAATTAATAAAATAATTTTAAACTTTAAGAGTCAAGCTGGTTTCCAGGAAGATACAGCAGAAATCCATCCAGTGCTTAAGATATGGTTGTTGGAATTAAAATGGGAGTGATAACTCTATATCTGGATACAGAATAAATTTCTCCATTCCTTATAGCCTTCAGTGGGACTTATACCTGAATAAAGAGCGAAGAAACCATATAGACAACACTCATCTTGTTGAAATCAGTCTTCCTAAATGCAAACAGAACCATGGTACAAGCAAACTGGGACATCAGGAAGTGGCTGCATTTGAAGCCTGACTAAACAGGGTAGGTGTTGACAGCATGAAAGACAAAGGTGAAAAAGATGCAAGTGATAAGAAGTAGCTTCAAAACCAAGGGAAATCTCATGGAACTTGCAAGATACCCTTTTTCCCCTTTCTCTTTCTTTTTTTTTTTTTTTTCCCAAAAGGAGTGCTCTACAACTCCAACCTAAAATGCAGTGCTTCTTTTCTTTTTTTTAAATACTAAAATATAGTTAAACCTGCAAAGAGCTCATGTGGATTAAGGGTTTCTTGTCAAATCCATACAAATGAATACAGCAGGTGTCTGGAATGTCCTAAGCAGCAGTGCTGGAGCTTGGGAAATTACCACTCACAGGGACTACTTGGGTACTCTTCCTGTCAGTCAGTCTTGCCCCTGGATGCTCCTGTGGAGCTGGATCACAGCACAAAGGTCTCATAAGCATAAGCATAAATATATCAAAACTACTTTTGTACTGCAGTTTATCTTCAAGCCAGTGCAGGGTGCAGTGTGGACTGCATATCAGAGAACTCAAATTTTATTTCAGTTAGATGAGATAACACACAGAATGGATTTGGATATGCTTTTTTATGATAGCATACATTTTCATTGCAGCCAGTCAGAGAAAAAGATTTCCTTCTTCCTTAAACTTATGAACTCTGTAAGTCCCCCAAATTCTGTTTTTTGCTGTAAATAGGAGCAACAGTATGATTCAGTTCACATGCACAACTTTTTTCCACTTCACCAGACAAATGGTGTCCAAACCTCTGATTAAGACTCACTCAGTTAACACCAATTATGTACCATAAGCTTCTAGCAATAAGCTTTCAAAATTCAGAGGACAATGATCCTGAAATAAGCTTTCAAAATTCAGAAAACAGCGAGACTAAAATAACATGAACACCCTCACCAGAAAGCCAAAATATTTTTCCATCAGTTTCTTTTCAGTTCACTGCAATTCAGAGGTGTTGAAACAGGGAATAATTAGCTGTGAGTTATTGTTAGTTCTTTGCATATTGGATGTATAATCTGTGAAAGTCTGACCATTGCAGCATGGCACATGGTCCATGCTTCAAATCCAAGAGTAGAAGGGCCTAGGTTCACGCGGAAGTTAATGACATTAAAATACACTGTTTCTTGTTTCTCCTTGTAGAAACTAGCTCATCATTTAAAGAACTTAAAGCACAGCAGTGTCTATATCCATCTAAAATTACTTACATTTCCACGAACCCATATATTTCTCATACAAATTCATATGCACTTGTGAATCAGGTTATTCTACTGTTCTTACTGAAATCACTTCTATTGAATTCAGTCCATGACACTTGTGCCAAGCTGTGAGCTTGCTGGCTCAGAAGCAGAAATTAACCTTTAAATTAATCACAGTGAGCTTCTGTTTTATATACCTGCAGTGATGGTTGTCTACAATAGGAACCAGTTTTGGCAAATGTTTGGCACTACATTTTGGCTCACAACATGCAATTTTATGCTGGATGCAGTCAAGTAGAAGTCTAATTCCAGTTTTGCTAATATAACAGCTTTGCAGTCCAAATCAATTTTCACTTCTTTCTTTGAAACATTTTAAAAAGTTAATGGATACTGTTTTCACAAGTAAAAGTTCCACTCATCAATAAAAGGAAAGAGAACATTTACCAGAAATAATTTTCCTTGTTTCCCATTTTAACTGGAAACTTCTTTGTTTAATGGTTTCTACAGGCTGTTGGCAGTAACATATTTACATGCTCTTTTAGGTAATTTGTTAGCATGCAATAAATCTGTGGCATACAGCTTCTTTCCTCTCCTTCCCCATGATGATTTATCCTAACACTGTTCAGTCAACAAACATGAAAACAGCTCTTTCTGCTTTTAGCGTATACATTAGAATACCAAATATATATGAAACATATATATATGCAAATAAAACCCCAAACATTTTATACTCTTACGTTTTCTCTAGTAGAATCATTTCCTGTGTGTTTTCGGTGCTGTTGAGTTCCCTCAGGTCACTTGTGAGATAATACTGCTGTCTGCCCCAAAAGAAAACTAAAGACATCTTTAACGAGGAAGAGACTTCTCTCCCTCCATTCTTCCACTGTATTTCAGAGGGGGTAACATGAATGGAAAGCTCATTTTTGCTCGATTCAGTGAGTCCTTACTTTGCCTTCAGTGTAACAAAGAGAGGAGACCCGAGGGCGATAGCCAATTCTGATTAATTCTTGAGTTCTCTACAGGCTCTGAATAACTCACAGAATAAAAAGCATTGGATGCTGTAAGTTTGCCGGAAGTTTAATCACAAGCTATTCACAGCAGTTTCACATCCAACCCCAGCTGCTGGTGACTGTTGTCTTTTCAATGTGCATCCTAGCAGACTCCACTAAGCTACCTCCCACAGCACCCTGGTACTCCTGCAGCCTGATGGGACCACCTACTGCGGGTGCCATGTCAATCTGAGAGGACTTATCCCTTATCACTGCTGCCAGTTTGATGCCCTACACTAAGATTTCATCTTCTGCAGAGTCACAAACCTCATGAATAAGTTCATGTGGCAGGTCTCAAAACACCCTTTCAGACCACCAATGTTCCTTGGTCTGTCTTGTAAGTTTTGAATTAACCTTTAACCCAACCATACCACAAAGGGAGGCCAGTATCACAGAGGATCCTAAACTCACTGAGAAAAGGTCTTTGCATTTTACGTTGCAGCAGAAGCAAAGGGCAAGGAAAGAAGAGCAAAAATACCACATCTTTATGCTTTGGAATTAGGCAAAGCAAAAATAGTCTGCTTTTCCCCTTCTCTTCTGTCAGGGTAAGACTAATTGTTCTGGTGAAGAAAGGCTTTCAGAAGCAGTTGCAGCTGAGAGCTCGCAGCTCTGGAGATCCAGTCAGCCAGGCAGGACTGAGGCTCTCAGTGTGGGCCTCAGCTCTCCAAGTTTCCTCGTCACATCCACGGCTCCAGATAACGTCCTCTCTCTCTGGAAAATTCCACAAGTGCTGGCAATGTTCCTGTACTTTCAGCTACAGATACCCCTCACTGAGTTGTTGTCTGATGCTGGTTGCACAAACTACAGCGTCTGAAACTGAACTGCTGGAGGCCTCAAGCTCTGAGGCACTGTGTCGCTAATACTGGCGACGTGCAGGCCAAGCCTGAACCTTAGGTTGATCGGAGCCAGTGGAGTTGCAGTTTGGACCTAACATTAGATTGCTCCATGCATGTGGTAGGCACGTAAATGTAAATAAAGATGTGCCTGTATCCAACACCCACCGACAGAAGTGGCTTGATGCGAGAGTACTAGTGGGCAGGAAAGCTAGGGAGAACACCCAGAGCCCAAAATGAGCAATTTCTGAGATTCATCCTTCCTTCAGAGCAGCAAGTAAAATGATAGAGAATCTCTTGTGTAAGTAACCTGCTACTTATAAAAGGTAATATAAAGCTCCCAACCATTTAATAAACCTCACAAGGCAACTGATAAAATCCAGATGGAAGAGATAAGGTCACTCTGACTGGCTAGTTGTCAAATCAGTCACTATGGCAGATAGCAAGTGCCTGTTGATTGGCAGGTCATTATCCTCTGTCAGTCTTCAATAACCTGGGTTATTAAAATTATAGGTATGGAACAGGAATAAATGATAACTTATCTACATATTATGGCCAAAAGCTGTGTGTTTGGAAGCTTTTTTTTTTTTTTTTTTTTTTTTTTTACTCGCAAGGGGGGGACTCCCTTGACAGGNTTAACTCCGAAGGTGGTGATGCACTGGAACAGGTTGCCCAGAGAGGTAATGAATGTTCCAACCCTAGTGGCAAGGCTGGATGTGGCTCTGGGCAGCCTGGTCTAGTGGTTGGCGACCCCGCCCCTGGCAAGGCGGTTGAAAGCAGATGATCTTTGGGGTCCTTTTCAACCCAGTCCATTCTATGATTCTATGATTCCTTATCCTCAGCTGAGGAGCACTAGAGAAGTCCTACTTCCTGTAGGGAGAGTCTATGGAAGGAAACCACCTGAGGATCTAATCTCAACTCATTAATTTTGCTTTTTAATTCTAACTGAGGACTGCATTAATTTTTAATAGGTAACATTATTTCCTTGGTTCTCTTTGAGATGATGAATTAGATGTGACCAAACCCTACTCATTGCAAGGGCTAATGTTTCTGGTTTTGGCCCTTAATAAAATTATTCAATAATAATGTAATTGCTCATGAAGCCACCATCTGCTACGTACTTCCTGTATTAAACAAAGATCTTCTTTGGCTTAATACTCAGGAAAGAGCCAGGCTATGAGTTACAAGGGGCGTCTTTCAAAAGAAAATTACATTTACCTTTTAAAGCTAATATGGTCTGAATTCCAAACTAAATTAGAACTATCCTGAAGTAGCTCCTGTACTAAGCCAAGTCCTGCCCCTAAACACAGCTGACCTACAAAGGCACTAGCAGGGTTCCCGTTTCTCCCTCAGTCACTGCAGTACTCTGCTTGCTAGCTGAGGCGAAGGCGGCCTGCTGAAAATAGTGATGCCCTGGTTGTATTGGTGGCAGCATTAACCAAAGCACTTGAATGAAACTTGTCTAGATGTACCTTTATCCAGTGTTAGTACATCTTCTGTGTACAATACAGGAGTACTCTTATAGTCAATTCACAGTGCATGAAGAAAAATTTTGGACAGATCTTGTCACATAAATCCCAGATTTGCAAAAGCCATTGAGATTCTCTCAGAATAATGACCTCCACCTGATCTTCACTCATACACTCTGGAACAAGGCAAACTTGAAGGAAAATGTATTTTTACTGGAGATAAAAGGGAAAATGGTCCGTTTCCTACACATTTGTGTGACTTTTTCTTGTACAATTTTCAAGGGATAATGTCTCTCATGAATTTTAGCTTTTTGATAGTCTTTCACCTATGCTTGTAAATGGATTTTACAAAGTCTTGATTTTTTCAGACCTATTTTAACAGAATTTTCTATCATCTCCCCCTATTTATTTATTTATTCCAAAGAAATTAAGAGCCTTTTCCAATTAGTAGAAAGACATTAAATCTGGGAATAATAAGTATGGTTTCACATATCTAGTTTGGTTGTGAAAGATGTGCCTCTAAGTAGTTTTCATTTGGTTTTTGGAGCATTTCAGACAGACATTTTCACAATTTTAAGGAGAAAAGCAGATTTGATGGAAAAAAAAAAAAAGCCACAAAAACATTAGCCTCCACAGCACAGAGGAACAGCTATCTATTTTGTATGCATGGCATTCTCTTGCAATTTTATACCATCAGATATGATATATCGTTCCCTTAAAAATTTTCACTGCTGTCTTATCCTGGGAGGTAGTGCTATAGGGAATGTGGCTCTTATGGCTTATGAAGGAAAAGCGTAAGAATAAACTAGGAAATTTATCACTTTCCTGCACTTCTGGTTACCATTTTCTGCTGTACACTCTTCTTAACACTCATTAAATAATGCTTGAATTAAAGCAAAACCTTGTATGGTGTTCCCTCCAGTGATGTTCCCCTTCACTCCCTATTTCCCTGACTAACCATCTCACTGACTAGAGTCAGCGTTTTGTGTTGCTAGGGCTGCTCTGTGAAGCTCCAACCTGCTCTCTTTTTCTAAAGTTAGCCCTGTGTTGATATGACAATCCATTGCCTGTTATTTAAAAACATCATTAACAATACCTACAATCTGAATATTTATATTTTGAATATTTTCTTACGTTTATTTAATTGCCCAAAGCACCCTTTGTTTCTGTCATGCTTGCTTAATTGAACTTCTGCTGAAAGATACCTCTGGTTTTGAGCAGAAAATCAGCCAATTAACTGGAACAAGTAACTGCGCTAAGTTCTCTGACAACAGAATCTGGTCTGTGCTTAAAGAGCTTCTGCACTGAATCTCTAGCTGAGTAAACAGGGAGATACAACCAAGAAACCTTTATGTTCTGTAAAAAATTGTGTGTATAATTGGAATCATCCTGCTGCACTGTTGTTGTTGAAGGCACTTATGGAAGGTAAAATTTATCCAGTGTTGATCTCTAGTGCTAAAGCAGTCCCAGTGTTTACAGAGGAAATTATCTTTCACAAAGCCCAAATGAGTTCCCTCAATTTAAATAACGCGAAGCTGCACAGACCTATAGATAAATATTCCATTCTAGGATTGGATGAAGTTGTTCCTGTTTCATTTACAAGTGTACTTCTACTCTGTTTCAATTACTGCATGGCGAGTTAGACTTAGAGAACTGAGAACTGATAATTTCCAGATACCCAAGTGAGAGCCATTCTGTAAATACTAAATGAACAGTAGAAAAAAGGAGCTCAAAGTTCTTAAGTCAGAGGCAGATGCATAATAATCATGCAGTATCACAGAATCTCATTGAATCAGGCCTCTTTTCATGGATCCACTAAAAAATTACTTGCTTGCCTAAATATTTTCTATAATTCTATTGATAGGTAGACAGTTGGACTGGCTGACCTTAGAAGTCTTTTTCAACCTTGGTGATTCTACAATTTTATTATCTCAAAACAAGCAGTAACACAACTTCTGTGATGTAATGGACTAACAGCTGACGATGGCTTAATGATCACAGTCCTTCCACCATCTTTGCCTACTATTTTGCTAGTCTTGTCTGACCATGCTTGAGAGAAATCTACTCTCTCAAAGTAACTGAGGTGCATAGCTGCCAGTACGTCAAACCCTTTGGTACTGCTAAAATCCTTGAACTCCATACTGATCTGTCACCTGCTCTGTAGGCTTATGTAACTACTTTTCTCTCACTAGCCACCTGCAAAGCAGTTATGTCATTATGTCAACAAATAACACCATGTTGTAGTCCAGGCACAAATTTTCAGTTCAGGCTCTCACCTATCTGTCCCGCTTCTTGTGGTCAAGTTACTTACATTAATTAGTTGCATTTCACCAATAAGAAAACAGGTGCAAGACCTTCATGCAGGCATTGCAGTTTTGCTAACACTCATTGGGTAGAGGGCTCAGTGTGGAAAGTCTTATTTTCACAACTCCACTCTGTCTGACACAACATAAGAAGTTAGATGCAAGTTTCCTAGAAACCCGCAAAATTCTGCAGTCACCAGGGACCTTGTGCTAAGATGTGGCAATCAAAATCCTTCCTATTGAAGGGGGTTAACTTTCCAAAAATGTAAGCATTGAGCTCTATTTAAGAAAAAAAAAAAAAAGAAGAAAAGATCAAAAGAGACCATCTGCAGTGAAGGGACTGAATTTGTAGACCACGGAGTCATGTTCAAGCCTACGACTAAATGAATTTTCAAGTGTTTGTACAAGTAAACAACTCCAACAAAAACAACTGAGAAAGCATTAGCTCTTACTGCCCCCAAAACATATGAGTAAAGACATCCTGCTGGGCACACTGAGGACCTCTGGCTAATTTTGAGGCTAACTTAAGCAAAATGAGGAAGTGGAAGGGAGTCTTCAGCCTCCGAAAGAATGTCCTAATCAGTGCCTCTAAATTCCTTAATGAAAATACTTAACATCTCCTCTTGTTCCACAATTTAGTAGAAATTAAAGTTATTAATATTCATTATTATTTGCAACCTTGAGTTGTAAAGTAATAAAGAGATTTTAAAGCAATACATGTAGGAAATTACTAGCTCTTTTAAAAGCAACCCTTAGCAAATCTGTTTTTTCCTTATCAGGCTCACCTTTTATACAAATGAGTACACTAATGCTTCCTGCCTTTGAAATTCAGCAATTATGATCCTGTGACTAAAGAAAGATGACTTTCTGAAAGGTTACTGTCACAAGAAATCTTCAGTTGTTACAAGAATAAAAATGCTTTGATTTACAGAGAAGCAGTAGACATCAAATCCTTTTAATAGCACTGAATCTATAATCCTATATTTAGCAGATATGTGTAAAAAAGATATATGTTTTATACATAAAATCAGCACAAGTACTCTGTAACTCTGTTCTGTAAACATTTTGGATGGAAACTTGGAAGAAGTCTGGAAACATGTAGAATATCATAGAAATATCACAGTTAACATTCTGGAGAAAGGAACAGATCCCTAGAATAGACATATAGTTGTTACATCTTGAGGAGCACACAGTAGCAAAATATGAAGCTTGGCATAAGTATTCTGCCACTGCTCGCTATCTGACTCACCTAGAAATAGGTTGGTACAAACCAATTAAAATATAAAACATATGTTTATATGCAGCTTTGTATATAAGTTATCAGGCACCACTAGAAGTGATTCAGAAGAAAGTTCCTTTGGTGTGTGTTATTTGTGATCTCATTTGCAAACAGCATACCTCATGAATAAGTCATGAAGTACTGCAAAACTATTCTGAGCATTTAACTGGAATTTTACAAGTTCTGTAAAATTGTAGTTAGTAAAAACATGGTAATTGTATGACAGCAAAAAACAACAACCAAAATCAGTATCTCATGCATTACAAAGACATGTACCAAATTGTTCTATTTTTTACAGTGTACATTTCAATGAAAAATTAAATCCACTAACATGGAAAATATGAAAGATCTGGAGAAGACATTTCAGTGGTTAGGATATTTAGAGGAAAAAAAAAGTATTTCAATGAATCTGATCTTTTGAGAATTTGAAGTAAATTTATCAAGTAGTTCTTGCTATAGAGAAAATTTAGAAGAAAAAAAAAGCTTTGAGATGTTCTGCTGCAGTGTCATTGAAGCTAACTTTTTAATTTTGAAATCTCATGTATCATTTTGAAATAAATTTACATTGAAGACAAAATTGTATGCTATACAACCAGAAGTAAAATAGACTGACCGGAATGAAATCAAGTGTTTCCTTCTAGGCAAAAGAATGTATTTTGTGTTAACACGGAATAAACTTTACTTGATTTTTTTTTCGTATTTCTGAGTGAAAAATGTCACTTGACTTTTATTTTTTACTGACATGAGATCTTATTTAAAATCTTACCATGGATTTCAAGTGACCATCCCTATGTTTTGTTAACAAAAAATCCTCTGCCTTCATGATTCAGCAACTGAACTGAACATCATAATTGCCCTTAAGCTCCTCTGGACAGCACAAAAAGAGTCGGCAAAATGAACACGTAAATGCCATGGAAACACAACTTTTCTGAATCATGAAAAACACAGGGTGATCTTAGTTCTTTACAAAACTTGCACTATCTTCACATTTTCATAACTATTTAATATTAAATCCTGCATTAAAAAAAAACCTGAAAATATTTTACATAATTTACATATTGGAAGTCCTTTCTTCCACAACTGCACAGAAGTTTCTCTGAAACAGACATGACAACATCGTGTTCCAACCCCTCTGCCATGGGAAGGGACAGTATCCTCCAGACCAACTCACTCAAAGCCCTATCCAACCTGGCCTTGAATGCCTCCAGGGATCCACAGCTTCTCTGGGCAGTCTGTGCCAGTGCCAAACTAGATTTCTTCCCACCTTCTAACCTAAACCTCTCCTTTTTAGCTTAAAGCCCTTACCCTTTGTCCTATCACTACACTACCTAACAAAGAGTCCTTCTCCACCTTTCTTGTAGCTCCCTTTTTGGTACTAGAAAATAATAAATAAAAGTAGAGTCCATGTCTATTTTCAGTAACAGGTTTTTTTGTTTGTTTGGGTGTTTTTGGGTTGGTTTTTTTTTTTTAGATTGTTAAATGTTTTATCCATTTTTGCTACTGTGAAGTTTTCTGTTCTGGTAGTAAAGCACTTACTAAATTCACAACAATATCGCTAAGTTGCTAAAAGGAATCCTGTAAGCAAGCCACAAGCCACAGAGTCAATCTATCTGCTAAACATTTCAGCCTTGCGTACTATGAACGTGAAGATGTGACTCATTGGTGCATTTCTTATCTCCAGCCTAAGCTGAAGCAATAGAATTGGACAGAAAAGTTTTACTTTGTTTCCTTACAGAGAATATAGTGAATCCAAGATCAAATATGTCATCAGGTGACAGGGTATACGTGGCAGAAAATACCAAAAAAGAGGCAAAATTGCAGAATGAATTCAAGTAGGCATAGCATAATAATAATAGTATCCAAAGTGATCTGTAGCCAATAAAGAAATTGGGCTGTTAAAAGGAAATTCAAGAGTAAATGCCAGTAAATGTAAAACAAGACTGGAGACTATCCAGAAATATTAGTTTCTGCAGTTCAGAACATTGGTCTGCAAAAGGCCTAGTTTAGTCTCTCTTTTGTTATCACCAGTATCACATTTGAAAAGACATCAGAGCTGTGTTGATCTTCCTTATCTTGATATTAAATTGGTACCATTTTTTTCTTTTTATTTCAAGCAAATATACCTCTCACTATAGCCATCATAGTAATTATTTTTAATGCTAGATTCTTTTAATGCTAGCATCTAATGCATTAATTCTACAATCTAGATAAGTAGAAAAACAACAATCTAAACTGGATATTCTATCTCACCTTATTTTGCTGTTTATAGAAGTAATGTTTCCTTTTCTTAACTTTTTCTCACTTCTAGTTTGTCTACTTCCACCTCACAGGTATACTTAACTGCTTCCCTTTGCTGAATTTCCCTAGCAGTTGCTCCATACAATAAGGCTGTGTTTTTCTCTTCCTCCAGATTACATGGTAGGCTTAGTGCTTCGGCACTAAAAAAGGCTGGCAGAGAAAGGGGAGGAGAAGTAGCAGGGTGTGTGAGACTCCACCACAGAGCAACTCAAACTTTTCAAGGCAGGGATAAAGAGAAATTCACTGGAGGTTATCTGCAAACACTGCGTGAGCTCTAACCTTTTTACAACGGGCATGTCCTGCTGGCTCTTCAGTGCCATCCCTCTGCTTCCTATGCACTTCAGAGTCAGACTTCCCCTCTGCTGCCATCTGTCACACAGCAACAAAATGCAACAGAGTACTGATGGGAAGGTTCAACCTCTACTGCCATACCACCGACATCTGTCCCTGATACTGTGAACCAACATAAAAAAATAGGAGGCATTATTTTCAGAGCAGCCCTCACCCAGTTACTGTAAGAATGTAACTCTCCATTCACATCAAACCCTCTAGGTCATGACCCTCCTTGAAGAGGTGTTGGCAGGGAAAGCTGCAGTGTCACTGAGCACATCACACTGAGGGCAGCTGCAGTGGGTAGAGAAGTCCGGCAGCCCAGAAATTGCTTTTAGAAGGAAGAAATTTGGACAAGGAGCTTTTGACAAGCCTAGCAAACCTGCACTGACTCAGTCCCTGATCTTTTATTCTTCTCACTTCTTTCTGCAGATATAAGTATTAGAAATATAAGCAACATCTAAACAAGGCTCCCAGTACTGTTCCTCAAGTAAGAGATTGTTTTTCATTACCTACATTTAGATTATATTGCCATACAACAACAGTGAAACAAGATAATGTGAAAGCTTATTTGGTGTAAGAATTTTGATGGATTTAATGCATAGCAGCCACTTGCAAGGCATTGAAAGTCAGGTCAGGTAATACCTACAGTTTTCCACAGCTAAAGTAAAGTGCAGTCACAGCAGCAGACACAGAGCTGAGGAGCTGCCGCTCGTGACAAGGGCTATTTAAATGCAACCCTTATCAGAGCAAGCACAGGTTGGCCTCATGTTTTCTACTAATCAGAGAGGGATTGTGTATTTCTTCCTTCTCTCTGCATCATTACTTTTCTTGGGGCAGGATCTCTATTTAACAGAAAATGTTGAAATGATACATCAGTAATTACAATAGATGAATAGATGATGCACTTGCATGAGTCTGTACTGAATAAGTTTTCTCTTCAGCTCTTCAGAGAGTCAATAAAAAAAACCCACAAACCCAGGAACCTGTTCTCGAGGACAATGGAGTGGAGCAGAGCTGTCAGATCTTTAAGGAAGTTTTCTTTAGGTCAAAAGAGCTTTCTATCCTCAGGTGTTGGAAGTCAGGAAAGGAAGGCAAGAGACCTAGCATGGCTGAACTGGGACCTGCTGATTGAACTGGAGAGCAAGGAGAGAATGCACATGCAGGAATAGGTAACCTAGGAGGAATATTAGAATACTGCTAGGCTGTGTAGGTATGAGGTCAGGAATGTCAAAGCTCAGATGGAACTGGGCTTGGTTAGCGATGCAAAGAAGGATAAGAAAGGTTTCTATAGGTACATCAATTGGAAAAGGAAAGTCCAGAAGGGCATACCGTCCCTAGTGAGCAACGCTGGCAGGCTGGTAATGACAAGAAGAAGGTTGAGCCACTGAACAACTTTTTTTTGCCTCAGTCTTCACTGCCAGCTGCTCTACAAACAGTCCCCAAGCAGCTGGTTTAGAAGGTGGGAAGTGGGGGAGGAATGACCCTCCTGCTGTAAGCAAAGATCAGGTTTGCAGCTGCCTAAGGAACCTGAGCATGTATAAGCCTATGGGGCCCAATGAAATGCATCATCAGAGTCCTGAGGGCTGATATAGTCTCCAAGCCACTCTCAATGATCTTTGAAGAGTTCTGCTGACAAGGTGCAGTCCCTGGTGACTGGAAAAAAGGCAGTGTCTCACCCATTTTTAGGAAGAGTAAAAAGGATGACCCAGGGAACTACCAACCGGTCAGTCTCACCTCTATACCAGGAAAGGTCAGAGAGCTTTCCAGAGATCCTCCTGGAAGCTACACTAAAGCACATGGAACAGAAGGAGGTGTCATGTGATAACCTGCACGGCTTCACCAAGGGCAGGTCCTGCTGATAAGCGTTGTCACTTTTTATGGCATAACTGCATCAGTGGACAAGAGGAGGCACTGATTTCATCAGTCTGAACTTCAGTGAGGCCTTTGACGTGGTTTCTCACAACATTCTTCTCTCCAAATTGGAAAGATTTAATGGATGGATTGTCCAATGGATGAGGAATGGATTGCGAGATCATACTCAGAGTGTGGTGGTCAATGTCTCAGTGTCCAGGTGGAGATCAGTGATGAGTAGTATTCCTCAGAGGTTAGTAGTGGGACCAGAGCTCTTTAGTATCTTTGTCAATTACATCAACAGCGGGATTGAGCAAGTCTGAAGATGATACCAAGCTATGGGGGTGTGGTCAATATGCCAGAAGGTAGGGATGCCATCCAGAGGGACCTAGGCAGGATCCAGCTGTGGGCCCAGGTGAACTTCATGAGGTTCAACAAATTCAAGTGCAAGGTATTGCACTTGGGTTGTGGCAATTCCCCCTAGCAGTTCAAGCTGGGGGATGTAAGCATGGAGCACAGCCCTGGAGAAAAAGATGACAAGCTGGGCATGAGCCAGAAATGTGCCCTCGCAGTCCAGAAAGCCAACCATAGCCTGGGCTGCATTGAAAGAAGCATGGCCAGCAGAGCTAGGGAGGTGATCCTGCTCCTCTGCTCTGTGCTGGGGAGACCTCTCCTGTACTCACATCTGTACCATGTTCAGATGAGGAGTCCTCAGTACAGGAGAGATGTGGACCTATTGTAGTGTATCCAGTGCAACCTTTCTGCGCCCAAAATAAGAACACAAAATTTATTCCATAAATGTTAAAAAGCCACAAAATCAAGTAAACAAGCAAGCAAACAAAAAACTCTCCCTGACTGGTGACTTTTTACTATACACCTTAACTTTTCAGATGCAGAAACATGGATCTGCCTGTTCCTCTGGAGACAGTTCCTGACCTGCTTTATCTTGCTGCACGCTGAAATACTTTGATCTGTTCTGCAGCACAAGATATGATCCTGCAAATGCCACAGTTGCAAGAGATAGCATGTGAAAAAGCTAATTCTGTCTAGAGCTTAATGCTTGCAATTTTATAACCTACCTTGTATGATACATCATAAATTACAGACCTGGGAATGAGGAGGAAAGATAAGTAAGGAGAAGATTCCCCTAGCTAAGTTAACGGTAAGAAAAGGTTTAAATTCCAACCCACAGCTCTGACTTTTCTTCACCATGTCCCTTTCCTCAGCAATACTGGAAAGCGTTTACAAAAAACTTAGTTTCACCATCTGCATATAGAGTGTGTTATGCAACGTCCAGATTTCACAACATTTGCTTATTCTCACCCTGTCACTGCAGAATTGCCATTATGGCTGAGGAATGGCAAATAAATGGCCCAGTCCTATCAGGATAGGAAAAAAATTTGCTTATTTAATTTGTAGAAATAGAACTGAAACATACTGGGGTCACAGATGGATGAGGTGAGGCATGCAGCATCTAAAGGACCCTATCAAATACCTCTTTGAACAACTGCTGGATAGAAACAGAGCAAGAGATACAGAAAGTCAAGTTTTGTCTGAAACATTATTTCATTGAGGCATCCTTCGTCAGTTCTCTATTATGTAGAAAGAACAGTCCCTTGAAAAATGATAAAGACTCGCTTAAGAAAGCTTTTCAGTGTGAAAGAAATACAAAAATAAAATTTTTCAGACACGTATACTACATCATATACATCTTCCTACAGAGGAAGAAAACAAAACACTTTCCCTCCATGCAGAGAGAATGAACGAAAAGGGCAAGAAAGCATTTCATCCTCAAACGTAAACAGCTTTCAGATTCAAGCTGTATATCCACCAAAACAATGTAAATATTATCAGTTCAAAATCTGGAAAAAACCTGTCAAGTTTTGCTATTTGTTTCAAATTTGACACACAGTTCATAACTGAAAAAATTCTCAAATGTCGGCCAATTTTGCAGTGGAAACTGTTCAGCAGGACTGATCTGTGACTGTTTTGAAAGTGCCATACCTTTGCATTTTATTTCTTTGCTTTTGACATGGAAGCAGGTGAAACCTAGTGTTTCTACTTGAATATTATTCGTAGGATCTGTGGGTATGGGAATGCAAAGCTGCAGTTGCATAAGCTTTTGTGTGAACAAACATTGCTTTTATCCCATTGGAAACAAAATACAATACATCACAATATGTAACATAACACATTTGTGAGAATTTTCTGGCACTGTAAATTAAATTAATAATTTCCTTAAAATAAGGTATTTATAAAAAAGAAAACATATTTGGAATAAAAAAAAAAATTATGCAAGTGAAGCTGTATATGTAGTTTTACCTTGCTCCAGCAGAAATCTTGCAACTGACATTTTCCTCCAGGAAAGGACAAAAGAACACTAGTTAACAGCATTGAAAACATCACATACTACTGACAGAAATGTGTCCATAAAATATATTTATTCTATCCACTTAGGTAGAGCATTCCAATTACCCTTAATTTGGAAAACAGGACTGGATGGCTTTCTATACATAGAATCATAGAAAGGCTTGGGCTGGAAGAGACCCCAAAGACCATCAAGTTCCAACACCCCTGCCACAGGCAGGGCCACCAACCTCCAGATCTGGTTTTAGACCAGGTTTGCCAGGGCACCATCCAGTCTACTCTTGAACACCTCCAGGGACAGACCATCCAGCATCTCTCTGGCCAGCCTGTTCCAGCACCTCACCACTCTCTCTGAGAAGAGCTTCCCCCTGATGTCCAATCTAAACCTGCCCTCCTTGAACTTAAAACTATTCCCCCTTGTCCTGTCACTGCCTACCCTTGTAACCTCTCCCTGCCTACTTCCCTTGGTGTCCAATTTACTTTCAGTTTTCTTAGACAATGAAGAAGGCCACAGGTTGCAAGGAGTGTGTCAATATGAAAATAAAGCTAAAAAGCTTGTAATGTAAATACTTGAGAAGAATACAAAGCTGAGAAGATTGCAAATGCACCTTGAATATGACTAAAGCCTGAAGCAAAGCACACCAAAGCAACTGGAGGCGTTCTCAGAAATCTGTGAGAGGTTTTTGACTGAGTTTATACCACCTAAAGCACTTGATGTGAACCTGTACCTCAAGAGATGAAGGGACATGGCAGGAACATAACTGCACAACTACAGGTGCCTCCTGGCCCTGAGCTGTGTCACTTGGACAGCCTGTGAGCAGGAGGAAAGGGTTTGTTTCCTTCCTCCAGCACAGTGCCCACACAGAGCACAGTGTTTCTGAAATACTGACTGTCTCCTACAGTACACATTTGCTTGATGTTTCCCAGCACAGGGGGACTGTAATTCTCTCAGCTTTCTGGGTACTAGCAGATAATAATAATGTAATAAAGCAGAGTGAAACACTCATAGATCGTATAGGCAAACCTTCTGGACAAGCTACATATCCAGTACTATTTTATCTACTCTTCCCAAAAGGCTTAATAGCTAAAGTAAATGTGAAATTTGTTATCTTAATATTTTCCTCATGCTCCTAAAATAACTTAAGCAAATGGTTTTCTATCTGTAATACACAAAGCTTGGTTTTTGCCTGTTTATTCATTGATTTGCAAAAGTTAGTTGCTTGTGGTGAGTCACGTTCAGTGACTAGTGCAATTAAATTATCTTTTACCCTGTGACAGCTCTGTGAAGTTGAATTAGTACCTGCACTTACAGCAAAGATTACACCTTTGATATTACGCACTTACCCTATTACAGCAACATCAGGGATGCAGACTGTCCCAGAAGAAACTGACCCGTAAAAAGCAGCAGCATGTAACAACAAAAAACTAATCAACCTTTCTTGCTCCCATCTGATATCAATGATTTCCCAATGTGGCTAGCAGCTGCCAATGACCCTCCTTCACTGACGTTAATTTCTCTCATTGTTACCCAGTACTTGCTTGATTAGTTTTAAAGGGGCAGTACCAGAAGCCACAATTGATGTTATTTTGTTGTTGCATCTGAATTAAGACACTTTTGGCACTTATTTTATAACTATTTCTCTTGAATTCCTGTTGTTATGCCTGAAACAAGAAGGACTGTTATCTGCTAAGAAAAATAGCAGCAGCATGGCTCCTGAAGTGTCTGAATGACTGCAGGTAGAACAAACATCATTACAGCAAAGGCACTGAGCTCAGTCTCTAAAGAATATGAATAAGTTGAAAAAGATCTGGTTTGTGTATCCTGGTCATTTTATTAGGGGGAAAAGAAAGCAACATGGTCAATAGTGGAGCTGTACGAGAAATGAATATATTACTGAGAAGAAAATGTATCTGTCAATATCTGTAAGAAACCTGTAAGAATAAAGATTATTTTTAACTCTCGGAAAAGAAATAAGAACAAATAAACAGAAAACTTGCCTTCCAGGGGATTAAACCTTTTTAGGTTTCTATCCTCAGGAGGATTAATAATTGACATGTAGCAGCTTCTGTCATTGAACAGCTGCTAAGCAGATGAATGGATATTATTCCCTCTCATATATTTACTGATGGAAAGTTCCCAGTACGAGCATTGACATAGTATGAATTGCTGTATGCTCTTGAGATTTTTAGTTCCATAAATATTTTTGGCAGCATGGCTGAGGGGATATGATTTTCTGGCCTTTACTTTATTTTGTCCTTTTAAAGCATGCTTTTTACATTTCCCACAGAGCAGCGCACTGAAATCACAAAATGCAACAGTTGCCTCTTCTCTGAGAACATGGCTTATTTTGCTGAAGAAATAAGTTATATAAAAATGTCTTGCCTTGTCTATGATAAGATTTCATGTAATTTACACACCTACAATAAAGCTAGCTTTTCTGCAATTGATTTTTATTCATTGGAACAGTACAATTTCAACAGGTTATTTCAGGAACCTTAGTTGACAAGATTATAGGAATGATCACTAATGCAATGTTTACAAACACGGACTATGTCTGTGTTCTCCAAAAAGAACATAATATCTGGGATCAGACTTAAATATGTTTCACATTTGGAACTGAGAACAAATACCTCTACCTATAAAGAATAACCAATACCATAGATATCTCCCCTACTCCAGCTTTTCCTTCATGCCTGAGCCTAAAAAGAAGTTTTGGTTTTAGCAGACTATCTTGGAAGGCTTCCTGTTGCACACAGGTGAATGCTCTTTTCCAGTCATTTCCTAGCACATATTTTTACTTTTCAATTGAAAAATTGATTCTAAAAGTAAGAACAAACTGCTTCTAGCTTTCAGATTGCTTTCATGGAAGCCTAAATTTTCGGGGGAAGTTCCATAGATTTTGGCAAATTCAGAGCCCTTCCTCACATGTATTGCTGACAAAATTAAAAAATAAAAAAAAGACAGAGAAGATGGAAATATACTCAATGCCATTAACTAAAGTGTATTCTGAAGATTTCGTTATTACTAAAATGAATATGGATCTTCTCAAACATGATTCTTTGTTATGACGGAAAGAAAGGAGGGAGGGAGGAAGGAGGTTTCAAAGGGCTACCTCAAATACTCTGACAGAAAAATGTATCTTCTCTCCCTCTAGCAATAGAGGCCTAGGGGCCTTATAAAACTATGGGCAACAGCCTGTATTTTGATTCCAAATCTCAGATGTGTAAACAAAAACCACAAGACTTTGGTTTGTAATCTTGTTTTTTTCCTTCTACTGGCAGCAGTGCTGATAAGAATTCCCTCTCAGTTCTCTTAGCCTTCCTGCTACATCATTCCTTCTTTCAATAGCCAATTATTTTGAAAAACTTCCTAAGATGTAGGTTGCAAGGAATGGTATAAATACACATGCACAGTGTGCAAGGGTAATTTCTGCTCTGTCTCCCATAAGAAGACAGGAGCCTCTTTTCTTTGGTTGTTTTCATTGAGCCCAATGACATTTCTTTGATGGTGGCCAGCACTGACTGGATGAATAGGAAGAACAGAAATATGCAGCCCTCTCCTATGGCATGTAACGCGTAACAGTCTCTAGTAACTTATGTTGCAATATACTCATATGGTAGAGATGGTACCTGGACAATTGCCCATGTTCTTTGTTTCCTCCAGAGAAGATGCTAGTTTCAGCAATTTGTCTTTAATGCACAATTTCTCACCTAATGAATCACTCTCATCTCCCTTCTCTGCTTCATTTCCACTTGGTCCTATAAGAAGAGACACACTGTATGGGAACTGCTGACCTGGTCAGCCCTGGGAGCACAGGCGAAGGCAATTCACCTGTGTGACCGGAAGGAGTGGAGCCAGGCTGCAGTCCTCTTAGACCTCTGAGAACCTCTTAGACTGCTGACTGCCTCTGAGGAAGGATCTCTTGCTGGAGATCCCTTCTCTTGGAGTTCTTTCCCCATGAGCCTAGATCTTTAGTGATGGGCAAGCACCTGTTTTCCTTCTTTTTTTTTAATGCCTCCTTGTTTGCACTTGTCTTTTTGTCTTTATAGCCTTTATGCACATGAATATGGTTTCGGTGTTATAAGGAATTGGCATGCAAATATAATCTAGATTTTACTGAAGTCACGTGTGCAGTGTGTTCTTCCATTAAGTAAATGCATTTTCTACTCATACACTGCTCAGCGTAGTGAATTGCTGGGTTTACACAGGGTGACTATCCTGCAAATGGGAATCTATAAGCTTATTGCCTGAGTGGGGAAGGCCTATGTTATGCCGTGTATAATTTATTTATTTAAAAATATCCAAACGTAGAATAAAGTGAGATTTTTCTTCCCTCCCTCTTAGAAAGTGATTCCTTTGGTAAGGAGCTATTAGCCTGGTATTGATTCTGTTGTTTTCTTGTTCTCTCTTGCTCTGCAGACCAGTGTTACCATAACATACACTGGTGGGGAGAGTTCATACCCTGGAAGTTCAACGTTTCATGTTTAGCCAAAGCAAAGCCAGGCATTAAAATAAAATGTCAAGGTCACTTGCTTTTTAAAGTTCTAACACAAATAGACGCAGGGCTTGAGATGGGAACCAGCTTTGAAGCTGGTAAGAAGCATAATCTCAGTGCAAAGACCCTGCTGTCTTATTATTAATTTCAGATACTTTTCAGGAATGTAGTAAACATGACTAGAAGGCATATGGGAATTTTTTATAATTACTGATTTTAATCCTAAGAAAATGGCAGTAAATCTGTTATCCCAGAAAAGTCAGGTTGTTCATCACTAATTGGTAACTATATTGCAAAACCAGAAAAATATGAGCGAGCACATACTACATTTTAAAGTTATGTAATTCCCTACTTTCTTTTTTTTTGTTGCTGTGGTTGCAGTAAACTAGTACTTTATCTGCATTGTGCTTGGATGCTGCTGAGGTTAATTAGTACCTGACAGAGACTGTCAGTAAAATAATGAATCTTAATAGATTCAGTTTTTTAATTTTGTTCTTTCAAATGTCAATCAGGCCTTTAACTCATGGTGAATTTAAATAACTTTGTTTTGCTTCCAGTTTTGGGTCTGGTTTCCTTTTGAGTTTTTTTTTCTTCCTTTTCTACTGAAGATGGAAAGATGCAAAGGGGGACATAGGATAAAAATAAAACAGACAGCTGCGAACCAAGATATTTTCAATTTTCACCTCACCTCCATGCCTTTTGCTTTTAACAAGCTATTTTTTTCCTGACATTAAGTAACTATATATTGGTCTGTGGCTGTGATGACAGAACTTGATTTCTCTGAATGGTCCTACTCTTTACTTCTGGCAATATATACAGAGCAGGTAGCAGATTCTCAGATTAGTGGCTGGGTGGTGAACTCATGCACTCCTACTTTTTGTCTTTCTTTAGAAAGTGAATATTACAGATACCAATAATGTGCCCTTTATGCAGCTCCAAGTCAATCTGTATGTATGATTTAGGAGGAAAAATTAGGTCCTCTGACTTTCCTCTCATATAGGGCATTGTTCATGAGCTAATGATGGATTTAGTGATCTGCTGTGTTACCTTTCCCACGTTTAAAATTCTTGCAAGTTTATAATCCCTTTCATTTCCTGCCTCTTAATGAATGGATTTTTATATAACTGTTCATTAGTGTAATTGTTGTTGATTTTTATTTTTCACTTCATTATTTCCCAACAAAACTTATGCCACTGCTACCTTCTTAGCAAAACAGAGCTAATTAATCTCACCATCTAGGAAAACTGTCAATGGTGAATATAAAGAACAACCTCCTTAGTTTAGAGTTCTTGCTAATGTTCACTTACAAACAGAGCTTGTGACGGCTGAGAATAACTTTTGGAGCTATATCACTGGCATCTAGAGATGCTGAGGTCTTGCATCCTCACAAGAGGCCTTTGACAAGAATGACAGCTCATGAAAGCCCTAATTTGATACAGGAACAGACTTGAGACAAGGAGAGCTTTGCTGTGCAGCTAGCAGGCTTAAGGAACTACCTGCCTAAATGAGAGCTGGAATAGCAGTCCTGAAGTGAATAGCTGTAACGTTAATCACCTCAGTTACTCATTGCTGCTTAATTGATAGCCTTAGAAATAGCTCCTCTTAGAGTAGCTGGAGTGTCAAGCAAATGCTATAAAGAGCTCCACGATTTCCCTGGAGGCTTATTACGTTTTTTGCTACTTGTTTTGATTTATGTATAGTCACGAAGATGCTTAGCACTGTTTTCCTGAACAACTTCAGTGCAACTTCAGAAGAACTAAAAGGATGGTAGGGCTGGAATAAAACAGACACTTGAAAGCCTGAATATGAATAGCTGGGAGTCCAATATGGCTAAGATATACAATAATCACTTTATATCAAGAGATTTTTAAGCTTCTGTGACATATTTTCAATAGAGTCTGAAGTCCCAGCATTACCTCTAGCGGAGATTCTCTCTATCCGAAGCTGAAGCTCTATTAAAAGTCATGGGTGTTTACCCTGTCAATAAAGACCAGTCCCAAATACCATATATTTTACTGTGTTACTATGTCTCATCTCCAGCAAGGGATTTAAAGTTTATCAATTGGATTCATTTATGCCTCTCCAGTGAGGTGATTACAAAAGAAAGCAAGAACATTTTCTGCTCTTTCAATTTTTTCTATAATTTCTCTATTTTTTCTCTATTAATTTCAGCTTTCACTAACATTCTCTTGCTATTCTATTTCACTTACACTCTGCTCTGTGTAGTTATTGTTTCTTGAGTATCATGCTGTCTCTGATCCCATGCCAAAGTCTTTCTAATCATCTCATTGTTCCATTGACTCAAAATGATGATACTTAGGTGGGGAGAAAGAAAGGAAAAAAGCATCTAACATCTATACTACACAACCAAAAGTGTTTGAAGCAAAGCTAACATTAACAAGGTTTAAAGAAGCATTTAAAAATTGAGTGTATCCCTACCAAAAACATATACAGGTCCTTTGTTAATCAGGATTTTTGTTAATTGGAATGGTTCATTTCAGCGAACTTCCATGTATTGCAAAGATATGGTCAACCCTGTCCATTCTTGCTGATCCCTGAGAAAAACATTTCTTTTCAACTATGAAGCCTGGTATCAGATAGAAGCCAATATCAGAAAGGCAAGATACAAAAGAAACAGTGCCTTCATAAAGTTTTCTAGCAGCAACACCCAGAGAACAAGAGGGCTTAGTGAGCAGGAGGTGGGGAAGGGCAGAGGCTAAGCCCTTACCATAACACTTAATGGGTCATTAATGTCAGCAGAAATCAATGGGAGTTACTCTAAACATGGGGTAAGCCTCAGGGCGGCAATATGAAAACCTGTCAATCCCAAATTATTTTTTTTTATCTCTGTGTGATGCTTGTGCTTAATGGGTTGAATATAATTAACAATGCCTGGATATCTTCTACAATATTTCTTTTCTATGCAGGAATGCCTGGATCAGACAGTCTTTCCAGTGTTGCTAATCACTGTACAAATTTTATTCTGCTCCATGCTGAAAGCCTTCTACTCAAGCAAGGTCACTTCAGCCTGAGGAAAAGCCTCACACTTCAGTGTGCTGCAGAGAATTCCTCACAATCCAGACACTGAAAGGTATATAGATCCTTGTAGAAGGAAACTGTCACAAAATACATTAAATCCCCTTGCTCCCACTGATTCACAGATGTATTTTGAAACACCTGCAGATCAAAAAGGCCAAACTCACCAAGGAACCCAAATTGCACTTGTGAGTTGATATGTCTAATAGCTATTCAATTCTGAAGGTAGACATTTCAGACATTCTTACTGGCTGCTTCCTCACCCCCAGGCTGCCCAAATTCTGCTGATTTGCGTCCAAGTTGTCCTTCAGTACCTCTTGCTGTTCGGCATTCAGCAGACCTTACATGTGCTGAGCAGCCCCAGGTGCACACACATGCTAGATCTCCCAAAAGTCTGTTGTGTTACTCTGAATAATGTGTAGTGTTAGAATGGCAAGAGAGAAATGATGTGCAATTTCCACAATAGCAAACAGCTGATGAAAATGAATTCCTTTAGGGATGTAACAGTTCAGGGCCTTCCTCTGCACAACCGGAGCAGGGCTTGGAGTTGCACTGCTCACCACTCAAATGAATTCACAAACACTGTGCTGGACAGGGATGCTATCAGGTGAGACTGGGAAAGTGGCTGTCCTGGCAGTTTCATCACTTAGAACAAGTCCATCATCTCAGTACCCTGCATGCAGACCTTTAGGGCTTTGCCCTCAATACCTGTGGAATTTGGCTGTCACCTGTGGGAGCTGACAAGCACTTTGCCTACTGCTGCTAGGCCCAGTAGAGATGGTTAGTCAGAGCATACTGCCACCTATGCTTGTAGCTCAGCCTGTTAATAAAGTAAGCTGAAATTGATGTGCCAGGCCACGCACAACACACATAATGTGGCAGACTTTCAATTGTCTCTGCTGGAAGAGCAATAACCTCTGGCAGAGCGAAAGGACAGGCAGCTGGAGATGATAACCTCTCAAACTGCTTTAGTATGCATTTGGAAGGACTATAAATCTGAATCCCTAAATACAAATTCTCTGCCATGAAGAGGGACTGCAAGTGCATAATGGAGTTTTTCCTATATTGCAGACTGCTAAAGACAGATGGATCACTTGCTCTTCACAGAGAGTAATCACACCTTTAGACTAAAGACTCAATAAAGTGTCCTTAAAAAGAAACTGATCGTGGTCATCATTAGGATGACTGAATGAGATGACAGCTTATGGGTCATAATGTTCTCCATGGGCAGCTTTTTAGTGTCATGTGTCATAGGCTGGGCACATATTTTTTGCAAGACAACTGACCCATAGCTCTTTCCTTTTCTCATTTTCTCTCTGTTGCACTAGAACAACTGAAATCACCTCTGTAGTCTAGGGAATGGCTTAATGTTCTTCTGACCAAATCAGGCAGAGGTCTGATTCCTGCCTGGATGGAGAATTCTGCTCAGCAAGTGTTTCTGGAACAGAATGCATTAGCTGAGGGATAGAGCTATTCAGCAGCATTTTGACCTCAACATTTGAATTATTTTGTTCTCTGCATGTGGTGCAGGTAAAGATAGATGTACTTACATGTGTAAAAATGCAACACAGAGCTCTACAGTGATGCTCCTTAAAGAAGTCTAACATCTCTTATCAGGATGCAGTGGTCCCACAAAAGCAGAGTTCAATGACTTATTAAGCTATTGTCCCTACTGTCACACCCCTATAGTAACAATGAACAGAGTAATAGTGCAGTTCAAGAAACAGATGCATACCATAACTCATAACATAAGGGTGATTTACTAAATTGTACTAAGTAATCTTGTAGAAGTATCACCACTTATTTCTTTATATTGTTTCTCAATACCAGTGCTACTAAGACTCTGAACTGTTCTCCCAGTAAATCAATGTAAAGATCTCCAAGGACTTCAATTTCCTTTTGGATATAGCCTTATAGGCTGTTTTTTTAAAGCATTCCATACCATCTACCACAATATCAGAGGTGCTACTCTAAGACCAGTCTGAGAAGTCAGCAATATCAGTGTTTCAAAGCTTGCTTCATAGTTGTGAAGTGTTAAAACACTGTGGATGTGAAAAATAACTTGAAAAAACAAACAAACAAACAAAAAAAAACCACATACTAGTTCTAAAAAGAATAATAAAGGTATTACTATTCAAGCAGCTGTTCAGCTACAGTATACTTTTCATACCTATATACCCAAGTACACACAGAATGAAGATACAGTATGGTTCTGTATTTAATGAACTCTTTGAGTTCTGTGCTTAGGAACTTTGGGTTCATTTATATTGTTTGTATTCCATTTCACTTATAATTCATTCTAGTGCTCGAAATCACTCATTTATTTTGGGGTTTTACCGTGTTTTTGTACAATCATTTTTTAAAGGCCACCACTGCCTCCTGGCTTGTCTTTGCTTGTATCTAAATGATTATGAACCTGTTCAATGAATCACATGACAAATAAAGTCAAGGCAGTGGGAATTCAGGCTGAATGCAGGCTACTAGATAGGCAATTACAATGTTATGCTTCATGTTTATTATGTTTTACTTTTTCCTGCACAAAGATGAACCAAGCAATTTTCATTCTTCTGAGAGTCGTTTTTGATTACAGTTTGAAGCATTCTTCTCAGACACAATAAAGGGCAATAAACAGTTCTGATATGTTGCCCAGATTGGAGGAATTGGCTTTGTCTCCATTTTTATAGATTTCGATCACCTCCATATAACAAAGAGATATAAAGCCAAACATTTCTGATTCTGAAAGGGATAAAAATGGCCCTGTTGAGCCCGGAACGGCAATCCTGTGCTCCAACAGACATTCAGTTTTCCAAAGACTGAGAAGACAAATATAAAGGAAGTTCTCACATACCCTACTGCTGGTAAATGCAAGTAACAGTCTGAGCCCATTCCAAATATCCATGTGCATGGACATTTATTGGGGGCAATCAGGTGCAAGCTGGGACAGGTTAGTTCCTGTAAATTTAGACAACATCTACTATTAAATTTATCTCACTATATTTCTCTCGTAGTTTCTGCCATAAATGCTGAAACAAATGACAAATACTGCTTTCTACAAAGGGAAACATTACAATCCAGAATGTGACCTGTGTAAGGGAAGAGGAGGTAATTTGAGAAGTGGGTAATGTGTTACTCCTAAAGAATGGTTTGCAAGTGCACAGGGACTTAGAATAAAATAAACATCGCCTCCACTCCAGGAGCTAAATGAGCTGCCTTGGGTCCTTGTCCAGAGGAGGACCTGTAGACTATGAGGCAGTTTGCAGAACATTTTTTTTATTAATAATAACAGTAATGCTGAAGGCACCCTGAAAGAAGAACCTGGGAAATGGCCCATATGAATACATAATGCCTCCTAAATCATGCAGAGGAGGAGACCTGTGCAGAGGGAGCTGTGTGCACTGGTGGTTGGTTGGCAGCTTTCATTTTCTGGAGCACTGAACACTGGCTATCCCACATGTGGAGGCTGCGTGCTGCATGGAAGTCCTCAACAGCCCTCAGGTAACACAGAATCAGTAAACTTCTCTGACAACGTATATCAAACAGTTCTGTCAGTTTTTCTGGCCTACAGAGTTTAAGAATATGCTCATTATTTCAACATGAAAGCTGCACTTTGCAGTCTTTTGGGAAGAAGGCTTTAAATTGTGCCATTTTCTGCCAGTGAAGCATTTACAGATGACTTGCAAAATAAGCTCACAGACATCTTTCAGATCTGCCTACTTTGCTGAAAGTAACATGCCATAGCTGCTACATAAATTACTGACAATAAGTTCTTTTCTTCTAAGGTCAAAGGTATTAATATCACAGTAAAGTTGATAGAAAGCAAAGATTTATTAAGTAATAAAAATTATTAAGGGAAAGACCTTGGTTCAACTTTATCACAATTAGCTGAATTTTCATAAATTTCTGAGTAGAAAACTTGTTTTAGGTATAAAGTTAGTAGATAAAGTGTCAGCACTGGTGTAAATTCTGTCTAGCAGTATACTTTTGCAAAGTATATTTCTTTTTGGGTCTTGCTTAGATTATAAAGATAGAACGGACTTGAATCAGGACAGTATCTGAACACAGAAGAGTAAGGTAAATCTTATTCAGGACAGTACTGTGCTGCAGTTTTAGTAGTATACCTTACATGGCTATTTTCTTCAGATGGTTTAGAGCTGTGATGTGCAGTACTGCTGACCCCCTCTTCAGAATTCACAAAGTTGGAGGAACATCAGACCTGTTTAAAAGTCAGTGGATTTTAAACTGTACTTTTTGCTTTGTTTCGTTTATCTTTTCTTCAGGAGGCATTTCTGCTGCAGCTTCATACTTTTCAAAGAGATCAGAAGGGATCAAAATGTACTCAGAAATGAACACTGATGTTCCTCTGTAATTTCCTGGTGCTAGCAGTTGGGGCTTGAAGAGAAAGCGTTACCAGTTGTGATACTTGGAATAACATTACAATAATCAGCAAAGCTAGCTTTACCTATGTCTGAAGCCAGGAAATTTCCAGCTGTCTTAGTTTCAACTGGGACAGAGTTGTTTTCTTCAGGTTGCTATGTCCTAAGTTTTGGTACTAGGAGAAAAAACAATGTTGATAACACACTGATGTTTATATTTGCTGTGAAGCAGTGTTGTACAGAGCCAAGGCCATTCTCAGCAAAGGGCCCAAAGAGCCATGAGGGAACAGAAATAGGAAAGCTGACTTACAGTGCCCAAAGGGATATTCTGTGTCATATGACATAATGATGAAGGAGTTTTGGAGGGAGTGGGGTTCATTGGGCTCTCTTCTGCTGCTCAAGGGACTAGCTGGACTTCAGTCAGGGATGGTGAGCAATTGCTTGTGCATCACTTGTCAAATACATACATATATATATATTTGTCATAAATATTATCCTTTTTCTTTTCCCTATCTTAGGAAATAGTTTTATCTCAACTTACGAGTTCTACTTTATTTTTTTTTATTCTTTCCCCCATCGCACTGGGAAGGCTGGGAGTGAGCAAACAGCTGTAGTGCTCAGGCATCTGCCAGGTTAAACCACACCAACAGCTTTTCAGATTTTAACTTTACCCTCAACCTAGTAGCAAAGAGAACTGAGGGAAAAAAAAGAAAAGAGAAAGAAACAAGCTTTTCATAAATATATACGCATGCAACTTGTACATCTCATTTTGCAGTTTTTGCTTCTGAACAAGCTCAGCAATCACAGCTGGCTTGGCTAAAGGGGTTTTATAGCAGAACTGTTTATTTCCTCTCTTGTATCCACAAAAGCTATTTCAGATGCATCTTTTCTTTCCTTTTTTCCAAGATGCATAGAGTATCTTACCTCGTGAGGAAAGCAGACCAGCTGTAAAGAAGAACGTCATGCTGCGGCTCATGTAGAAAACTGTTGTTTGAAAAAGCCTGCATATTTCTTCAGACATTAAAGATAAAGCAAGAATGGGAAAAGATAAGCAGGAAAAGAGGACAAAAGAAAATCAGAGGAAGAAATACGAGGATGATTTTGTGATGGATATATATTGACAGTCTGAAAAAATTGGGGCTCAGTGCTCATGCAGAGAGAAGTGAGAACGAAGTTTCAGACTAATCAGTTTGTAAGAGCAATGTGGCTTTACTGATCTTTCCCTAGGATTCCAGCTGAGATTGATACTGCAGGCTGAATCAAGATTAGATAGAGAACAGAGAGATGCCAGAAACTCACAGATTCCCTGTGTGGCTTCCTGAGGCTGGGAGGAGATGCTACCCAAGGCCATGCTTCAGGCAGGCAAGGATGTAAGTGGCATGCATGCTCTTGGCAGGTTCCTAATACGCTTTGCCAACTTTGCTGGGAAGGTGAAGGCTGGAGGAAGCCCAGAAAATGTGAGGGGAGATAGTCACTGCCTTAGGAAGCTGACTCAGGTCTCTGCAATGATGGTTTATGGCATACTGCAGATACTGTCAGACACACAGGAGAGCCTGGAGGTTGGTGAGCATCCAAGGTGACACAAATGCTGGATGCTGCTGGAGTTTCCCCTGGGGAATACCAAAAACGTTATTTGTCAGAGCTGATCCTGAGGGCATTTGTGAGCAAAGAATGAAAGTGATAAACATTTTGGCCTCTACGGTACTGGAGATATAGCTGTGCTGCCTCTGGATTTGCTCCCAGACAGTGCAACATTATTTTGTCTCATATTTCATGGCAGTGCCATGATTTAGCCTTTCATTATGTGGGCTGGTGACAGAGGAAGATTTATGATTACATTTCAGAACATCTAGCTCAGAGAAAGCACTGCAGCTGAAGCTAAGGGCTAAGCTGTGCACCCAGCAGCCATCACTCAGTCCCTCTGGAAGGGGAGCACTGCACCACTTGGCTGAAGTCACTGTGAGGTGCAGGAGGTGCAGCGGCACTGGAGAGAGGGGTTAGAGATCACTGGTACATTCCTGACTCAGTGCTGGGTTGTGAGCCCCACGTGCCAGCAGTGTGAAGTGTCAAGCCACCAAGATCGATCAGGCATGATCAGAATGATGATTGGGTTGTCTAGGGACAATGTCAGCAATGTGTTATAAGAACTCGTCATGCATGAGAACAAAAAGATCCTTCCTTGAGGCACTGTTCCTCAACAATGTCTAACTCACATGATGTCAGATTTCAACACAAACACATCCTAATATACCCCCTAGGCACCCACAGAATTCCACAGCATTTGAAATAAGCAATTTTATAGCACCTTTAAAATTCCCATCCTTAATTACAGGAAAGCTTTTTTCTGTGTGTGGCAACTGTGGACCGACTGAAGTTAAAGGTGACGCTAGTGACATCAAAGTAAATGTAAAAGCAGTAAAAGCAGTAAGAGAACAAACAACTTTGGTTTTTTACTCTTGCTATTACGTATAGGGTAAATTCTATGCAGAGCAAATTGCCATCCATTAATTCAAACACTAGCCTTTCATGCATAACCAGTCTGCAAGAAGTTTTCTCCCTTGATTAGCTATTTGCTCTCTTAATCTCCAGGAGAAAAAGAGAAAAAAAAAAGAAAGAAAGAAAGAAAAAAAAAAGAACAGACACGAGGCTTCAACCTTCTGCTCAAATAAAGCATGCTTCCAGGCAACACGATTTGACTTTCTTCTCTCTGCATCATGACACAGCAAATGGGTATCAAAATGGCAAGCTGATAATTGTCTTGAGCTGTTGTGATAGCTGGTGCATATAAATGAGTAGCCACAAGCATGCCTTGAAGCACTTCTTTGAAAAAATATCTTGCAATACATGAAACAAATATTTTGTCAGTATTTTCTGTAGCAGAAAAACAACTTGTGGTTCAGGGGGGCTCCTGGTGGCCCCACACAGCACCACGTGGCTGCAGCCTTGGGGCCTTCTGGTCCATTTTGTAGAACTTATTTAGGCCCTCTTCTGATACTGGTGTTACAGCAACTCCTTGCTATTGAAAACATTGTCTTGTCCATCATGCAAAGTACAACAGCCATGTAGCAAGAGCACCTGGGAACAAAATGCAGCTGTGTAAACTGTGTTCTGATCTAGAAATTTTAATGAGAGTAGCAGAGCATGGTTCTAAGAAATGCTCTCACTATAAATAAATGTTGTATCTTGTGCCTGCCTCCTCTTAACTCATTCTCTTCGCTCAGCGTATTTCTTACTTGACTGCATTTATGTTGCTTTTAAGTTCTATGGATTTGTAAGGAAGATCCAAATCTATTTAAAGTTGTTTCTTCAACTCTGTTCCTTTTTGCAGGGACAAATCTTTACCCCAGCTCCACTGGAAAAATGGCACAGTCAAAATAGCACATACAGAAAATCCTGCCATTGATAATTATCCCCTAATTCTTTGAGCTGAGAAATATCCCGCACCATTTACTGCCTACTGAGATGCAATCAAAATTAAATGGGTGGAAATAACTCTGAAGTGGCAGCTTTAAGCTTCACCAAAGGAGTGCAGGGTCTTATTTTTATGACAACACAGAAAGTGGCCTTCTGGTCAAACTAATGGTCTGTTTCGCCTCAAGCTGCAGCGATGTGAATGCTGTTTCTTCTGAGGGGGGGATTGAAAGGAAGGCACAGAAGAGCGTGTTTATGCTAGGAGAGTTTCTAAGAGGAACGGTTTCCAGGATGGTAACTCCTAGAGGCACCCATTCTGGAGCAAAGATTTCTTTAAGATGGATTCAGTGTTGTGCAGATCTTAATGCTCCCTCTTCCCAGAATCACACTGTGTGGCCATTTCATCAGTGGGTTATCCAAGAAAGCAAGTCCACCATCTGTTTTACCCGACACATGGAAAGGACAGGTTTTCCACAAGGTCCCATTTCTTTACTGCAAGACACAAACACATCTATTCTCACTGACCTTTCACCACTGTGTTCCTGGGAGCTGAGGTTTGTTTAGCAGCCCTGAGGTCTCAAGTCATATACCTTCAGGCTAAGGTACTAAAAATGCCAAATGCCTCCTAAAGAACAAGTAGAAGTTTGCAATGGAGACTCATTCATTACAATGCTAATTTTTCTGTAATTTTAGACCATGCAACCACAAGTGAGATCAAAACCAAGCTACTGAAATTCCCAGTAGCAGCTCCCACTTATGCTCTGAAGAGAACAGAGGTAAGGCAGATAATCATGCTTATTTTTAACTCAGCAATTCTTTCTCTTTAATATGCTTTACTGCGTATTTCACAGTTAGACTTGTAAGATCTGAGGAAATTATATATGCTATTGGAGCACGTCCATTCTGTGGAGAAGCAACTCCTTGATATGCACAACTTCATTTTTTTTTCTTTGGACTCCTTCCTTGACAAGGGAATGTCTGTTCTGCTTTGTTGCTGAACACTCAGAAATAATACTTACCAAGAAACTATCAGGTGCAGATCTCTTCCAGAGTACAAATAATTTAAAACTTTGAGGTGGGGATTTTCAGTGGTGGCTGAGAAGACTGCTACCCAATTCCCATTAGGTTTAGGGGAAAGCTAATTTCCTCAGGCTGCTTTGGGAAACTGTTTGTAGGTTAGGGTGTAGTGGTCACAGTGACATTCAGCTTACTGACGGTGTAAGACAAAATGTCCCAGAACCATTTTGGGGAAAAATAAAATTATTTTGTTCATTGATTCTGCTTTTTGAATCTGACAAGTCATCTAATTGACTTGTTAAACAATCGACTTTTTCATAAGGTCAGTTTCTTTAGAATGTCATAAGGTGGTAGAAATATCTAACAGAATTTACACAAGAATTTATCTTAATTCCTGTTAATGATATACACTACTTTTTCACTAAGTAGCCCAGAAATGCTTGCACTGGAAAGAAATGGACCATAATGCTAAAAACATGCAAAATTACATGGCAAAATATTTTAAAATGCCAAATTTTACTCTCAAATTTTCTGTTTAGGCAAAGGTAAAGAGGAAGAGCTCCTCTCCTCCTCACTTACAAACATTAGTGCAATTTTCTTGTTTTCTGATGGTGAACAGACTGCTATTATAAGCGAGAAGAGTGCATCTGATATCCCCAGCAGGGGAGATCAATAGCAGAAACAGATATAAATAAGTTGTGCCTAGGATTAAACTGAGAGGAAGATGATAGAAAGGGATGGAAGAGATATAAGTGGTAGGAATCAATGCTGAAGTCACAGGGAAGCTCTGGAATATAGGAGAGTGAACTGGTGAGAGCCACGTGAGAATTTTTGTTCATTAAGGCCAGGGAGAGATGTGTAGAGATCTACAGAAGCAGAGTGGTCTTTAATAAGTAGACAGAACCGTGCTATACAAGCTGTACAAAAATCTGCTTTTCCTGAGTATCCACACTGATACATGCTGATAAGAATGTGTGGTGTTAACTTTGTGTAAAGGCAGATTTATCTAAGCCTGCCATCATCTACACAGCTAACATTTGAATTAGAAAGCTGTGCTGAAAAGATTGCCAGTGTGACCAAAACTTATATGGAGGTCAGTATGGATCTACATCTGAAAATATCTATTTTTTTTTCCCTGTGTTCGACAATTTTGTCCAGGACAATCTGTTCTGAAACACAGTAAATGATATTTAGGAGAAGTGGATCTATGTTGCAGGAAGTTTTCTGGGACAGCTACTTTGGCCGGCTTCTTCATGAAGACAAGGCCCATAGTCTTTGTGCACAACAGGGAGATGAACCGATTCTGTAAAATGATCTCCAAACCGGTAAGGTGAGGTTCTGTCTGGTCTCTGTACCTGAAATAATTGAACACTAGGTAGTTTAACTTCTCTGAGAGTCCAGGGAACAACTGCTAGTACAGTGGATTCCTGTCCAGATCCTGATGCTGAGAAAATTTAGTTGTGCATCACCACAATACCAGGCACAAGTAGAATTCCTTTCACTTAAGTTTAGGTATCTAAAAAGAACTAGCTGCTGAAGTTCTCCAATAAAGCTAAAAAAAAGGCATAGAGAGTTGATGGTGCTGAGGGAGGGTTCCTCTGAGCAAATGCAAGTATCTGTTTTAGGAGGACATGAACCATATTTTAAACCCCATAGACCAGATTAACTGGCTCACTCCTGACTCACTTCCTGAAAAGGAAGTCCACTTCAGCCATCTCAGATGTAAACTACTCTGCCGTAGACAGCCACACACAGCCCCTTGAGATGCTCTTACACCTCTGTGAGGTATCGCGTATCTCTTATCTTTCTTCAGGACACTGAGATGATCATTTTGAGGTGACACTGAAGAGCATCTGAAGAGAAGCTTCCTACCTCCAAGTGAAAGCCTGTACCCACCCGGAGAGCTGGGCAGAGGTACAAGATCTCACTTCAGCAAACAGCTGCAGAATTTTCACTGGAGCTCGGAGTGTGAAGGAGGCTTTCAGCTGATCCAGAAAAGCAGAAGCTGACACATTCCTTTGTGAGGAAGCCGAGCTGTAGGGATAAGCTGTGCGCACAGATGGTGCTCTGGCTGCTGATCCCCTCCCTGTGTGCAATCAGAACAGTTAGCCTTCCAAACACAACTCCTACTCACTTTTACCAAGCCTCTTCCCATCCCCTCTCCTCCATCCTGAAATACCATGAGCAATTAAAATGCCATCGATCTCTGTAAAGCATGGGCTTGAATGATGGACAATTAACAAAGCAAAAAGAGTTCATTTAGAAAGGTTCCAGTTTGAGTCTGAGAGGGAGGACAGCCTCTTGGTGAAAGTATGAGAGTTCTCTTTCAGCCTTGTGAAGAAGCTAGGCCAACACACTTAACTGATTTGTGTACACGAGTGTTGGTTGAAAACAGTATGGTAAAGTTTCACTCGGCTTGCACATGCAGTGAGTGCAGTGTAAACCATCCTGTCAGCACAGCAGCAAGGAGGAAGGTGGAGCAGTTGAAACTTGCAAACATTTTATGTCTGAGATGTATGACTACAACTGGAGAAGGGGACAGTGAAGCTTTGCTGCAATCATCCTCTAACAGAGGTCCCTTTAGAAGTTCTCAAACTGTGACAGAGTGCACAAAAGAAGTAATAAATACTTCATTTCAAAATGAAGTGAAATAGTAATAGGTGTGGAGAGTGTTCTTTTCTCAATTCTTCATCAATCAAAGTAATTTTTCAAGAACAAATACGCTTACAAATGAAATCCATGAATTTGAAGCCATATATTGCTACTAAATTGAATTATTCCATAAAAAGACAGAAAGAAGTATAAAATAACTCTGGATTTAGACAGTGATTTCATTTAGCACAGCTTGAAATTTCTATGTAAATATGAAAAAACGAGCTCAAATAATTTGCTAAAAACTCATGAGAATTAATTCTCTTTCAACAACTTGTGGGAAAAATATTAACTTAGCTCTCAACTATTGCAACACTATCCCATGAACCATAAGTGAAAAAATGTTTCTTAGTGTCAGATGAGAAAGTTCCATAAATTGCTTTGAACTGCACCTTATACTTTACCTCACAATGAATGTGATGTGCTTTACATGGCATTGCACATCAAGAAGCACTGCGTTATACATCATCAGAATGCCTGTCTTCATTCATGGTATTAAACGACACAATTTAATCTGCAACAGGTTTCCCTATTCACGCTGATTCTTTCAAGCATCTGCAAATGCAACCCTGCCAACAATCATCTGCCTCTTAGGGGAGCAAGGGTCAAAAGATGACACTTCTTGAGCTTAAGAACAACCTGAGCAAAGAATATCAAACTGTAACATGAAATATATATAAATATATATATATTTTCTTTTTGAAAAACAACTAAAATATGACATTTCTGATTAGGGTATAGTTAGCTGCATGTTCTGTGCACTATTTATAAACACAAGAGAACACATTTAAACTTTGTGATTGAGTTTCTACATTCTACGAAATGTAATATAGAGAGGGAAGGGTCATGAACAAGGGAAAGGTTTTCATCTTTTCAGCTTAATTCCTTTCATCCCAAGGCAATTTACTCAGCACGTCAACAGATTTTGAAATCAGGATTTTGAAAAAGGAGCTTGAAGATCATTTGATTGAGCTTTATGAGCATACATAATTTTCTGAAATTGTTATAAGCATCATTTTTGGGAAAACAAAGAGTGAGTGGCACTGCTGCTTATAACAGCAACAGAATTAGAAATAAGTGACGTTCAAGTAAGTATAGAGCAAGTAGAAGTAGTTGACTCACTTTTCAAACCATTTAGAGAGAGATGTCTTTCTCAGCTACCGGAAACCAAGGACTGAAGTGTGTCTGACATTCAAGCTCTAAGCTTTTTGTGAGAATCTACTTTCTGTGATGAACACTCTAAAAATATACAGAGCATGCTAGTCTCGGGAACATCTAAAAACTCTTTAGTACATGCAACAACTGGCTTTATACCCAACTTTTAATAGCTCAGAGAAGTGTCAACTTCCATTCTACAATTTGGAGTTTGCAGAAATCTCTCAGTCTAAAAATAAATGAAATTAAAGAAAAATGGGATTTTTTTGAGTTTGAAGAGAAAAAAAAAAAATCCAAAAAAATGCAAGCAGCAACAACAACAAAAAAATAGAGTAAATTGTTTCTTCCTCATCTATTTTTCAAGATAATTCATTGTTTGGCCAGCCACTGTAAATGTCAGGTGACAGAAGGTAGATTTTCATAAAAGTTGAGTAGCTCTTGTCAAGGTATAGTGATGAAAGCAGCATGGAAAACTCTTTCAAGAAATGGCAATTTCTATTGGGTCCTGCACTTTGGCCACAATAACCCCATGCAATGCTATAGGCTTGGGGCAGAGTGGCTTGAAGACTGCATAGAGGAAAAGGACCTGGGGGTGTTGGTTGATGCTCGGCTTAACATGAGCCGGCAGTGTGCCCAGGTGGCCAAGAAGGCCAACGGCATCCTGGCCTGTATTAGAAATAGTGTAGCCAGCAGGAGCAGGGAGGTGATCATCCCCCTGTACTCAGCTCTGGTGCGGCCGCACCTCGAGTACTGTGTTCAGTTTTGGGCCCCTCACTACAAGAAAGACATTGAGGCCCTGGAGCGTGTTCAGAGAAGGGCAACAAAACTGGTGAGGGGTCTGGAGCACAAGTCTTATGAGGAGCGGCTGAGGGAGCTGGGATTGTTTAGTCTGGAGAAAAGGAGGCTCAGAGGGGACCTTATTGCACTCTACCACTTCCTGAAGGGGGATTGTGGTGCGGAGGGGGTCAGCCTCTTCTCCCAGATTACTAGTGACAGGACGAGAGGGAATGGCCACAAGTTGCGCCAAGGAAGATTTAGATTAGATTTGAGGAGAAACTTTTTCTCTGAAAGAGTGGTCAGGCACTGGAATGGCCTGCCTAGGGAGGTGGTTGAGGCACCATCCCTAGCGCTGTTCAAGAAGCGTTTAGATGAGGTGCTAAGGGATTTGATTTAGTAGTTTAGTGGGTAGGGATGGTGATAGGAGGATGGTTGGACTAGATGATCTTGTAGGTCCTTTCCAACCTAATGCATCTATGAATCTATATTCTCTGCTGAGAAAAAGGGCGTGTTGGGAAAGAGAATGAATGAAACTGCAAAGTACGTATGGATGAAAAAAAGAGAAAAACAAAGAATTTACTTACTGCATAAGCGTGGCCAGTTTGGGGCATTAAAGAAGCAGTGATAAAAAATATGTGATTAGCTCCTTAAAGACTTCAGGGTAAGTAGCTGCGTTGATATTAAATGGGTAACTTGTTATTTCTTGTCTGTACTACTGAACTTCACCTTTCTTGGTATGGACCAGCTAAGGCCATGCATAAGATGCTTCGAGCAGACCACATTTAAAACAAAGTACTCAGCTCTGCAGCCCCGTCTTACTCAGAAACGATGCTGAATTAAATCAGCCAAACAGGCAATTGAGTTGAGCGATGTTATTTTTTGAACGAGATGGACTGAACCGATTGTTTAACCATCACTGGCTGAGAAGTACTGCTGTTAGCAACTCGAAGCTGATACTTCACACATCCACCAGTTTCTCCTGTTCCCCACTGTCTTGAATTTATCACCTTAGTTGTCTAAGGTGAACACTTGTTAATGCGTACAGCTATTTCTCAGCACTGAGAAAGGGAGAGAAAGAGGCTGAACTAAACCTGGGAGACTGAATCTAATCTAAAAGGAAACAAGAACAAAGGATGATTTATAAATGTATTCCAAAGTGCTCACAGGTCTCTGGAACCAGAAATTTCATTCTAAACACTACTTAAACACTTCTGTACAGGCCTTTTATGCTAGGAAAAAAAAAAATCTAAGTCCTGAACAATTTTATACTCCATAACCTTGGTGTTGGCACCACAAAGAAATTCAAGATGGATTTTCTTTCTCGAGGTCACATTTCCAGGTGGTACTGTTTTTCATTTCAATTTATTTTTAAACAACTGTCAGTGTTAGGTAGAATGCCCCATGCCACGAAACCCGACTGACTCCAGGAACATCTGTGTGATTAAGGATTGGCAGAGCTTGGCTCAAGTGAGTGGCACACAGCACAACACTATTGTCAGAGGTCAGCACTCAGGGGGAAATGGTGTCTTTTAAATTCACTCCCTACCATAAGTGAAATGAAGAAAGCAGTGTGTGATGAACTCCTTCTGCCTTGCTGATGTCCATCAAACATTATTCTCTGCTCTGGCAAATCTAATGTTGGACAATTTATGGACCAAGACTGGCAACTCTTTCATTGTTTTGTGACTGCAACCTTGTTTCCATGAAAAAGGAAAAAAAAAAATGTCATTACTGCTTGGAGTCTGAGCAGTGTGTACAGAACCTTCTTTTGCTATGAGAACTAGTACATTTCTGAGGTGGTGCAGAACTGCTGATTATTACCCCTGAAAAAAACCATGTTGGATGGAATTCTTTAGGACAACATTCTGACAGTAAAGATGGTTAAACAGATACTGCCAGAGGAAAGCTATGCATATCAAATGTCTTACACCCTACAATTTCTCTGTGAGTGTGATTTCCAGCAGAAACAACATATGTCCAACAGATTTCTTTTTTTTTTTTAAGCTCTTCAGCTATATAATCTGTGTTTTACCTTGGTACTTCACGGTAAAGGCAAAGGCTCATTTTGTAGGCTTGCTTTAAGTAGGAACCTAAGAATTAAAGTTCAGGTAGCTCATTTATGTAACACAATCCATCTTACAGTCTAGCTTACGATCCACACTGAAACACAGTCCTGGGTCAAGTCCTGGGATGTGCTGCCTGGAGAGGGCTGTGGGACCCCTCACTTTGGGGATACTCAGAACTCACCTGTTTATAGCCCAGGGCAACCTGTTGGAAGTGCTGTAAGAAACCTCTGGCAATCCCATCTAATCCATTAGGTTCTGTGATTCAACGGCTCTGAGCTTGTTCTGGTTTATCAGGCATTCATTTAACGTGCACACAAAGGAAAGTATCCACAGTTGCTTTGGAGGTGGTCACCCAATGGCATTCTTCACATCAAGCAGTCTATGTGCTACTTGACTTTTTCTGCCCTTGATGCTGGTGTCTTCAAGGACTTCTGGTTCAAGTCCCTTCACTACCACTCTTTCACGAGCAATAAAAATTGCTGTTGTTTATTGGAAGTCTGTATCTACAAAGTATTTCAGTTGTGCCTGAACACAGAATCTCCTCATCATGGGAAATAACACCTCCACTCCCTCATGTAACCTTCACTACACTAACAGCTTTGGGAACTTGCACATCTTGATTTATTCCAGGAGTTTGGAGGTTAAACAAAGGAAGAGCTTTTCCTTTGCTGTGGGATCCTGAGGGATTTGAGTTAGGCAGATTGTAAAGAACCGTAGCATTTTACCTCACTCTCCGAGATGTGAGAAGCAAGACTGCATGCTAAGCTAGAATGGGTGTGTGGAGCAGAGCACAACAGCAGCACCCCTGAGATGGATCAGACCTCTGTATGCTGTTTGCAAGAGAAGGAATGGCAAGCACAGCCTTTCCAGCCATGTATTATACATGTGCTGTGCTAAAACTCACGGCATGTGTGCTGACAGATCAAAAAGCAAATCCCACAATTAAACCGATTTGGGAAATGAAATAAACAGGGGTAAGAGAACTGAAAATCCTGGATCTTTATTTAGCCATCAAATAAATTTATTTGGCAATAAACTAGGAGCTTTCCATTAACAGTCTCAGAAGGGCTGAAGGACTAAGAGCAAAGCCCTTCATCAGAGACAGCCTGAATTAGTAAAGATCTAAGGGAGTTCTCGAGACATGTTTTGAATTTCAAAAATAACCACACGTTACTGAAGTTGCTCCTTGACACTCTGCTTACGTTCTGTGCTCTGATAAGAGTGTAATGCTGAGTTACAACCAAAACAGGGATCATTACCTTTGGAAGAGCTCTTGTTCAGAGTGTCCTGAGGATGAAAAGGACATCAGAAGAGGGAAGTTTATGTCGCTGATCTTTGAAGCTACCTGAAATATTAATGAAAATAGGAGATGTCAAGTAAAACAGCATTCCTGCTCTGGACAGCAGCTTGGAAGTTTGGAGGAGATCTGTCCCAGCACCACGGAGCGAGCGTGATCTTTTGGTTTTTGTTGTTGGCAGCTACAATTAGGGTTGGGGCACTGATCTTTGAATCAGGTCCTCCAGGCACACATGGGCACACTTCTGCCCTGTCACTGGTTCTCATGGTGTAAGTTACACAGCAACACAGCAAAATGCTAAGGAGATCCTACTGATGGGATGTAGTGAAGGCAGACCCCTCCAAGAAGGATGGCAGTGCCGGCTGGAGCTAGTCCTCAATTAAACTGCCTGACAAGAGAGAGGTTTTTGGATTTTTTTTACTGAGTATAAGCTCAATAAACGCAGCAGCTGTTGTCTTTACTTCTGCAGCCCTTTAAATAAATACACAACCGTTTCTTTTGCTCTAGGTGGAATACATCCCCCCCCCACACACACCCAAATCCCCGCTCTCTCGCTGGGACAGCCCCCCTGCCAAGCCCACACCCCACCGCTCCACCGCGCATCCCTCTCCCCGCAGCTCGGCCGGCGCCGAGCGGGGCGGAGCCGCATCCCGGGGCTGTGAGCATCGCTCCGCCCGCCAGGCGCTCTGCGGGAAGCGGGGAAGGAGGCGGCGGCGATCCGCACGCTCCATCCCGTCCCCACGTTCCGCCCCGTCCCGCCTCCTCTCGGCATGCGGGGGCCGCCACCGTCCGCGCCTCCAAACTTTCGACGCTGCCCCATCGCCGGGGAGGAGTGAGTCGCCGCGGTGAGTGTGCCAGAGGAGGGGACGGGGACGGGCAGAGGGAGGTGAAAATGGGGCTCCGAGAGCGCGCCCGGAATGGATGCGGTGGGAGCCGAAGGGCGGCGGGATCCTCACCTGTCCCCGCCGCAGCAACTCCAGGGCTGCCCCGGTGCTGAGCTGCCGCCGTGCCCGGAGCGCTGCCTGCCTGTGCCGTCACGTAGGTGGTCGCCCTTTCTGCTCGGTTGCTGTCGGAACCGTTAGAAATCTTCCGCCCGTCTTCCTCTGCCGAGAGTTGGATGCTATTTGTTGCCCAGCTCCGAGGGAGGGTCTGGAAGAAAGTGGGGGGGAAACATAGCTCAGTGCGGTGGGTGTGCAAATAAATACCATCGAAAGGAGGGTTTAAGCTGAGAAAGAAGGTCTTGACAAACGCTGTCTGATCTTCCTCAGGCTTCTCTGTGCGAGGTCAGCAGCTTTTTCCACTGAACTGTCCCACTGGCAATGCCAGACTAGCCCATTTCATTTCATCCCTTCCTTACTCCCCAGCTCATCTCGGCTGGAGACCCCAGCGGTCCCTCCTCCCTTCCTCTGCTTTTTCACATCGACAAGTCCAAAACGCCTTTCATCAGCCCAGACAGGGCAGTAACAAACTGAATAAAAGTGGAGCAACAAAAGAAGGCTTTGCTAAATAACAGGTTTGAAGTAGGAATCATGAGAATTCAGAGACGAGAGAAAATAGCAAAAATGTTTTGGGGAAGAAAGAGAAGCTATCTTCTTTTTCTTTTTCTTTTTGGCTGATCCATCATCTTCTGTGGATCTGTAGAAAAGAAGGGAAAACTAGAAATTTGCCTTCCCTTTCACCCTACTACTACATTGCTACTTTACTAAGTGTGTAAATATGCCTAGGTTTGTTTTTGAAATGAAAAAAAAAAAAAGATGGGATCTTGGAGCACCTGATGGTTCTGGGACCTCACTGCTTTATCTCTGCTTTACTAATATAAGTATGCAAGCATAATTCTTGGGTGCAGGCACTCAGGTTGAAGGAAAAAGCTCAGATGAGTTCTGAACATCTGCACTGTTTTGGCTGTGCAAATTTTCAGGGATCTCTTACTTCTACCTGGTGGACTAACTGTGTATTGATACGGAATCCCATCCTGCTTCCCTTGCTTAGGCATGTTAGTTGGCAACTGATTATATTGCTCAAAACTGAGGGGTAAGCTTCAGACAGACAGCAGCACATCTCAGCTGTGTACCTCACCATGCTGCACGTCTCAGTCTGCACTGTTAATTAATTGTACAGAAATGGTATAGCAAAAAAATAAATAAATAAATAAAAGAAAGAAAGAAAGATTAAAGACTTGCATTGAGAAATTCTTTGGGATGTTGTGTGGTATGAAAGCAAAACACAAAAGGCACAGTCACCTGCTGGCAGGCAGTGCTTGTTTCTGGCTGTAGTAGCCAGTCACAGGGTGCAGATGCACATGTACAGCAACTTGGTTAGGAAATCACACCTAGCCATGTCACTGATACATGTCTGTGGGGACACAGGTAGGAATGGAGATCTGCAGTGAAATGGATGTGATTTAAATCATGATGATCACAAATAAAAAAACCACAAGAAACCACAGGTTCTAACAGCAAGAATGTCTCTTTAGGCAGACCTGAAATAAAGGTGGAACCATATGTAATACCCGATGGCAAGAAAGTGACAATACTTCTCCACTCTTGCTTTTCTTAGGGCATGTATGAAGGAGAAAGTTGAGCACACACTCAGCTTTGGCTTTACCCTCAGTGTTGTTTTCTCTGTAAGCCTACTGTGCATTGACATTTTCTTAGTATTTTCAGAGGTCAAGCCATAGAGCGTCCAGGTCCACAATGTTCCCTTACCGTGTCACCTGAGATTTGGACAGTCTGCATGATAACAGGCACATTTCATATAGGGTTGACGTCCAAATCAGAAATTGACTGTAAAACATCCGTTTATCCATTTATACCTACTGAAGTATTAGGGAAGTGTAGATTACTGAGCAGAATTTGTCTCAGCCTGTGTGGGGAAGCCAACAAAATGCATTTTGATGCCAGTGATGAAATTATCACTGACGTTAGGAGGAGAATGATTTGCAGTTCTCTGACACTAACCTATAAACCTGTTAGAATTTGGTAAGAAACACTTTTCATTAAGGAAAATCTGGAATATTATTACGCTAATAACAGTGTAAATGGTGCCATTCCATGTAGAATACCATAGGTATTAGTGGAAGTTTTGTGCTAAATCACTACTAGTCTTAGGTAGTGGTTTCTGAAAAAGGATATGCTGCCCAGCTGGATATTAATCCTGCTGCATTTACTTAGGCAAACTTTGTCTTTGAAATAATTTTGAAATCTGTCCCAATTTTCATCAGGAGTCATGCCTGAATAATATTACAGGGTTGAGCTTGAAATGTAAGGCCAATGGAATTTAAATGTATTAAGACAGATCTTCTCTTAATCCCAGGATGTAGAACTTAGGTTAGAGGAAGAAAGTGCTCTACCTGTAGCTCATTACTTTTTGTCTTAGCCACCGCAGACTGATTTATCCACGTGTTCTTGTGTTGTTCTGTTTTTCAGGGACAGTACTATTGGTGTTGAAAGGATGGGGCCCCTGGAAGCAATGGGTGAAGAAAACCAGACAGATGAAATGAAGGTGGAGTTGTTCACCAAGCTGTACTTGCCAAGATACACCACACCACTCAACGAACTGGCTCTTGACCCCAAACCAGAACTGAAGGACAGCACAACGCTAGTTGAGGTGCAGATAATCCTCATCTTTGCTTACTGTTCCATCATCCTGTTGGGGGTGGTCGGGAACTCTCTTGTGATCCACGTGATCATCAAGTTCAAAAGCATGCGCACAGTGACCAACTTCTTCATTGCCAACCTGGCCGTGGCTGATCTGCTGGTGAATACATTGTGCTTGCCTTTCACTTTAGTTTACACGCTATTGGGCGAGTGGAAACTGGGCCCAGTCTTGTGCCACTTGGTGCCTTACGCCCAAGCTCTTGCTGTGCATGTGTCTACTGTTACACTGACTGTGATTGCCTTGGATCGGCATCGCTGTATTGTCTACCACTTGGAAAGCAAAATCTCTAAGCGCATCAGCTTCCTGATTATAGGAGTTGCCTGGGCAGTCAGTGCCCTGTTGGCAAGCCCTCTGGCCATCTTCCGCGAGTACTCGCTGATTGAGATCATTCCTGACTTCAAGATTGTGGTCTGCTCTGAGAAGTGGCCAGGGGAGGGGCAGCTTAACTATGGTACCATCTACAGTGTCTCCATGCTTCTGATCCAGTATGTGCTGCCTCTGGCTGTCATCTCCTATGCCTACACCCGCATTTGGACCAAGCTCAAGAACCATGTTAGTCCTGGGGCAGGAAATGACCACTACCACCACCGGCGTCAGAAAACCACCAAGATGCTAGTGTGTGTGGTTGTTGTGTTCGCTGTCAGTTGGCTGCCATTCCACACCTTCCAGCTAGTCAGCGATATTGACAGTCAGGTGTTGGACCTGAAAGAGTATAAACTGATCTACACGGTGTTTCATGTCATTGCCATGTGCTCAACATTTGCTAATCCCCTTCTCTATGGCTGGATGAATAACAATTACAGGACGGCCTTTCTCACAGCTTTTCAGTGTGAGCAGCGGCTAGACTCCATCCACCCTGAGGTGTCAGCAGCTTTCAAAGCCAGGAAGAAACTGGAAGCAAAGAGGAGTCAGTTCCCTGGAGACTCTTTCACACAACCTACCAATGTCTAAGATTCCCGATTTTAAAGAAGAAATGCACGTGTTGTGGACAAAGTAATAAATCCATTCTGACACATGCATTTTTAATGCATAGTTTTACTCATAAAAGGTGAAAGAAAAGTAACAGGCAAGTCAAGGCAGGTGATGCGATTTGAGGGGAGTAGGTTGGCACCACGAGGATGTAACTCCAAGGAAATAAGAGATGTTTTGTTTGTGGCTGTCTCTAGTATGGTAAGAGACAATCTCATCCCTCCCATCTCTACTTGAGAAGTCTAAATGACAAAGGTACAGTTTGCTGCTTTGGCTATAGGAGAGTAAATGGCTGATTTGGAGCACAGGAATACTGCTGATGGCAGCGGGCAACCTGTATATTGCATGTAGAGACCAGGGAGAATAGAAGTCTCCTGGAAAAATAAGCCTGTCTGGGGAAAATGGGTTGGGCTGGTAAAGCTCAAACTTTTCAGCCACTTTTTCTCCAACAGGGGCCCTTTGTGGAGATAAGGAAAATAGAAAGAGAGATACGGTACTGTTTTTGGCTCGCACTGAAGCACTTCAAACCGGAATATTCTGAATGGATTAGGGGAAAGAAAAAGAGAAAAGGAAAAAATACCAGATTTGGTATGAAGAAAGGTAAAGGTGGGTTTGGGTCAATCAAATGGGGTAAAAAGTCATTCTTTAAGAATTGGCTGTGGTTATGCTGGTGAGAAAAATTGCAAGCCTGGGACCTGATCACTCATTCCTTGCAGATCCCTACCTTTAATTCCACATTTGGAAGAGATCACAAACACAGAGCTTTAAAGTGGCATTTGAGGAAGGAGATGCAGGCTCAGGTCTTCTATGAGCACTTCATAAACAGCCAATATTTTAATTTTCAAGACCTGCTTAAATGTCTGACGTGTTATTAACTCCACAGGCTTTGAATTGTTGCTGCTTTTCCCCCGTGTAATAAAACAGCAGATAATTTTGATCCTTTGGAAAAGCTGCTAAATGGTAATGTATTTTTCCTTATTGTAGTTTTGTGTCACACATTCATCTCATCTTGGAGCTTTTTCCATTTTTAGCTTTAGTAAAAATTAAGAGCATATGAATAAGTGTAACCTAATAACAGTATGCTAGGCTTATGCGATAACTTATCAGTTATTCTGCATGCTGTAGTTGATAGTTAAATTCCTTTTTTGCTCAGGTATAAAATTTTAATCTGTTTACTGTGCTGTACACAGCAATGTTCAACTCTTCTGTGTCTTTGTTTAGCCTCTTTGAACTCATTAAAAGAGACGAAGGAAATTTCAATCCGTATTTATTCCAAGCTGCCCTGCTGCTTATCAAGAATAAAAACAAGCGTGATAGTTTCACTTGGAGTCTCTTTCCGCAGCTAGATTTCAGCTGCCTCTTTTTTCTTTTGTTTCCCCCCAGTTTTTCAGTGTTCCTAGATTTGCTGTGCTCTCTCTTAGAAATTTAAAAAGATCAGAACTCCAGTACTGAAGTGTTAGCACTTGCAGAAGCATCAGATATTTATCAAGTGGAGAAATTCAGCTTTACGTATGCAATATCTTGGCACCATCCTTTAAAAATCCATGAAATCATTTGGACTTGGCTTTTTCATGAACAGAGAAGGGAGGTCTAGAGAATTAGCTAGTGTTTACTCCACGAAGAAAAAGTATCCATCATTCTTAAACAGTTTTACAAAAATAGATTAATTCTCAACCATGTGCTTTCATGATATTGTCCACAAGTTATTTTTGTCTAAGTATTAATGCTATCCCAAATGTAAGCTAGAAACATTTATGGGTAAGGAAGGATTACAGAAGCGTGCAATTATTATGGACATCAATCACATGTATCAGTTGATTCTGAACCCTTCATCAAAAATGTCTTCTTTCCACAAATAGCATCCTGTATTCAAAAAGCAAATCTTCTTCCCCCACCCCCACCTCTGGTTAGAAGTTGTTTCAACTCTTTTAAGCCTGTTTGAGTGTGATAGATAGAGAGTTCTGAAGTAACCATGACACTGTGTGTTAAAGTTATAATTGCTGGGCTAATTCTCAGTAATTTTAAGGCTGCTTTACATCATCCTGGATGAAAGCGATTAATTACAAATTACCTTTCAGTCCATTTTATGCATCGTTATGGGCTTTCCCTGCAGCCATTGTGTTGTGACAGACTTGATGCACTAATTTCTCATGTTGCTTTCCACTTGGTGCACTAATTAATTTCTCACTGTGCTTTCCGCGTGGAAAAAAGCTCTGCATCGATGCCTGCTGTTGAGTGACAGATCTCCACACAGTATCCCACCACATTGTGGACTTCATGGATGCCACAGTGGGGTTCACTGTAGAACCTCTTTGCGTTGTAGGGAAATTAGAGATTTTCTCACCAAAAGCAATCAGGTAGCAACATCCTTCAGAGTTCCCCAAATCTCAGCCATCAGAAGGATGCTGAGAACCAGGGCTAGTTTTTATTTCCTTTTAAGAGAAAAGGAATCTGTAAGTAGGCTGTAAGCACCAGATTGAGGAGTCTGCAGAGGATCCCCTGTTTAACCTGAGGTGGTTTTGCTTTGCTTGAAATAGGAAGCTAGATCTCCTCATTCACACATTGGCTCCTTAATTACTTTTAAAGAAGCACTATCGCCTTTTCCCATTGAATAAATACAAGGCTTATACAAAGCCAAGCAATGCTAGCAGCAGTACTCATTTAAGAATTTGCAAGAAAGAGATGTGACACCTAAAATGAAATGTTGTCTGGTTCAGGGCAAGAATTTGAACTGACATGCCTCAGTTCTCAGGAGAATGATGTAGCCACAACACTGCAGTCTCTCCTGAGATAGCAGCGTATATCTTCTTAGAGCTGTCTTACTGTATACGAAGTTATTCAGCATCTAATATGATTTTATAGGTGAGTGGTTATGAAGTTTGCGTGGTACCTGGGTTCCAAGACAAGGATATGAGAACAAATATGGACAGTATTTCAGTTACACCCCAATTCTGTTCTTCATGAGTGCTTCTACCACAAGGCACTGCACTTCAGGCAGGAGGACAGCAGGGCAAGCAGCACCATGCTAATCTCTGCGTGGGTCTTACTTGAGGCTTTCCTTTGGGGTTGGCTTATAGAAGAGAGACCTACCAACCATGTGGATCTCATCTAATATTATCTGGGACCGTAGCGTTACGCTTTAGGCCTCCATGAGAATGAGCATATCCACGTAGTGTAGCCACAAAAGAACTGAGAAGAAGGCACCTCAACAGGAATTTCAGAAAAATTAAGTTTAGGTATATAAAAGCAATTGAAACAGAAGTGCTGGGCTTGCACAACAAATGGGTTAATATAGCACGTTTTGGTATATAAGCTGTACAACAAAGCTGTGCAAAAGTTGTTTTTGGGAAACAATTGTCAGCTGCCCCACAGTTGGTATAATAGCATCTTGGATATAATTTGTAATGGGCATCCGTTGCCAAAACATTATTAACACTAACATTAATAACTGAATGAAAACTATTATCTGCATTTTATCTGTCAGTCCTCAAAAGAAGCACAGAATTTACAGATTAATATAATCCATTTCCTTGCTTCATAGTTTCTAAATTCCCTTGAGGACTTTTCTTATATTAATCCAGATAATGACCTTAAGGGATAAATTTTGTCTTTGAATCCCTGTGTTATTTACCTCATACTATTATTATGAATGCCAGTCCACAATATGAGAGCTGCTTTGTAGCAAATTACAGGTTCTATGCCTTAAGAAGCTCGGGGATGTATGGAAATCCATATAAGGTTAGTGGTATATAACAGATATGTTTTTAATAGTGCATCAAAAATATTTATGCAATCAGTAGTGATTTTCATACCTCATCTTCATGTTTTGAAGATATTAAACAAGACATTACTTAAAAGGAAATGATACAAAAGTGGTGAGGAAATACAAAGCTGAATTTAGAAAGCCTGAGAACGAATGGCTACCTCAAGGGGTAGCAAACAGACACGAGCAGGGCCAGTAGGAGCATCATTGATTTATAGACTTTTCCTTTGTCTGGGCGGTGAGAGAAACGTGTTGCAATGAAACCAGGGCAAATGAAGACACCAATCAATTGTATGCACAGAGCCAAGTGTTGCCCAGGGAAACTGAGGAACTGCGAGGGGAAATTCCTGCGATAATCTGAGCCTTAAAGAAGTTTGTGTCATGTTCTCAGGCAAGAAAATCTGCACCTGTACCTTATTTTACCTAGATCCAGATTAGGTAAACAGCTCTGTACTGTTAATGTGCCAGTACACGGGATGAATAATGCATTCACATCCCTCATAAGGCTCATTTCTGATGGGATATATGAAGAAATTATTGCCTGCTAAAATCTTTCCTCACTCAGACTTTGCTGAGCACCTCTGAAAGGAAGAGAGCTTCAAGTTTAAAACTTGAAAGTTAAAGATTGTAGAATTCAATATCTGATGATGCAGGCACAGTTTAGTTTGAAAACAAATAAACCGATTAAATATATATACACTGCTGGTACTGCATAAGAGAAACAGACCATGGTTTGTCTCTTGAACCAGGATACTGCACAACTGAACTTTGTATGAAACAGACTTACTTGTGTGCTTCACAGATCTCAAAGAATACTCTATTAAACCTACAGTTCATAACTTTTTCAATATCATAATCTATATTTAAACACAGTTGGGGACAAATTATTTCTAACCTTAAAGTTTGCACACAAAAATAGAGGTTTAGAGCAATTCCCTCTTTACTGCCATCCTCTAACATTAGCTGTTAGTACTCGGCCACATCTCAATTAGCAGCACTGTGACTTTTGACTTTACTTGAGGTAACCAAGGTGGTGAAGCAGGGATCAGTTTGGGCTGGTGGCACTGCAGGGTGATTCATCCCGTTAACTTAGGGCTAGCCCAGGTACCTCACACAAGACTCTAGCACTGATGCACCTATGGCTCTGAAAGCGATGTCTGCTGCATGATACATGACTAGAGTGTGATAGCTGCTCCTTCAGCAGCACTGGCCTGCCCCACACCCTTGTCAGCAGTCCTGCTCATAGCAGAAACAAACTGGCAGCAAGATCCACCAGGGAGAATATTTTACACGTAAGAAGTGATCGTGCTCTTAACCTGAAAAAAGTATCATCTGACCAAGGGTGATGTCAAAATACAAATACTTTAAGGCAGAGCTGGAAGCAGCTGTGCTGGGATAGGTGTGTGCAGCAGCACGATCCCTCCTTGGCTGCCACAGCGTGGAGCATCTGCTGCTCTAGGCATTGCTAATGGGATGGGATAAACAAACTTAATACTCCAGTGAGGCCACCTCCATTTAAACCTGGTATTCTAGTGTCAGATTTATCTCATGGGACATGGCAGTTGATTCAATCTACTCCCACGGTCACATCTTGCCAGGTTTCTATATACCCTCTGCCTATACTTGTTTGTCAGAAAGGTCAATGTTTTGTTTTTGCATGAATGTCCTACAATGCTATATATATATATATTTAAAAATTGTAAAAATTACGCTTCACAATCAAAGCCATCTTGTCCAACTACCTGGTCATGAACAGGGACACCTACAGCTAGATCAAAATGCACAGAGCCCTGTCCAGTCTGACGCTGAGTGTCTCCAAGGACAGGGTACTTGTGGTCATGCAGAACTGCACTGTGATCTTCGGTGTTTGCATGCATTCCTGAGGCCTAAACCAATTCAACCAGAGGATTGATTGTTTTGAAATGAGGCCTTCAAAAAGGCCTGTAGAAATCAAGTTTTATGAGCAATACATTTTAAGAAATCTACCTCATTACTTCCAAGAGTTAATCATACAAAATGAAAAGCAGGAGTTCATCCTTAAGATTATAAAGATGCCTCATAGCAGAAGCTGGAGACTATAGATTTCTTTAATTAAAACTTGAATTTGGCTTTATCAATTTGCTGATGGCTGTTCAGCTGTCTCTGGAGATGAGAAAATGAGGGCAAAGACAAGTAAAGCTTGCTGGGTGTCATATGGCCAAGTGCACTGTTTGCAGCAATGCCTGCATGGGTGCAGCCTCCATGCCAGATGGCTGAAGGCTTCCACACTGTCTGTGGGAACAGGCTGGGACTCCCTCCCATTGCAATTACTTTGCTAAATAAAACAAGAATGCAGTGAGAAGCTGAGCAGCATGCCCCTGATATTCAACAGCACTTAGTTAGCACTCTCCCTAGCACTGCTTGGGCTGAGCCAACCAGCCCTCTCCAAGATAAGGATTGTGCACATGTGCAACAGGCTTTTCTGTTTCAGTGGATTCTGCAGGTGGTTCCCTCCGTCCCTCTGTCCCTCTCACTTAGACATGCCCTCAGTGCCACCTAAGGATCCACAAACCTCTGAAGGCTTCAAATACCACAAACTTTGTAGGAAAGCTACCAGTCTATATTACCTCACCATGGGGCCAAAAGTACAGTACATGGCCAAGTTACATTGAGTTATAGCCACTGTATAGATATTTCTTTGCACGAAGAAGGACATTTTCCATCTTTCTTACAGCAAACCTGTAGGCAACAAGGATTTCCTTGAGTACTGCACTCGAGCCCTGACATAACTTGGCTAATAGTTGTGGCTGTCGTAAGCAAATAGCAGAGCTGCTGCTAGGATGCTGTATCTGTCTGAAAGCAAAAATATGAAAACACAAAATATTTGTCTCCTGCTGTCTGTGTGGCCAACCTGATTCATTACTGCTGTCATTTTTTATTTGCTTTGCACAGTTACTATTCTGTGTAGGCTTAAGAGATAACAGTTAACAGCAGATAGAGGGACACGGCACCACCAGAAGTCACTGAGCACGTACTACCTTGCATGATGTACAAGGGGCAAGAGAGCCCAGCTAGATAACTGACCAGTTCCTGCCTCAGGAGGTGAATGGTAAGACTTCAGCCATAGGGATGCACAGTTTACGGTCTCCAGGGTTGAGATCCTATATGAGTCATCTTTATCCAGAAAGAGAGTTGCAATAATGAGCAGAACTGAGAATGGATGAAGTGTTAGAATACAACAAAGAGAGCCTCATTGTATACAGCCAGTTCTCCTTTAAAGTGGAAAATCCATGGTTAATTCAGTTAACTGGAATCAAAGGTAGAAAAAGGAAAGGAGAAGAGCTCATTACATTCAGTAATCTCAATTTTATTTGCTTTCTTTCTGCTAATGGTGAAGCAAAAGGGCTGCTATCTAACTCTGTTTATAATTGATTACCAGGACATAAACTGAAATGAAAAATAATGTTCTCCATAATTGCTGTTCAAAAGCTTAAGCCTGAAAAACACCCTATAAGGATGTTTGCAGGTTTAACAGTCCTGTTCACCATTTTTTCTTTTTTAGTACTTGTTCAACTTATGCTTTGAATACTGATATTAGACTTCAAAAACATCTATCTTACCAGCCCTTAAGTTAGCTGTAAACTGCAACAGCATGCTCACTTATTATTGATAAACTGCTGCCTAGCATCTCTCATAATCACTTATTCTAGTTCATTCTGTAAGATCTGGCAGTAACTTCCTGTAATCCTACTTTGTCTTTATTATTAGCTGTTCCCGACAAACTCTAAGAACACTTCATAATCTCATGTGCATGTGTTGCATATGCATTATACAGCTCATTTCTGGCTTCTCTGATTTTCCTATAGTAGAGTACAGCTGTTCCAGTTAAAAAAAAAAATAATCAAAATTAAATCCTTTATATTTATTGCTACGTTTACCACTTCTCAGAGATATAATGAAGATGATAACAGAACTGTCTATATCTCCATGAGTTTATATATATGGGATGTATTGTGTATTGGCTTGGTGCTATACAGGAGACTAGAACTTTAGCTATGTAACACTTAGGTCTTGAATGTATATAAAAACCCCACAGCCCCAACTTCAACAGCTACTTTAAATCACTAATCAAAACCCAATAATTCAACACAAATAAAGCAGCAGAAAAAGCTACATGCATGCTTGACAAAAGAGCAGGATAAGGCAATCTGGGCTCATACCTTCTTATAGCAGTGTATCTTAAAAGATGCTGAACTTTGGCACAGGAAGGTGTGCTGCTCGTCTGATTCATCCTGTTACATAGGACAGAGGACTCTTTCAGCACACACAACAGCTCATCACACGGTCTCTACTATTGAAGAACTGCTTCCAAGAGGGCACAGTATACAACAAATGTGATGATGACAGTACTATAGTGGCCTTGAAATAGCATCCCTGCACCCCCTCCACCCTCACCTTAGCCCATCGTTGCTCCTTTCCCCATTAAGTTTACCAGTTTACTGTGGAAGATATTTTTCTCTTGGGACCTACAAGTGATAGTTTTTCACAGGCTCTTTTCCAGCCCAGTGTCTTTGCAAATCCAAAACAGCTGACATTTAAACAGCAGGAAACAGCCAACAGTGCAAACAGAGCTACAGCTCTATCGCAGCAGGGCTTCCTGTTTAAAGCAAGTGAAATGCTGACTTGTTAAAGGAAAACGGGTAAAACAGTGAAGGCTAGAGCACTGATGCCTTCTTGCGTTCTTATGTTGATAATTTCAGGTTAGACACTTTATTCATGTTTCCCTACTGAAGTTTTGCATATCTGGTGTCTGAGTTTCTTAGGCAAAAGTCAGATCAAAGAGGTAAATCATCAGGACTGGTTTTATTTGTTTTCTTTTTTCTTTTTTTTTCCCAACACAGAGAGACTGAATGGCACTTCTGATCTCTGTATCACTGGACATGTAATTCTTGGTGTCTGTATCTGAATTCTTGCGAGATAAACTGCTTACTGCTGGACTTTGGTGGATGAATAACAGTTTCTACTACCAGAAAGACCTGAGAGATAGAATAAGGCAAATTTCATTGAAAAGTGATTCTGAATTCAGGCTTCCAAATTCCTTATACTTTTTTGAAACTCTCTGCATAAGCAATTCGTATGCATATTTAGCTCAAACAGCCTAATTCCTTAAATAGCACGGAAGCACCAGAAACATCCAACTGAAGTTTCATGGGACTTACCCCATGGCTGTGCCTGAAGGCAGCTGAGTACTGGGCTTTCATATTGCCCTAAGCAAGTATATCTGCTTTCAGGAACAATCTGGAGTGCTCTGGGGATGGAAAGCTTGTAGCCACTCTAGAAATTCCGGTCCATGACACATGGATTCAGCAAGGCTGAGAATGACTGCAGAGCTCAGTCCAACAGCCCATTTCCTGAAAGCCAGCATTAGTAAAGTCAATGGGAAGCATGCAGATTGTGTAGCTTGCACACTTCTGACCTTATTGTATAGCTTAAACTCAGGGATGTCTCTGACAAGTAGTTTTCAGCAGAGTTACCTGGAAAAAGCGAGTAGTGGTGTATTCACTGGCATTTTAGAAAATATATCTTTTTTTCTGCAGCAACTCTTGAGGAAACACACCACTGTAACCATCCGGACAAGCACAGCAGGCAGACTTCGGGTGGCCAGCCTTTAGCTTGCTTCATTTCCTGAGGCACTTTGCTGATCACTCCTGGGTGCTTCCCTCCAGTCTAACACCTGAGTAAGGCTTTAGCTTTCAGAAATTGCTTGGGTGATTTTAGTCTGTAGGCAAGACAGCTCACACCCTGCCTCCACTTCTTTCCTGGAGGCACAATGCTGATTCTCATTTTCAAGCAACCCTCTTCAGCAAAATGGATACAAAACATGGAAACAGTTCACTTAAAATGCCATGAAATTACTTGTGCAATTGCACGGATAACATTTGGAATGGGGATGTATGAGTTTGTTTGTGTAATGTCTGAAACTCATATACAGCTGCATTTAGAAAACAATCTTCTCAGAGACTGCTGTGGACATTGTTTGGGAAAGGATTGCTGAAAACCAACACAAACAGTTGTTTCAACACCTAGCCTACAAGAGGGACAAAATCTACTCGGAGTGGATTGGCTATTAGTCTTCAAAAATCATTGTTTCTTCAATTTTTGTTAACACACACAGATTAAATGAGTTTTACAGCAGCTCCTTTTAAAAGTAGGACTGCAGGTAGCGTGCCTACTATACTTCCATAACGTGGCTGAAGGGACTGGTAAAAGGGAGATTTGGCTATTAAAGCACAGATGTGCTCCCATTGCTTATACTCTTGGAAACACTTAGTGCCAGTCCTGCTAGATCTGAGCACCGTGGCACCTAGCAACTCTGGAGTACGACAATCCTAATGTACTTTGGCAGATATTTTATTCAGATGAACAGCATGCCATTTAAGGTCATGAATAGTTTGTAAATCCATGCTCTACTGAGCTCTCTCAAATTATACCAGATCAAAATATTCTTGTTCTTTCATGGGAACAGAATGTAAGATGTGCCTGATGTAGTCTTACTATTTTGTTTTACCCTCACTTAGAATGTTATGCTTAATAAAAACTTATTAGTCATCTGATCCTTACTAGAATGATGGGGAAAGAAGGGAAGTGCTTATCACATAGAGATTTATATTATCCACTCCTTTGCTGGCACAAAGCATAGATAAACACTCCTGTTCAACGTTTTCCAAAGCAGAGCACAGACAAACACAACAGTAGGCACTGTAAGCTGCTGACCAGATTCTCAGCTCCCACGAATTAGGCCAGTGTAGTTCCACTGCACCTCATAACATTAAACCTATTTATATCACGTTGTGACACCTGCCCAAAGAGCTCTCCCTTTCACACACTCAATTTCAGGTAGAGACTATAAAAAGAAATGCACTGTGATAGATCTTTTTCATATGTCCTACTTTTCTGCCTTCGGAGCTTCGTTTGGATAGATTGTTTGCAAAAACAGCTTGCATCCTCATATTTGAAATCCACCCTGAAATAGGAGAGAGAACAGATGGGAAAGGGGCTTTACAGGGTGGGGCAGCCTGAACATGTGTGGAAAAGGCCTGGTGAGTGGCTGGGGGCTCTGTGGTGGAATGTCAGGTTTAGGAGGAATGGAAGTGCCTCAGACCACAATGACAAGCAAAGTCTTCTTTCCCTTTCCCTTTCCCTTCTTTCCCTTTCCCTTCTTTCCCTTTCCCTTCCCAAATCTTGAATGCATGCAATATAGAAAGGAGATGTAGAGGGCATGGGACCAGAAAGTTGAGTTTGATTAAAGAATCCAGTACAGTGTTATGGTAGTGGAGAGTCAGGGATTGGAGCTATGACTGAAGAAGATAATAAAAAGTGTCTTTGCCCAGGCCCATTAATGCCATATCTACTAGGTGTACTTTTAACTCAGCTAAGTGCTAGAACTGACATACCTACATTAACGGTGGTACCCACCAATGTCCGTACTTCAAGTGCTTTGAGAACTGAAAGTCCAAGGGCATTCAGTCACCTTAGCAGAAATGTTTTCTTGTCATTGTGCTCTTGCTTTTAGAAAGAGTATCTTTTATTCTTAGGTTGCCCTGATAATCACAGAATTTGAAGAGATCCTACCAAAAAATATTTTCACTTTATCAGATTCTTTAAACCTGATGCAATATTTTGTTTCTCGTCCTCACAAGATGAAGCATTCCCATTTAAGCAATCCAGTGGACAGCCTGAATAGCATCTGAACTTACATGTAGTGGCCAGTTGCCTTGGCCAGAATTTCAGCAAAAATTTTTCATCGTTGGCTGGCAGATGCTCCTTCATCTGCTCTTGTTCCCATAGAAACAGGGCTGAAATACTTAAACTTTGGCAAAGACTTTTTTCGTTCATTTTTCTTTTTTTTCTAAAAGGAAGAACAATGGCAACAATACTCATGAAGTGCTTTCTTTGGCTGGAAGTGGTAGAATACAAGCAACCAGCCACAGAATCATCAGATCCCGTGGAAACCATGTGGTACAGGCTCAAGTGGGAGAGTGACATTGACATATTTCTACAGTAGAGCATGCAGACAGTGACTCAACAGTAGGATAAAAATCTGTGTGAGTTTACCAGATGAAAAAATAAATAAAAAGCAAGGCAAAACATCTGTAGGTGTGAGTTCCTCTCTTTGTGATTTAATGATATTCATTTGTCCTAGCGAGGAAGGAGCTGAATACATTATTTGTGTTTCTGTTGTTATGTCATATACAGACATGATCAAAACATTTGCTGCTGAAATCACATACTTCCTTTTGTAATAACCATCTTGCGAGAAGCTACAGCCTTTTCGTCTAGTGAATGCTTGTGCTCACACTTCTTTTGAGCAATATGTTGCTCTGAAATATCCCTACTGAAATTATTCTGGGATTTTAACAGCTAAGAAGAGAAGGAGTTGGCCAAATGGGTATGTGTGTTTTAATATTCCTGTGAAAAGAAGACAATTATACTTGGCATTTAATATGCCTAAAAGGAGAGGAAAACATACAACATCCTTCCCAGAAAGGGGTCCCTTCTGCCTCAGTATTGTAGGATATCCTGGTTTCAGCAGGGACAGAGTTGATTTTTCCTTCAAAGTGTCTAGTAAGATTCTATGTTTTGGTTTTAGGAGAAAAACAATGTTGTCAACACACTGGTGTTCAGTTGTTGCTGAACACTGCTGTACAAGCCAAGGACATTTCAGGTTTTCAGCTTCTTCTGCCAGAACAAGGAGCTGAGAGGGAACAGAATTAAGACAGCTGACCTCAGCTGGCCAAAGGGATATTCCACAACATATGATATCATGCAAAAAAACAAAACAAAACATGAAGAACAGCGGGAAGTTGGGCTGGTAGGCAGCTGCTGCTTGAGGACAGGCTGGATATTGGTCAGTGAGTGGTGAGCAATTGCTGGTCCATCACTTGTATATAAGCCAATAATGTATGAAATGTATATGAAATGTATCTTTTTTTCCTCTTCCTTTACTTTCCTAGTCAATCTATGAGTTCTACTTTGCTGGCTTTTTTCCATTTTTCTCCTCCATCTTTCTGGGAGGTGGGAGGTGAGTGAATGACTGTGTGGTGCAGAGCTGTCTGCTACGTTAGACCATGGCAGTGAATTTTATGCACTACAATCACTGATCTTGCTTACAGACATGTTGCATATGAATAACAGCGCTCCAGACAGATTTAAACTAGTGGTGCAGGGTGTCTTTCCACAAAGAGTGCATTTCCTGGCACCCATCAGCTCCAAGGGCTGACACCTCTTGGTCCTCTTATGGAGACATTGCACTATCAGGTGGATATTCATTAAAAGCCAGCCTCCAGATTTATTAACAAAAAAGGGAGATATCCATCCCAAAAGTTACTGTAAAAAGGAAAGTACTATTCTTGAAGCTATTTTCTGTATTGTGATATAATTTCACAACATTTGCACAATTTTTCGATGGTCTTTGGTGATAATTTAGAACCTTATTATATGGAGACCCTTATTCTTATCATCTCCAAGCCTCAGCAGCTTTGATGTACTCCTTATGCAGAAGATGAGTGAGCTGAAACTGCAACTGACAGGAATAATAAAATGGATAAGAAAAAAACAAAATTTCATCTGTTCTCATGAGAAACATCTATTTCCAAAAAGATTTTCACATTATAATGCATCTGGGAGACATTTCTTGATGGCTTTCATTAATAATGAACATTTTAGGGTTTTACTTTGAGAGTAACTGCCTACAAGAGCACTTTCACTTCATCATTTTCTCTCTTGCAGAGGAAGGAAGCAATTTCACATCTTCTAAGAAGTGAAAAAAAATAAAAATGGTGAATTCTGTCCCTTCTTAACATCTGGTCAACAGAAATTTGTTATTTCATTTAAAGTTGTTAAGAGAGTTAAAAATGACATTTGTGTATTTATTTTTAGGAGAAGCTGAACATAGACTCTCCACTTTAGTCTTTACTTCTCAGTGTCTCGTACCCCCCATTTTTTTTCCTGTTTCCCTTGTAGCTGACTCAGAAGCTGAAATTTTCTCAGTACTGATCATGGTCTCAAAGTAACTTATTTATATGCATAAGCTGAGACTCAAACAGGCTTACAAGGCAAACTCTTACTTTATGAACTGACTCACCTATGCCAGAGTATAAAAGTATAAAAGGTGTGTATAAAAAAAGGTGCGTATAAAAAGTCATACCAAAAATTACTTACAGCGTGCATGAATTCATTTTCTTAGAGCATCAGAACAGCTGTACAAGGCTGGATCTAAGGTCTATTTAACCCCAAAAGGCCACGAGGAATGAGTAATGTAAAAGGAGGAGACAGTGACAGAGCAGGCATATACTGATATTTTCCCCATTCTGTTCCATTCACTGGAGAAGTTCATCTATTGGACCTCCAGAGCCTGAGTATCTCTGAACTAAATAAATGCTTGAATGTGACAAAACTGATACATTTCAGTTGCACAAAGCTGTCCAAGGAAACCTGTCTTGCTTTTCAAACACATTCAAATGGCTGGCAAAGGTTTTCAAGGCTTAACTACATGTTGAAGGAAAGATACAGACTCTTTTGGCTAGAGAGTCATCCCACCTTTCTTATGGCATCCAGAAACCGTATTTAGTCTGTAGATTATTGTTGTATTACTATTACATATCCTTATAATGACTTTATGAATAGCACATATTCAACCACATTTCCTTAGCTCCTCTCCCTGTCATATTTATCATATCTGTATTCACAGCTAATCGCTAAAAGATCTGTTAGAAACAGGAATCACATAGGAAACAGTCCAGCAACCCAAATATATAAAAGTTTTACAGGTAGATGTACAAATTTTGTACAGTTTACATAAACTATAGTGAATCATGTTTAAACTAGAGACAGATCTGTCTCCCATCAGTAAATGATGATTTGGGTGAAGATAAAACAGCTATTAAAAAATCAATATTTAGTTATTATCCAAGAAAACAGGCTGTTTTTAATCCCTTTTCACATGAAATTACACAGTAATACATTCAGAATTTTCCTGCTTGGTTTTCGTCAGCAAATCATTTCTTATAAAAGCAATCAGCAGTGCAGCTATCAGTGAAAGGCAGGCATCAAGCATTTCATTATTTGAGACATGAGAATGTAACAGGAAGATACTGCTGCTTCCAAATCTCTCCTCTGCTGCCTGTGGTTATTACTGCTGCTATGAATATGCCACTTTTGAAAGGTGCTGGACTGGCATCAAAGGAAGCAGAACTTGCCTTCTGCACCCTGACACCAGGAGGAGCAGTGGCAGCATGACACTTGCCAATCAGCCTGTTGCTGCATACTGCCAATTCAATGTTGTTTCTTGTTACCTAGGTTGCCCTGTGTCCTTCATTAGGACTTCTGTGAGAAGAAGTGCAGGCTTAGGATGTGTGCGTATCTGCTCAAATATGGGGAGTCTACATCTTGTGGTTGGATGGCAGGCTTGAAGCAGGTGGTTGAAGTATTAGGATGTTTATTCACTTGGATGTCTGGTCTTCTGAATTGTGCATGATCCTTGAGGTACCTTCCAACCCAAGTCACTCTGTAATTCTATGATTCTGTGGATGTCTGATCATTCCAAATATTCATTATTATTTTATGAGGCTAAAGGATTGTTTTCATAGCTTCTGCCTGTCCCAGATCACTGCTGGTTGTTCAAAACCATTTTGGACTATCACATCACATAAACAAAATTATTCTAGTGCTTGAGGTAGACAGGCAGATGCATCCACAGCTTACAGAAGACTTCGAACCATGGCTGCTAAGCGCACACTAAGGGCTGACTCAAGACTTATCTTCAATACAGATAAATTCATATTCTCAGTTGTGGAGTGACAAAACTCTTTTTCTCACTATTGCAGGCGCTCTCCTTCTGCCCACAAAGTATTTTACATTTTTGGGGGGCTTTATTTAAAGTTTATTTACTTCTCACATGCACCACACAGGTTTTTACACCACTATGCTACTGCTAGGCCCTGAAGGACTTGTTCAGGCAACAAGCCTTCTGCACGGCATGAAACTGACAGCATCAATAACATCCACCTAGTTCAGCCCTAACTCAAACCACATTATGAAACTTGAAGGCAAATAATGATTGACATAATTTCTGAAATCTGAAGAATACTGAACCATGGCTAATTTCCCTAGGCATTCTAGAAATACCTTGTTCTTGTTTAAGACGTATATAGGTCAGTCACGTGTTGCCAGGAACTAGCATTTAATAAGAAAACTAATGCTTTCATTGCTTCAGTCATCAGTTTTTCTAAAGCTGGTTGTCTATTTCTAGAAATCTGTTTTATAATATAAACATACTAACAAGGACCACAGGGTGCATATGGGCAGGTAACCTCTGTCCCTGTATTTCAGCAGGTGCGTCCTGTCACTCCCTCCAGAAAGTAACGCTTATTTGCTAAATCCTTAACGACTGACTTGACACTTAACAGTTCATAGTGATTAAGGAGAGGAGTACAGCCAAACTGTTTCAGGAGGGCACTGAAAACATTTTTCACTTTGTAACCCAGTCCTCCCCCTCCTACTTTTCAGTCCAGCACATACCGGGAAACAGTGGTGCATTAGAGATATTTATATTCCAAGGCGCAGCAAAATTATTTGGCATAAAATTGAAAAATTACTTTCTGAAGTTGCAGTTTCCACATGGCATGAGCAGAAGAAAAATGAACTTTAAGTAAACAACAGAGTAGGGCTGCCCGTGGACTGTCCTCATCATGTTCTAACCCTTGAAGTAACCAGTCAGCAGAAGTAACCAAAGGCAAATGAGCAAACACTTCTTAAAATGAGTCATTAAACAGTACTGTCACATCCTATGATGAAGATCTCTTCTAATCTGTTTCAATTATCCGATTGCTCAGTACTTGATTCAGTGTGAAATGGAGACTTTTCTTTCATTTTTAAAGTTTTTTTGGGGGAGTAAATAATTAATTATCTGACTACATGTAAAGAAAAAAAAAATGAAGCCCTTGAGCAAGTTAGATGATGAAAAAATCAGAGCTGGAATGAATCCCATTTGAATTTCACTTGAAGCTCTTTATTCACTGTCTAAACCATCAATTTCCTCAAAAGGCACTACAGATTCAGTACACAAAGCTGCCAAAGAATGACATCGGCAGCACATTATATTCATAATGAAGTATGAAGTCCTGTGCAGTTGAAGCAGAAATTAGATATGTTCTCTGCAAAGCTTGACAAAAGCTGAAAGGGAGTGAAAAATAAATGTATCCAGCTTATGTTAAAAAAACACCTCGCTACTAAGGTAAATGTCTGTGCCTGCCACATGCTGGTACCATTTCTCCAGTGAGCAATAGTGTGCTCCAGTTCAGAGGAACAGCATTTCTGCTGGGCACAGGAGCACAGTGCAGTCTGTGTTCTTCAGAGCAGAGGGAGATAACCAGGCAAACAAGGAAGCTCACAATGCTACAGCAGAAAGTGGCACTGGCCAAAGAGTACTTCTAAGGAAATTGAAAATTCTTTCTTTACAAAGACTTCAGAAAGCTTTGATATTTTTGAAGAACAAAAGCCAAAGCTTTTGTAAACAACTACTTTAAATTTACATTTAACTTTCCATGGAATTTTGGTTTTTCATTGTTTTGATCATTTGTAATGGTAGTCTCAACATTATTTCAGTTCAGCATAATCTACAGAAAAACTTGCAACTACTGGAATATGAAATAACTGGGAAGAGTGCCTATCCCTTCTTTGAAAAGCAAACATTTGGGGGCTTTCAACTTTTCTGGATGAGGAGAGCTAGCTACAGATGAACTGCATTTACTAAATAAACGCAGAACTAGGTCAAATTGTATTAAGACCAAATGCCTTACAAAGGAAAGCCCATAAGTAAAGAAGGTGTGGGATGGGATTCATTGCCTATCAAGCCTCAAGGAAGATAAATATGAAAACAATTAAAAGTCTTCAAGATTACAGCATTATCAACATTAAGAATGTGTATTTTGAAAGATTAGCATAATTGGCAACAACTTCATATTGTGTAAGTTTAAAGTGTAAGGACCTGCATGAGGCTAGCAATAGTAAATTACTGCTGTCATAAGAAAAATCACTAACTTTCTGCACATGTCGACTTGTAGAAATGTTACATTATAACATTTTCAGTGAAAAAAATGAGATTTTGATTAAAGGAAAATCTCTATAGACTGCTTTCCATTAAAAAAAAACAAACAAAAAAAACCAAACGAATTGTTCTTTTCACTGAAAAGCAGTCTCAGGCTTTCAGTATTTAAAATTAAATTTTTAGTGGTTCAGAAAAACAAAACAAAACAATCCCAACATATTCTGATGGCCCTGGATACCTTGAAAAGGGGTTCAGAAATAAATTCATGACAAAATAGCAAGGACAGGAACCAAGAGAAATGAAAGCAGATCTGGAAAGGACAGCCCTGGAAACAGAGACAAATGTGTGTTTTAACAAAATGTTTATGCTGGACTGGTCCAAATAGTGAATCAGGGAAAGCAAGAAGATAACAGGTCTGAGCAAAACCATCTCTGGAGAGGGATAGAGCATGACTTGTCCAAGACTGATGTTGCTGCTGGCATTATTCTGTATGGGCCAAAAGGATGAAAACGTGAAAATAAAGCAAAATGAGGCAGGAGCAGAGCAGTGGTTTGTGGTAGCAGACTCTTTTAACAGCTATGGCAAACTATGAAGCCCTGTAATGCTACAAAGCTGTTATAAAACAGAATGGGCAATTAATGCAGGGCACAAGAGCTTTCTATTTTCTTACATCTGTTTGCCATAATAAGTAGTTATGTTACTCTGCTCTGTGTACCCAAAGATTCGAGCTGTAAAGCCAGGGGTGAGAGATAGGGACTTCTGGTTAAATTACTTGAGCAGACTAAACACGGAAAGAACATTTTAAATTAGCTTGGTTCAAATGCCAGCTCATGTCGCAAATAAGAATTAATTTGATTTCTCTCTCTCTCTTCCATGTCTATCAGCATCAGAAAATCACTAATTGGCAAAACAAACAAGGCTGGCTAGCTGCCCTTGGTGGGACAGCAGAGCTGACGTATTCCATTAGTTTTGACTTCCTTTAAGGTGAGAAAATGGGGGAAAAAACTAGAAAGCTTTAAAAAAGAAAATCCCTCTACCATAATGGCAGGAAAGAGAATGCAAGTATTACATGCTATTGATAGAGACAATGGAAACACTATTATTAATAAGGACAGTAAATGTTGCTTATTTACATCAGGTTAAAGGTAGAATTTACATCAGGTAAGAAGTACTCCTGTGGCTGCTTCCAGCAAGTTTTTAGTGAATACAAACACAGAGGGACTAATTCTTACTCTGTGTACTCACTGGTATATTCACACTCCTCTGCTGCAGTCCCAACTCTGTATTTCCCTCCAGACCTTCTGCCAGTACAGTCACAGGCCAGCAGAAGGAAAGACTGTGGTGTTCAGTCCATCTGACCTGCAGGGAAGGTCAGTCCTTAAGGAAAGCACTCACACAAGAAAGCAAGGCTGATCCGTGCTGGTGTGCTGACAGGCTGCTGGCAGCTCAACAGGTCAGTCACTGCACACCTGCCAGGGGTTACTTATCTCTTTTATTGACCAGAAATGAGGCTGTCACAGCCCTGAGCTGCACAGCAGGCCAGAGCCTGTCTTGCCTTTGCACATAGGTAGATCAGATGTATCCTGTGGTGTGCAGACAAATAAGGAGGGTACAGGAGTCTCCTAGCCTGGAGTCTGTCGTTTAGGCTATGGCACATGGAGTAATGCTGGGAGAGGATGAGCTGCTGCCAAGTCTGTGTTGGATGGCACAGAAGTCTAACCTCAGGCACACACCAGCCTTGAATTTGCAGCAGGCCCCTTCCCTTGTCTTTATGAAGCATTTTTCTAACCTCCCCACTCCTGAGAAGCAAAAGGAAGACAGCCCTGCTGCTGAGGTGCCTCAGATGCTGTCAGAGAGGAGTGGCCTCCTACTGAGCTGTGAGGAGTGCATCCATCACAGACCAGCACAGCCCAGGTTCTGCACAAAAACAACATAACGACTTTGTTCTCCTTCCCCTCCCATCTGCAGGCCATGCTTACAAGTTAGAGAGTAATCAATGAAGGAACAGTGGCTCTAATTACTGCCTGCTTTCTGGCTTGTTCCAGGATAACGCTCACAAAGAGACAAATGGCTAAGCTGTAGCTTACCCACTGTCTTTAAAAAAAATCCATCTTTTCTGACATTTAAACTAAATTTAAACGGCAATCTAGGGCAATTTGCTGCTGGCAGCTGACTGCCTGCCTTTTTAATTCCATGGTGTGAGTTTTAGGAATGGCTCTGCATTGTTATTTTGCATCTCATGACATGGAGGTAATGAGTTAACTTTGTGTCATCCAGAGAACTCCAAGAGAGGCGACTAAGATCACAGTATAGCAGAAAGCAAAGCAAAAGGACACCTGTGCCTCAGGCTATTTATGGCCGAGGGGAGAAAAGACGGAGCGATGACACTACAATCTGCAGTTTGGCCCCAGCATGGGCTGATGTGGGCTGGTACACGAATAAAACCTTGTGTCATATCATAGCAAAGCATCAGTTTCTGGGAGGGAAGAACATCCAGCAGTTTATCCACAACCCAGGTAAGCCCTAGAGATTGTTACTATTTGACCATATTTTTGTTTTTCCTTTCATAACAGATGACAGGACTCTGATAGTCAGGGCTGACACGCCTAGGCATTTTTGCTTCTTCTTGCATTGCTTCCCCAGCCCATGGCTTGTTACCTGGAGGGCTTCAAACCTTGCCCCCTTTCCTGGGATGCTCAACCCCCTCCGAGGTCCCCAGGCTGCAAGGAATCACAGGCTATATTCCTGCTGTCCAGGAAGATCACTGTGTTTTCAACACACATCCTTCACTAGTGACTTCTAGAAACAGGAGATCTTGTAAAATATTCAGCAGCCTCCATTACTGTGGCACTGGTCTGAGTTATAGCAATGTAAAGATGTAATGTAGAAAAAATTTATTTTACAGAGGATGAGCAACACCAAGTCCTCTGACTACCCATTTACATTAAAATTCAAACTAGCAGCCTTTTTTTTTTTTCTGCTAACTTTCAGCTAACATGCAAATAATTAAATTTTAATTGTGCTGTGTTCTTGAAAGATGCAATTGCATACTTTATGTACCAGTAGTTTCAAAGCTAATTTTGATTTTCTCCTAGGGTGAACATTTGTACCCAAAGAGTTTGCATTTACTGAACTGATCTATGCAGCAATAATTAATCTGAGTACTTTAAATGATGATAAATTACAGGAAAGAATTTGCCATCGGTGAACCCACACAGTTAAAACTGCAAGTCCTCCTTTCCTAAATCCAAGATAATTAGGGAATTATTAAATTAGTAAGAATCTTTATTATCACACTCCGTAATGAGAAAATGATTCATTTGTGAAATAAGTTCTTCATTATAGATTGTTCAATCAGTTCCATTATTTTCTGTCTGAAAGCAGAGAGCTTTGGTTATAACACCATGGTCCTGCAGTCCAGATCAGCATTGTGGAAAATAAATGAATGTGACAGTATTTTGTAATGGTAAAGAATTCTCAATCATTTAACAATATGTTTTATTGCTAATCCAAATGTTATTGTTACCTATGTCATGGTCTCCAATTGATAGTGTTCTTTAATTAGTAAGCTAGAGTACAATTATCTTAAATACCATATAGTAAATCAGATAAAAATGATATAAATTAGAAGTACATTGAGAGGGTGGTTTATTAGCCATTAACATTCAGATTAATCGTACTTTAGCTGTAAATATTTGTCTTGGGCGTTTATTTTCCCTCTACTAGGATGCTTTGATAAATTGTTTTTAGCACCTCCATGTTTGTTTTTATCAGCTGATGATTCATAATTCATGACAATCCTGATGACAAGCCTTGAAAAATTCGCCATGTCATATTAACATCTGGGAGTAGAGGGGTGCATTTAGCACTAATACAATTTGTCACCACATTACTCGCTTTTTTTGTAGGAGACTTGTCTCTACTTTGCTACTGATGGGAATTGGCTGTCCTGACCCATTACCCTTGAGAATGAGCTAAGGGAAGAAAGCTCACAAGTTGTTCCCCTCTACTTCTTTTCTTTCCAGCTTCCTATATTTGTAGCAGAAGCTCTTTTAGCTCTTAAATTATCAAAATCCCTCTAGATTAGCGATAGCCATGCTGTCACTGAAAGGTACTAGGATTTCATCTCTGTCTGAAAATGAGAAAACGAGGTCAATTTTTTCTGTAAAATTCTAGTTGAAATATTCTTTTTCTTGATCTCACCAATTATTATTTTTTTTAAATGAAGCTGAACATTTTGAAAAGGACAAACTAGAAGTACTGGCAACAGCTCATCCCTGTAGATTACTCACTCCAAGTTGAACAGGGAATTAAGAACCTGGCTGTTGTGAAAGTTACTGTGTTCACACAACTAGGTAATGGACAGAGACTAAGAACATAAACTATCCCCTTCCCGCATCACAGATAGTTTAAAGCTCTCTCGATGAAGCTAGCTGGACTCATCAAGAGAGCTTTAAACTAGCTGTGACGGGGGAAGGGGATAGTTTATGTTCTTAGTCTCTGTCCATTACCTAGTATATAGCATTGAGCTAAGTTAAACATTGATTTTTTTCAATTGACAACTGTGCGAGAGAAACCAATGGGAGTGGGGTTTGTATTTTTAAGGTCAGAATTAGGCTGATGAATGAACTGGAGAGCATATTTTCAACACAGGCTCAACAGGCGCAGTTCCAGTGTGGACAGTCATGGGCTCTGATATCTCAGACAGCTCAAAATACTGAGAAAATGCGCAAAATGCTGAGACTTTAGCACAAGTGTTAGGCAAGTTTATTTTTATTTTTTCCCCTAAAATCCAGATCTTGGCATTAGTCAGTAGGCAGAAACTCTGCTTTCCTTTGAAAATTAACAATCGTTTAATCTTTTGGCATAGAGCTTAAAAAAGAAAATGACTCCAGTTGCAAAACACAAGAAGTCCTTAAGAAGTCTCTTGACCTTTGAGTCAGGCCTGGGATTTTTTGTGATTTTGGAGTGTATGGTTCCACTGCTATGAAAACGAAAAGCTGCAGGGCAGGCTGTTGGGCAAGGGTACAAGCACAATGCAAATGCCAATGGGACTTGATTCAAAGTGTAGTTTCTGCCACCAAAACCAAAAAGCTTGAGGCTGAAGACATTGTAAAGGAGACTGCTGCTAAAACAGTCTATGAAGAAGATTCCCAAATGAATGATCACAGCATTACTCTAAGTATAGAGGAATACATATCATACTGGGACAGTCAAAGGCAGTAAAATCCATCCTTTCACTTCATATTTGCAGCTGGTGGCTTGGAATCTGCTATGGAGTATATGACACAAAATACCAGCAATGTAAGTATTTCTAATAGAAGTGATTGCCTGATAAGTACAACATTATACCTTAAAATTACGAGCAGATTCATAAATATCACAATTTTGAAATGTCCAGAGTATACTTATACACATGCCATCACCTTTTCCTTCCACTGATTAGGTTACCATGCAAACTTTTAAAAGCTGATTTGACACAGCTGAGCTAAGCTACACTTTAAGAGCAGTCTTTACCTATGTCTTGCTTTGCTAGATAGGCTTTTTGGATCTAAAGTTAAACTTCCACTCAGCAGTTGTGAAATGTTTTATAAGTGAGGTATTTTCTATTGCCAGTTTTTCATAATACAATCTCTGTGGCAAGATGCATAGTCTGGTTGTTTACAGGATACATTTTCCTAAAATTCAGTGGAACCTTTAGAAAAATAACTTTCAATATATTTTTCACTTCAGAATGAGTATAGAAAGGACAACTGGTAGAGTAAGACCCATCTCTTTAGATTCAGTACATGGCTTCCAAAGTAGAATGTGTTCAATTTTTTATTATCCAAATTCTTCTGTGGTCACAGATGTTCTGTCTCTTTTCATTTTACTTATTGACAAGAGACAATCATGTATTTAGATGATTCACATTACTGCCTTGCTTTTGTCACCAAAAATATTCTCATCCAAAGTGATGCTTTATGAATCCTATTAAAAGCTGTTTCATGAGTGGGATTAATATACAATCCTTCCTCAACCCATCTATTTTGAATAATTTCTAGTGTAAAAGATGAAGTATAACTAGCTTTGTGCTTACTATTAAACTAAACTTATGTATCTTATTAAACTATGTGCATAAATGCCAAAATTCCATGCAGGCTTAGGTGCTGGCTCAGCATGCTTCACATCAGAAAGAGCTGAGGGATGGACAAGACTTACTGGGGAAATACTGTAAATGCATTTTAGGGACTCATGCAGTCGCCATATACTCAAAACACTTGGATCTAAAACTAAACAGTAGATTTTTTTTAATTGTGTGCCAGTAGTGAGGAAATTCTACCTTTTCTTTCTCTATTACTCAGAAAGCATACAAATGAACAAGGTGATAGGTGTCGAGTTCAGAAAGCATTAAGTAAGAGTTCAGGGTAGCAGTGATGTCACTGTACCATTTTCCCGTAGCCTCCTGTAATGTCTATTAATTTCCACTTCAACTTAGTAATGTGGAAATGCAGTCAAATTAAAACATGTTGATTTTCATTATAGTAATGCACATGATCTAGATAAATAGATTAACTCACATTAAAATTTGCTGAGAAGCACAGCAGTGCTGAAGGAGCAAAATATATCCCTTTTTTGAAGTGCTCTTGGCAGTACTAAATAGTTTCTTATATAGTGACCTTAATAAAGAGGACAGGAACAGCTGGAGCCTGAAGCGCAGACACAATGCAATTTTCCAAAAATGTTACCAGAGTGAGATATGAAAGATTCAGGGAAAGCACAGGTTTTGGGTTCCTGCTGCCTTCCAAATGCAAGAACATTCTATGACCTACAATGGCATCTTGAAAACATGGGTGAATAAAAGCCCCCAAATCCAGCACTGAATACATATCTGCATTCAAGCTTTAAGACGAGAACAACAAAATTAAATGAAAACTCAAAGTTTAGTAAAAAAAAAAAAAAAAAAAAATTATAATACAGAAGTTGATTAAAAGAAAGTGACAATGCAATATTTTATAGATGGCCTGACAATTGTTTCAAAAATGCTAAGATGTCCTTTGAATTTTACAAGGCTGACAAGCTGTGAAATCAGATGTGTTGAAAAAGGCATTAGTCCAGAGAGAAACAAAAACCAAGCCTTGCTAAGGCTGAGAAAGGAGTGATCTGCTAGTCCCTCTGAAATGGGGCAGGTACACCCATGTGGGAGCTGGCTGCTGGCAAGAAGGGGAGCTGACAACAAAGAAACTTTAAACTGACACAGTAAACCAAATACTGGGTACTAGAGGCAGAGTACCCCTTCTGCAGGCTACCCACTGAAGAAATAATGTATTGTATACAGCATATATGAAAAATGGGTTTAAGAACATCACTTACTACTTTAAAGCAAAACTGAACACTAAAGAGAACTCTTCACAAATTGTATGAAGTATCAAAGAAAATGTCTATGCTCTATTCACTCCTTATGCCATCTGTCACCAGTTATCAAAGAGATGCTATTCTTGGAAGAAGGATAAAAAGAATTATAGAGAATAATTCTAATATGCCAAATGGTGTTTGTAAATTGCACAGGTTAATTACTTTTCAGTCTCAAACTTTAAATTGCAAGCCGTAGGAATGCAACGAAGGCTTAACTTTTTCTGCACAGAATATGTAAATTCCTCCAAAGCTATGCCTCTATTTTATGGATTTTACTGCACAAATATTCTGAAAAGGTGATTTATAAGAGGTATATTCTTACATCTTGCAAATTGCAATAAGTATACATCAGTGTTTGGATTAAAGCTAGGTCAAAGTTATGATGATGGCTGCTTTATGGAAAGAATCTGAAGTCACGATTCAGTTTGAAGTTTTTCAGAATTCAGAATAATGTTTGTGTGTATACATGCTGTAGTACAGTGGAAGGATTATGGGTGAAGAGAAAGGTCTTAAGCATGGCAGACCTTATTAGTACTAGAAAACATTCATAATTTTACAAAAATATGAAAGCATATCATTCAGTTGCTAATGGTCTCTGAAAAGAAAACTCAGCAAAGGAATGAAAATGAGGTCAATTTAATTTGGTCTCTAAGCACAGAGTAGAAGGAAAAAGAAATCCCTGTAGCTTTTTAAGTACTGTAACTCAAAAGATCAAATCTAGAGCTTCCACAGTTTGCTCCCTATGTTTGAAAAAAGAGTTGCAAGTGGAATAAAAATATATTTCAACAGAGATATACTTCATTTCAAAATAAACACATATTCCACGGTTAAAATAAAGCAGCTTAAAGGATTCAGGCAAACAACTTCAGTCCTTAATATCAATTGCCATTAGTTTTCCTGTTGTAGTTTGTCTTTAGTACAGCAGGGGTTGATGGCAAATAGAGAGGAGTTGTGTTTAGCTGTGATTGTAGCTTCCTGAACAGAAGGAATCTGAAAGTGGTCTCAGAAGAATCAACAGATATGACTGTAACAGTCAGGCAACTGATTTTCCACACTGGATACTATTCAGAAGGTGGTGTGAATAGCACAAGAACACACTTCTAATCTGTTCAGTAAATCAGTGAAAATAATTTCTGTAGACTTTTCCTTCCAGTATGGGAGCAAGAACGGAGTTCAGCCCTGAATCAGCAAAGACCCTTTCCCAGCCACCTCCCAACAGCAGGTACTTCAGAATGATAATAAAATCTCGCTCTAATGCAAATGTTTAATTTTCGTAGAAAAACATGCTGGAAGCCCAGGCAGGATTCACCAGGCCATTTGAACTGTTTTTTTGTGTTTTTTATTTTTTTTTAATATCATTTCTCAAAAGCTTTGCAGAATCAGCTTCACACGTACAGAGCGTATCTCAGAGTTCTGTTGCTTTCAAAAGACATCTTTAAACTGGGATTTTCTTGCCTTCCTGTTTTACTGCTTAGTGCTACAGAAAATGCATAGGCTGTCCAAAAAGCAAAAAGTAGGTCCCCAAATCCTATCACTACAGGCTCTGAGCGTATTTGTGCTCTGACATGCATGGGAGTAACTGCACACTTCAGTTAAGAGAAAAATGTGGCATATACATCAGTGTGCTGCTACCTTCTGCCCAAAGAAAGAAGTGATCCATCCTGGAACCAATCAAAGATCAAAGCAGGCTGATGTAGCTGTTTATCTTAACTCTGTGTGCAAGTAACACTGACAAGAGCAAACCTCCTTCAAGGCAGGGAAATCTTTCTGTTGCTGGATGAGACAAAATATCGTGTCATTTCCTTACTTAGACGAGGAACGGAAGTCAAATGGGATTTCAACCACTGTGTTCACAGCTCTGCACATTTGTCAAATCACCCTGAAGTCTTTTGGAGGCAGGAGAGCCAGAGTGGCTGTGTAAATCTGAATAAACAGTACATCCACTGAAGGGTTTCTGGTGGTCCCAGCTACGTCTGCACTCTGTGCAGGTTCCCAAAGCTTCAGTTTGGCATGTTATATGTATTTCTGTACGTCTATCCATTTGTCAAAGCCTGTTTCAACAACATAGTTTTTTTCACAGAGAAACCCTTGGTGAAAAGAGGCAGCACTTTCAGTTTCCTCGCTCAAAAAACAGTGACATGCTACAAGTAGAGGGGAGATGTAATTTCCATACACAACAAATCATGAAGAAACTGCTCATCAGAAAATACATTCTTTTGAATACCATATCTTACGCTGCTTTCTGGTCATGCTTCGACTACCTCAAAAATTCTCCAAAAAATAAAAAAATAAAAAAATGGAGAAGCTCTCTCAGAACTATCTTGTTGCCATCTTTCCCATAGCACTACTGTAGTAATTAGCAGAACTTGAACAACTTCTTTAGAAACTCGTTTTGGACCATTCTTGCCTTCAGAGAAAAGGGAGGCCATCTGGACTCGTTTCTTTGGTGTGGGCAGCATAGACATTTTCAAAGCACTTTTGGCAAGAACTCTGCTTCTGAGGGAAGCGGGCACTCAGCACTTCCATGTAGCTTGGAAACTCTGGGTGGAATTAGGCTCTAGGAATACAGTTTTCACCCTCAGAAAAAGGAAAAATTCTAACCTAAAATGAGGATGCAGAGCATTTAAAATCCTGTCACTCACAAAGAAGGTGCTTGGATGGCACAGTAAGTCTACTACATCTCTGTAAAACATCCTTCAGAGTCTTACTGGTGAGGCCCAAGCACTTCCCTAGAAAGTCTGTGAAGTCTTTTCCCATTCTAACATCTAATTGCCTTTGGGGAAAAAAAAAAACCAAAAAACTACACTGCAGTAACATACACAATAAATAGAGTGAAAGGTAAGAACAACATCCTGTCTATGATGAAAAATAAGCCTCATCAATTTCTCCTGATGCAAAATATTACCACCAAAAGAAGGACTCAGCATTTTTGTGACTAACTGGTTATGAATAAGACCTTCAATCTACAATACAGGACTGCTCAGTGCATAGTTTTAGGGGAGACTGGAGAGTGTTAAAAAGAAAAGCCTTTGATCCATAAGAAATAAGGAAGGTGAGTGAAGGAAGGCAACCTGAATTATAATTAGTGAAAACAATGAAAGAAAACGTGGGAAAAGGCAAAGTGGAAAGTGTGAGTAAAGCAGTGCAGTAAGTGTTGATGCATGAAGAGTCAGTTCTGAGAGGCAGCTTTTTCTCATCCTGTGGAGGAAAACTGGGCCTTGGGATCTGCCTTTTTAGGCATGAGGCTGACTACACTCCTCATGCTTTTGTCTTGTTTTGGCAGAGGCTACCCAAGACACCAACACAACCCATCTCGGTATCTATAAGCCACAGAGACCCTTCAGAAGGAAGCACAAATGTCACTGTAAAAAGAGAATCCCACTTGAAATGTGAAGATAGAGATAGGCAGTAACATGCATCATCAGCATGCTCATCAGCTGTGCAGGCAGCAGATGGAGCGGAAATCTTTCATCCCCGAGAGCAGCACCACAGCAGTAACATCAATGGGCCTGTCCGCAGCAGCAAGACCACAAGCTAAGGGCAGTGGACCAAGCGTGTCTGTGGGAGGACAGCACAGACTCTGGGAATGGGAGAAGGGGCACTGAATGGCACTCAGCTCAGCCAGCATGCCAGCTTGGATAACTGCAGCCATAATGATCTCAACAAGATGGAGGTTGATCAGAGAAGACACACATGTAAGACAAGGAGAGGAAAAGCATCCTGCCCATAAACTTTCCTTTTTGATAGCATATAGGTACCTCATCAAAGTGTGCCTGTGAATGACACTGTAATTGCACCAGAAAATGGGGGAAAAAATCTTTTTTCCTTTCTTTTTTATTTTTGTTTGTTTGCTTCACGAATTTGATAGCATAAGCTCAGGAGAACTATCCACAAGTAGCTGACAGGGACTTCTGTTCATGCCATTGTGGATCAGTGTCAGCCAATGTCACCCAATTACCGATCAAAACACATTTCATTTATCCACATATATTTTTTCTCCACTCAAATTATTTCACTTCCATTGCTTGCAAATTAATAGATATGATACTGATACCTTATATCTGCTTTTCACACACATATACCATTAAAGACTTATCCAAAATTAGTAAGATTCCAACTACTGAAGGAAATGCACAGCATGAACTCATACTGCCTTCACACAGCTAAAAATATATGCCTTTGCTGAACAGAAATAACTCTGAAGTCTACCAGCTTTATAATTTATATGTGATGCTAACATCTTCTGAAGCTATTCTCCTGAGGATTTTGTCTTCCTCTGATTATCTTCACACTGAGGAATCAACAGTTCCTGAATTATAGCACCCATAACACATCTGACAATTCCTCAGCAATCTAAGACTTCTTTTTTTTTTTTTGAATGAGTTTATTTATAGTACTTGTACTTTATAGAAAGAGGTATTAGCATTGCAGTCCTATGCTCTAAATCACCCACATGTATCAGTGCTGCTAAATTGCCAGCCCCCTTCCTGGACTCCACCAAAACAGGAAATTGAATAAGAGACTAATGATTAAGTTAATGTAGGCAACTAAATATAAGGGTCTCCTCAAAGGTTAAAGAGCCGCTCCTACACTTTCATCTCTGTCTCAATGTCCAAATATAAACAGTTTCCATACTAGCTAATTTACAGGGATTAATAACTGGAAGACTTTAAAATTCACTTCAATAAGACTGGGAAAACAGGTCAATAAATCAAGTCTTTTATCCACCCGCACAGGCTTGTACTAAAGTCTTTTCCACATGTATGAATGATTAGCAGCAGGTGTACAACAGCTCCCTGAAGGTTACTACTGGCAAGTCCAGTTCACATGAGAATCTTCCTGACAACAGCTCATTAACTGCCACATATTTGAGACCTAAGCCCCTGATATCCAAATTAAGGGTACGTTATATTTGTTCCCATTAAGAGACTTCGAATGATCTCAGGCAGTAGTTCAAATTGTTAACAGTTTTACCAGCTATCCAGACGTTTTTTTCTTAAAAGACAACTAAGGAAAAAAACAGGTGCTGTTTCCCTTTTTTGCTTTAAACTTGTATACTTCTTTCAATATAAGTTCTCCTAGAGAAATACTGAGGATTGGGTTGTTGCAGCATTTTGAGATCCGATATCACCAATGCAAGTTGTGTTCTGCATTGCACACAAATGTCTGTACCTCTTCTGGCACTGTATTGGAAGAGTATGTAATTATTAAAAAAGATAATGTGCACCTCAAATACACTGAAAAATACAGGAAGTATGTCTGGTGAAAAAAGACAGAGGTGAAACAACATGGAAGGGAGGAAATTCCATCAATATAATTCAATGATTGCTTAGCCAGATCTGTTATTTAATTCAATAGTTAGCACGGGCTTGCTTCAATCAGTGACCAGTGTCCAAATCCTCCAGCTGCCACACTTGGATCAAACCTTGGCAACCACTGTCTTTAGACACAAGAAGGCATTAGTAGCATACAGCAGAGGAGTATCTGAGCATCTGGGTGAATTGTAGCATCTGAAACTGCTCTTACAGTTTCACTTTATAGCCATTTCTAGAATAAGAAAAATAAAAAGTTTTCTATGTAGGACTCTATACTGCTGGCACAAAGTATTAACAATTTTTTCCTGTAAGCCAATCTTGTATTCTAGATCTATCAGGGAATTAAGGAAAAGTGCTGTACATTTATAACAAATGCAGATCACACATAGGAATCTTGAGACAAAAAGACAGTTAAGAGGCACATAAAGCAGCACACTGCAGTGCTGCTATTTGCTTTCATATCATCTCAATTGTTTATCAATATTCAGAAAGAGGTAGTGGTAAGAACAGACTTCAGCTGAGGAGCTCACACCTTTGCAAAGGTTATTTTAGCAATAATTATTGATACAGTACATAAATCAAACTGCTTCTTATCGTCAGATGCCAGAGTAGGTTATTAGTATTATCATACCAATTATCATAGCATGTGTCAAGAGGACTGCAGGAGTGAGCAAAAGGCTTTATGGAATGCTTCTAGCCTCCCTCCTAGAATGCACGTGCTATGCCTTCCTGGGGATTCTAGATAATTCAGCTGCCAATAAGGATAATTGCCTGCAGCATCAGAGGTGGGCAAAAAACAGTAAAGTCTCATTTGCTAGGCATTTATTCAATATTTATGTCAAATAAGAGCTGCATCAGTAAGTGGCATAAATTCTACATTCCACATTTCTAACTAAATTATACTAGCATTACCTTCCAATATGCCCATAAAAATAAAAACTGCTTTTATAAGTTTAGTTTATTGGATATCCACATATTTGGTAGTAGTTCAAAAAGCAAACCACAGAATTTGCTTTTTATTTTTTGCCAAAAGGAGCTGTTTTTGAAGCAGCCTGTGACTGGGATAAACGATTAATTTATGTTACAACTACATTTCTGTTGGTCACTGGTACATCATGAAAAGGAAACCTTTTCTGGAACTTTAACTTTTCCATTTTGCCAAGGGAAACTAGCTTCTTTGTTGTAGTGTATCTAGAACAACGATGTCTTCCTCAGTTTCTTTTGGGAGACTGTTTTAGTACCAGTTCACCAGTTTAGATGTGATTACTTATACTGAACCAGAACAGACAGAACACAATAGAGGAAGAAAACGCTTTGGTAGAAAGAATATTAATTACTACTGCTACCTGTTTTCCATGGTCAAAACCTGTAACTGACCAGTTACTTCATGCAGTTGATGACAATCTGATGAGCTACTGTAATAAGAGAAGCTGGAAATTACCTGGAAAACGTGCAAAAGAACATCAGTAATTGAGTCCTTACTAGAAGCACTCCAGGTTTTAAGTCCAATTCAAATATTAAGTTCAGAAAAAAAAATAATCAGTCCATTATCAAGCTCAACAAAATACAGACCGCAAAAATTCAACCCAGAATTTCTTCTATAAATACAAAACTGTACAAGGAGCCAGGAAGACAGAGAAACCTTCTACCATCAGTTCTGGAGTAAGTTGTTGATAAGAGTCAGCTTGAATCCTTCTCCTCTTTGAAGAGGGATATTACTTGTGCTGTGCAGTGTCTTATTTGTATCCACTTGTTTGGACAAGTAAGTAACCTGTCACATTCACTACAGTCTGCATTCAACATTCTCTCCACTATACTCTGTGGATAACCTGAAAGTACTGAAAAGGAAGATGATGTATCAAAGTCTGACCTCTTATTTTCTGTTACTAAGAACACAGTATGACATATCATATGAGAAAGCAGACTTGTTTGGGCTTCAGTCTGATTGCAATAAGAAGTTTCAGGCATTTGTCATCCCAAATCCAGAGCTCCTTGAGAATTGAAAATAAATAATAATTCTAAAAACTCCAAGTATATTTTTCCTCCTACTTCAGTTATAAACAAAGTACTAGAGCAGAACCACGGTTTCCAAATAGCTTGATTATTGAGAACAGATATCTTGTCTCCAAGACAGCAGTGTCTGAGCATTTCTACTTGATGAAAAAGACTTAGTTAATAAGAAATAATAATCAGCATTGAGTACATACTGGCAATTAATGGCTAGCCCAGGACATTCTTTGTTAATGCATTTCAGTTGGAGTACTGACTGCTTTTACGTAAGATTGGTGAGACAGGAAAAGACCTGTTCACTTGCTTGAAAAAGATCTGGAAATCACTGTCCATCTAAGATGGCTTGTGCTACCACAGCAGGGATGGGTGGCCTATGGGAGTCCATTTCTGTCATTATCCAACATGTGAATGACCAGGAAGCTTAACAGGCTAAATTCCAATCAGATCCATTGTTTGCACAACATCTTCTGAACCGCAGTTTTGACCTCACTGAATTCACCCTTACACATCATTGTCCTTTCCTGTACTTCTTGTGGTTCTTCCATTAAATACAATAACAGGTAATTTTCAAAAGAAAGTGGTGAATTTGCTAATAAGCCCCAAGTCCAGAATTGTATTTGCTTGAAATAGGGTACTTCTCATACTTTGGGCTGACAAAAAAGATAAAGCATATTCTTGAAAGCGCTTGAATATATGTGAAGAAAGTGCCTGAGGAATTTAAAAAGCCTTTTACACAGTATATATTAAAGTATTTTAATGTAATATAAACGATCACAAGAATATTGTTCATTCCCTTTTAGCTCTTGAAAAGCTGTAAGAGCAATTTGAAAGAGGAAGAACATAGTGAACATCGTCTTGAATTAAGCCTACATAGTTCAGAAAAATGAAGGATGACTGCATGAAATTCAGAATATTCCTTGAAGGTAAGTTTTTGCATAAATATGAAACTGTTGTTTAAAGTCAAGCATTGTAAATCCTGGCAGCATACCTTAAAGCAACTCATTTTAAACAGTCAGGAAAGATAGTCAGAAGTTAGGAAGTGACACCTCCAAAGCTTCCTATAAGGCTGTATACAACATTAGTCAACTTTCTGCCACATGAAATGAAAAGTAAATTGATGTTCACTTCCTGGTCAGAAGATAGTTCAGAGTAGAGTGATGAGATACCTATAGGGAACAGAGTACATGAAATAGAAACATAGCCTTCAATTGCATGTGAAGATGTTTGCAATTCCACGGGCTGTTCACATCTTTAACTTGGAAGGCTGTGAGCAAGGAACAGATTGCTCAAGTTTACACTGTTAGAATTCTGTAATGATTTAGAAACTCTGAAAAAGAAAATCTGAAAAAGAAAACAAAACAAAAAAAATGCAGAAACATGGACAGAACTTCTGAACATTGGCAATCAAAAGATTTGTGGAAGTTATGGAGTTACTACAGCTACCAGCTTCCTCATTCAATGTAATTTAGAAGGTCAGTATCATAAACACCTTCTGCAGCAAGGCCACTTTACTGACATCAGGTCTGATTTATAGCGTTAGGTTACCTGACATGCTGAGAGACCAGAAATGTTTTCATACCCTGAAAAACCTGCAGATTTCATAGACTCAGTAAGTGCTACTCAGTAAGTCACAGATACATTTGAAATGCTACAGAGGAATGCAACTTTTCATTTTCATGTTCTATTTCAGAAATCAGAAGCATTTAATTTTCATCTCACTTTTAACGTCCTAGATACTCCATCACTGTCCAAAAATCTGTGACTTTCTAAGCTATATTTCTCCTAGAAGTGAACAGAATGCAGCAGTTCTTTTTAAGCCATGCTCTCCAGAGTATGAGAATTTCTGTACAAGAAAATAATAGTTGGAAGCAACAAACTGGAGCAACCTTTTTTCACTAGATACTGTGCCAAACCACAGAGAGAGATGTTTGGTTTTTTGCATCACAGAAAGACACTTCCTTGTGTAAATTTGCAGCTTCAACCAAAACTCATTTAAATGTAATTGCAGCCTGTCTGACCCCCAGCTCTGAGTTTCTCATATCTTCAGTACTCATTGATCAGAAACAAAACTTTACTTCTAAGTCAAAAAGCAATATATCTTCAAATGTGAAAAAAGATATGACCTATATGCTAGCAGGGAATTCAGTAGAATACCTAAGTCCTCAGGGAACAAATGCATGTCCATGATCCCTGCACTTTGTAACTACCAATCCCAGTGTGACTGTGATGCATAGGATGCATCTCTGAGCCTCACTCCTTCCTCACTGATCCAAGCAGGAGGAATGGTTTTATATGTGGTGCTGTAGTTTCCACTCTTCTTCCTGTGTACTTTGCACATGTATAGGCAATGTTGCGCCACCACTTCACATACACTTCAAAGGAGTGGAATGGAGGAATGGCTTTGTTCTTCCACTATGGTTCACTGACAAGATCCTGATCCTCCACATTTTAAGTACGGAGACGTGTGAGAGGAAAGTGTGAAAACTTTGTCTCTGACTGTACATGAACTGCAATGTAATGCGTTTGCTATGTAGCATGACCTTTATTCTTCATGTTTTCTTGAAATTTATTTATAGCACATGTTCTGCTACAGCACGTATCCGAGATCTGTAAGCACTTCAGTGAACCTCGTAATACTACTGAGTTTCTATAAGCAACTGAAATCTTGTATTTCATTTTTACTTTACAGAATCACTTCAGTGATCTCCTCTTCTTTCACTTTAATGTTTTCAGATGTATTTCTTCAACTTGTCTTGCTAAAGGCTAAAGTAAAAGCCATTATGAACTACAGCATCTAATTTATGCTCCAACCAGTCAGCACCCTTGGGCAATACAAGATATCAGTGACAGCTGTTAACACTTAGTAGAAGTTCACATTAATCAAAATGTATACAGGTGTACATGCACTAGTTTTCATAATAGCTATTATGTCTCCATGGTTCCTTAGATGGAAAAAGACATTTAGGGAAAACACAAGAATCCTTTGCATTCCTACCTGTACATATCTAGTAAATGCATTAGGCACATGTTATCTAAGGACAAAATTTCTAAGCAACACAGATCATACTGCACAAGACTTCCAAGGTCAAAAAGATCCCAAAATATTAACAGCTTTAATTTTATCTAACAACAGCTTGAGACAACCCAGGAAATATCACTGTTGAGTAAATTACAAAAAAAGTAAAATGTGCATTTCTTCACAGGGGATAGGTGACATGCCTCATCTCTGTCATTCTATGGTCTAACTGATAAGTCACTGGCTTACCCAAAATAAATAAAAGCCCATTATTTAAAGAAATGTCTCAGACTTTCTAATACAAAAAGTTCACGCAACATTTCTGGAATAGAAATTTTTTACAGACCAACTTCTTCATTTTATGTTGAATTTTTTTTTTTTTTTAACAGCTACATTAAGATTAGGTTGAACTTTGCATTTTGTTGTTCTTATTTCTGTATTCTATCTTTTGCTTGGACATGAATGTCCAATTATTTGTGAGCTAGATTATTGATTACTCCAGCAGATACTTCCTGGAAACAGATTTTTCTGTTTGATTTATAGTGCTAACTATGAATGAGCATATAGATTTTTTTTTTTTCATTCAGTGATCTAAGAAGTAATGACTTCTAAAAAAAATAATTTAAGATGAAGACAAAAAATGACATCTTTAGCATTACTGACAAAGCGAAACAACTTACTACATTGAACAACATTTTTCCTTAAACCTAAACAAGGTATTTAGTTTACTTGGGGACAGTTTAATACCAACAGTAAGCTGAAGTCTCAAGATGGAGATTGTGAGGATTATGGAACTGGTTGAATTATTACATTTTTGACAGAAACCATTAGTAATGTTCTCCCATTAGCTGATGTAATGCAATGGAAAGCACAGCAAAGACAGCAGAGCAGCAAAGTCCTAGGCTGCAGCAAGCAAGGATTTGCTCAAATGCAACAGCCATGGACACGGAAATAAAGGAGACAAACTTTTTACCTTCAGAAGGCCTCAAGTAGTCAGGGATCTCCATCAAGATACCCTTGTTCCACTACCAACTCTTAAATGAGGTCTGGGTCATTCTACAAACAACAAATATATCTGAAGATAGAGCTATTTTGTAATAGAGAAGAGATGCACAGCTCTAAAGGCAGCAAAGCTAAATGAGTGAACAGTCTTATTTTAGCATTCATAAAACTGTCTGCCAAGTTCATTGACTGTGCAGAAAAGTCTGGTATGAAAAGAACAAGATAAAATATGTAGGAAAAGGAAATATTTTATCAGAAACACTGATAAAACTGAAGCTGAAGACGCGGATGGGACTTCAGGGGCTCTTCTCTTGATTATAAATTAGAGTGGCATGTAGTGACAAGCCTGTCTCTTCTTTCCAGCTGGAGAAGCTTGCCTATCACCCATCACAACCTTCAGACCTAAAAAAAGATCAACTTTAAATTTTTTCCATAATCTTGTGTGCATTTGTGACTGGAACTCTTACAAAGTCACTCTATATTTCCATGCAGCTGTGACTAAGTAACCATTAGCCCTCAGACTCCACTGCATAGTCATTCATCAGGACTCCAGGCAATTCAGTATTCATCATTTTTTTGTGTGAGTAACCAAGGATTCTAGTCTAGATCAGGGTGCAGGTACTCTTTGCAGAGCCAGGACAACAATTAGATTGGAAATCATATATATGTGAATTTCAACAGGACATACTATCAAATTAGACAGAGGCAGCAACAGGCATTCATCAGTGCTAATTTGCAGTGTCCTCTCATGGTTTACCCCTACATGGGTGATCATCAGCAGTTACCAACTATCCACTGCTTCAATGTGTATGTTACAGTACACTATATATTACATGTACTCAGTAAACCTTATCAAGCATCTTCTCAGTTTACAATAAATATCTTGATGTTCTAGTAATAAAGTTATGCCTGAGGCCATCACAGCTGTGTTTGCCTGCAAGTATAAAACAGATTGCAGTGATAGAGCTCCAGCAATAGCACTGGACTGTTTCCATGTATCTATGCAGACAGAAGTAGGGCACAGTGCAGCTCAGCTGTGCACACGTAGTTGACTAAACCAAAAACAGCCTCAGTGTTTCTCCAGTGTCTGAATTTAGTCTCACTACAAAATATTTTTGGGGAAGTATTAAAGGCAAATAGCATCAGATTGAGGATCAAGAACCATTCTTTGTCATCTTCAATCACTTCAACATAAACAGTTTCCTGCTTTCTCACCTCTTAAGAGAGCTAGAGAAGCCAAGTAATGATCATACACTTGAATCAGTAATGATCATACAAGTATGATCATTACTGCTTTCTCACCTCTTAAGAGAGCTAGAGAAGCCAAGTAATGATCATACACATGAATCAAGTAATGATCATACACATGAAATATTGTGACTGTTCACTATTTGACCTCATAATTCAAGTATTATAAACACGGTGACAAACAAAGTTGACTAGCCTGTACAGATGCATTGTTTGACATTATTTAAAGCATGTTGTCTGTAAGTACTTTATCTTTCATTGTTACAAATGGAATCCTAGAAGACTGAACAGGAAAGTGACTAGAGAATGGTGTTTAGATTCTTTCTTTTTTTTCCAGTTAGTTTACATAGTGCACCAGACAGCAGTTTCTGTGCAGATTCCTCATGCTGAAAAAGACAATTACTATGATAAAGCTTCAGTCACTAAGCTTTAGGTTCTGTATATAACTCCTGTTCTCTCTTTGACTGCCCAGCCCCTTAAAAAGTCGTAACGGCAAGTAGCCCGTGCTTACAGTAACCAGCTCTCACTGCAGTCCTAGGTACTTATCTTTGATCATTAATGAGTAACATTACCCGTGTTACTCTTAAGTCTCACTTCACTGCAGCTCTAAGAGTACAACACTGTCTAGGTGCACAATATAGGATCCCATGCAGTTGTAGTTTAAATAGAACTTTAAATTATTTGGCAATTAAAGTCGAAGCGCAAAATTATTATTTGTATTGTTGCTGTAGGTAGATTTCTTCAATCAATACTTTTTCATGCAGATGATGAAATCAGCCATACTGCAACTCAGAACCAACTAATCTTTCACTACTTAAGTTACTGCTCAGCTCAGTGCCACAGAGACCAATCAGAACCATAACTGAACACAGTAGGAATTGTGCTCCGAAGCAAATCATAAATGTTTTATTATGACACACTGAAACTCAGAATGTGATGTGTGCACAGCAGTTCAGATACACTAGGAAAATAAATAGGCCACACCAGGCTCTGCCCAATAAAAAAAATATTTATGATCCTTCAAAGTCAGAAAAACACAACACTGAGCAGATAGCTAATCAGAATATTCAACCCACTTCTCCACCTGTCTCTAACTAACAGATCCTGTCAGTCTACAGCCTGAGAATCTTCCAGACCTTCACTGGATCTGGAAATCAAACTGAAGCTTGGAAAACACACTTAACAATAGATAGCTACAAACAAAACCCACTATATTAAGTACATATACATACACACAAACATACACACACCTGGAACCTCACAGATCAACTACCCAGAGAAATGGAATCTGTTCCAAGATGTACATTATTTTGTGAAAGTGGCACTTGTTTTGTTTTTAAACAGAGGTTTGTAAAGGAAAAACTCCCCAGCACTTCTAAACATAGTATTAGCATATGCCTGAACAACGAGCAAGAGGAGGTTTTAAAGTACTGGGAACAAAGCAGGGGCTGAAAGGCAGTCTGCAGAAATATCCTGCTCCCTTACGCTTTGAACTATGATCCAGTGAGAAAGCAAGGAAAGAAATCCCTTCAACTGGCACCGCTTGTCTTTCCCAATGACTGAGCAATCTTTGAAACTGGTGTGATGTAACCTCTACCCCCTCAGTGCACAGCAAAAATGGTAATGCAACAAACAAGAGTCTACAGAATCACACCTCTTTTCCCCACCTCTAAAATTAACTTTCTGTAAGCTGCCACAACCTGTAGCTGACTGAAAAGCCCTTACACCTTCCGGAAATCCGTAGCATTGCAGATTTCCCCTAGCCATGACCAGCACAGTCAACAAGAGATAATGAGCTCCACTCAAGTCCCGCTTTCCCTTCCCAAGTCACTGCTCAAAGTATGAGGCTTTCACAACTTTATTTGCACAATGCACATGTTCTTGGTTACATTTCAAAAGAGATGTACTTCTCAGGAAAATTTCCATGGACTTTATTGCAAAGAGTGGGAAAATCTTAAGATGCATTGATCATTAAGTGTCAAGAGGCATGCAAGCTCACAAAGGTGGTAAACATCACCGGGCAAGAATGGAAGTGCATTCCCATATTGGGATGGGATGTGGTGTTTCTGGGTATCTGTTCCATCATGTTAAAGGGCTGATGTTGGCTTTAAAAAAATGCACAGTAACAATGGGATGATATGATGACAAGAGAATTCAAGGAAAAATAACAGTACCACAATACCTTTACATACTAACTAAAAGTAAGTTCCTATCTTACAGCACAAACGAGTCTGCAGCCAGAAAAAAAAAAAAAGAGATAAGCAAAAGCAGGGCTACTTTTGTAATTCAGTATGCTGGAAAGGCATGCTAGAGAGTTCAGAGAAATGGATTTTGAAAAGCTGTAGTTGCTAATCTCTTTTTTTAAGCCACTGTTTCTGGGTTTGCTGTTTTGATTCAAGATAACTCTTCTACAAATTCATGGCATTTTGCTCCCTGTACAACAAGTTTAAAGGTTCAAGCTGCTCTTTTCAAACTCTCAATGAAGGATGCACCTGGACCAGCACAGATGACCATCACAAAATACATCCTTAACAATGTAAATAAATATTTTAACAAAATAAAACCTTATTTCTTCTCTTAAGTATCCCCATTTCAAGAATCTTTTTGGGTAAGGTTAAAAGCAGTGTTCCAGAAAACAGAAGGCAATAGTGCTTGCCTATGAAAAGCCTCTAGTCCCTCGTTACTGTCATGGTTTTATGATTTTTGTTATATTAATGATAATCCACATCATAACATCATGTAGTGTACTGGGAGTTAAAGAGTTAATGTTCTAGCTGCGTGAATCATCGATAGTTATGGATACGCCTGTCTCAGAAGAGAACTACATTCCCCAGAGGACTGTGTGATGCTTTGTATTCTTAGGGGTTTCCGCTCAGAGGGAAAAGATAAAAACTGTCTGTGGTCACAGGACTCTCTCTTCCCTTTGGGGTCGAGCTCAGCAGTGGGTGTTTGCTGCAGCCGTCTCGCCTTCAGCGTTAGCGTAAGGCCTTCGGTTTATCGGACACTCTCTCTTGCTCATTTTATTTGATTCATTAGCCTTAATTCCAATTATATTGTATTATATTGTGTTGCTTTCCTTTCTGATATCTTATTTAGTAAATTAGCTTTTCTCCTCAGATCACTGACGCTGTTTTGTTCCTAGGCCCACCTCCCTTCTCCTTTTTCCCCTTTCCCCTTCCTCTTCCCCAGGGTGTGGGCCGTGGGTCCCCTGCCTCAATTGTCAAGGTACTGGGTCAAACCAGCCCGCAAACGGTTGACAGCTATATATGCAGGTCACCATATCACAAGCACCATACTAACCTAGACAAAAAGCTATCTCCACATTTAAGAAAATGAAGAGTACAATGACAATTAAACATGGAATGTGGATGGACTACAGTATGCATGTACAGTGACTGGAGGTGTACTTAAAATTCCCAGCCTTTCCCCTGGGGAAAAAAGGGTGAGTGGGAAAAAAAAGAGCCAACGGGAAGAAAAGTGGGACAAGTATGTTAACGTGGGAAAAAGAGAAAAGAGAGAAAGTACAAGCAGTCATGGGAAAAATAGCAGTGTGGTGTCTCAAGGTGAAACGCCAGCAATACAGTAAGTGATCTGGGGGGTGAGGGGTGGCAGAAATAACCCTAATGAGAGTAAGTTCCTCACTCTCTTGTGGCTCACAATATAAAAGCTGAAAAAGATGCTTAGATAAATGCAGCTGAGTTTGGTAAGGAATCCTCACTTTCTTCCCTCTCCTTGCTCTCTGCTCCTCCATTCCATCACAGTTCACGCATTAGTAAGCTGGTAATCACTTTTCTCTACTAAAATTCATTTATTGCCACTTGGTTTTCTCCTTCAGTCCACCATTTCTAATAAATTATACAAATTGGTAAGGCTGGGGTATATCTGCTAGGATACAAGACAAGTAACATTTAGGAATGGTATAAAGCATTCTTTCAAAGAGCCACTTGACATATCTCAACAAGCACTTCACTATATGCAGTTTGATGCTTGTATTCCTTGTGTTTGAGAATTTGTCTTGGTTAAGCTAGAAAATCCATCCAAATTACATGGACGAGGAACACGATGATATTTTTATAGCAGACTGCCAGCAGAATTTGGAAACCATCAGCAAGACCCAAAAATCTTCACAAATGAGAAGAGCTAGAAAGCATAAAGCACCCGAGCACTGCATCAGAGTCCTTTTCTCCCTATAAGCACGTTCCTCAAATCCTTCTGCATCCATCTCATTCAGGGAGAAAGACAGAAAGCAGTAAGAGCACAACCTCCTTGCTCTTAAGCAATCTGGAGACCAGTCATTGGATACACCTAATCTGCTGTCAACAACGCAAAAGAAAACAGGCTAACTGTTGTGCAACACTGCAAGTGGAGATGAGAGAGCAACTCGATTCCCTGTCAGCTCAAATATTAGTTTTAGTACCAAAAATTACCAGAAAGCCTCAGACATGGCCTCTGCTTCATCACTCTGTTGTTAGGATCTATTACATTTGCCATCATTTGCTTCATAACACTCAATCAGCATAAAGGGAAAAGTAAAAGTGAAAAACCCAACTTACTGAAAGCAGTTTGGTCCAAATACAGTGGCAAGATTGCAAAGGTTCATCCTGTTTTCTACGTGAGGTTCAGCAACTTTAATCAGAAACTGGCACAGATACTTCAACAGGCAGTAATGAGCATCAGGCAGTTCTTTAAGGAGTTCTTTCAACTTACTTTCCTTCTGCACTTCATTTCTACCATCTAGAAAACATAAGAAGAGAAAAAACATTCACGAATATGCATACATCTATTTATCCTGCACATCATTTGGGAAACAAATGAGTTTCTGTATAAACACACTTGTCACTTCACATAGTTTACCTTCCAAGACTTCATCATCTACATCCTTTTTTGCAGCAGCTAAAATATTAGCTCCTTTAGAGAAATCAAACGTGCATGAAGAAAAGATGCAAAGAACTTATCTGCCTATTTAAGGTAAGTATTTCTTTCAAAACTGTTTGGAGATAAACAGAAAAAAATATCATGACTTCATTACTATGAATCAGCTGTTAACAGGAGGAAATTCAATTCATTAACTTAATATCTGCAACAAAATTTCAAGATGGCTCCAGAAGGCTTTATTATGTTGAATAACAATAAAGGAATATAACTGTTTGTGTTTGCACCGATCAAAGTGAACTGGGCAGTCCCTCACTTGATTACCAATTACCCTCCTTTTCATTAGGTTTTAAGAAAGACAACATACAACTCATTTCCACATAGAATACTGAAATTCACCTTGTAACATTCTTTTATTTAGATAACAAAACAACCAGCACATACTGTTCTGTTCTACCCAGTAGAAGTTGCTTGCAGATATAGTAAAGAATCCCAAAGCTATCAGTCAGAAAGAAACATGTCTACCAGCATCACTCTATCACCTAATCAGATAACGCCCTTGAGAACTAATTGCCCCTCTGAACCCCACAAAGGGGCTTCAAATTGACAGGTACTTTTCCATTTACTGAAGGATTTTCCATTCCTTCAAAACTGGGAAGATGATAATAACCTCCACAGGTTTGCACTCTGACAACACAAAGCTGGTGACCTCATGGTATCAGCCGTATTTAGTGGGCTTGATGTCCTTGTTCATTAAGTACAGTATATTGTTATGTGGAGAGGATTAACATCAGAGATGCTTATTGCTAGACACAACCAAACCTTTGTTCCCTCGTCTTTACTATCTTAGTATCAGGTCTGTTTTGCTTCCACTTCTGTCCTTATTCTTAAAAGGACGCATACCAGGCCATAAGATCTTCAGAAATTGCCCTAATTGAAAGCCACAGAACTACTGGTAGAAACTAGCAGGAGACAGAAAAACCCATTTATGGAGGCATGAAGTTCTTTGTCCTGCTGAAACAAGAACAAGAAAATATGGCTCTCTTGATTTTTTCCCCCCCCACACGTCCAGTGAAAAGTAGAGGGAAGGCAGTCAAACCTTCCCCCAACGCAATTCAAAAACCAAAAATAATTTGTTAATTGCCCGTTGCTGAGACATATTTCACAGACTTAAACTCCATCTCAAGAAGTTATTATTTAAGGTGATGACTGTGATGAATTCAGAGAGCAATATGCATCCATAGTATTCCATGCACTTGGTACATTTTTCAGGACAAGTGAAGCTTAGCTGTTCATAACCACAATATGTCAAATAAAACAGCTTCTCAACTTATTAAAGACCAAGAATATTCATGAGTCATGGTAGCTAATTGCCTGGAGCTCTCTTTCTTCATGTCCACCTGCTAGACAATTTTTCAGCTTCAAAGTTCATCACTAAGATTTACTCAGCTGGTACTGACCATCAGAGTAACATCAGAACACCAGAGCTGTTTATACTATTATCCAGACTGGCATCAAGTGTGCCAATGCCCTAAAGTTATGTACTTGCCTAATTTTGTAAGGTACAAGACGTCCTGAGGAAGTCAAGACCATACTGAGAGCTGTCTTAAACTGCACACTGCCAGACTTTCAAAGGCAATTAAAGAAACTATATTTAAATAATATTTAATATTAAATCAAAGATACATTATTAAATCATATCAAAAATACCCCCAGCTACCATCACACTTGTTACTATCAAGCACAAAACAGCCCAGTACATGGATCTTTTGTTAGGGACCCACTACTCAGGGACAGCAGTCTAAGAAGCAACCAAAAACAAGCTACCTCTAAAAATGTTAATTAACTGAAAACAGGAGCCTCAGCAGTGTAAGAGACAAAAACAAAATTGCAAGTGTATTTTCAGTCTCATTTAATTTCATCTTACACCCACAGATAACAAGAGAGGGACATAATTTCTAATAGTCCATCCTATTTCTATACACAGTGAGTTTCTTTGACACGCTATAACACCATCCAATTTCCCAATCAATCCATCAATTCACCCTACAAAGCATGCTGTCTGAACATCACTTAGAGGTGCAGATGTCAGCAGACAGGTGCATGTAATTGCTCTGTGCACGTCTCAGAAAGCCTGACCCCAAACAACTCCAGCCTAGCACTGACACTGTATCAGCATGGTGCCATTCTGCAGCCAATTATCTGTTGTGATGCATGGAAGAGAATCTGGAGCTCACTGTCATGCTACCACGGCTGCATAGCTTTCAGCTTCATTGCATATTATCAACCAGGAGTGCAGACAGGAAAGCTTGCATCTATCTCTGGCTATCAACATTCCCTTGGAAGTCAATCTTTGGCACATAGGCAGCAGGTTGGACGCTGTTAGCTATGCCAGATTGTTGGAGAAAACAATCTTTTTTTATTTTCCTTTCTCCATAGTCTACAAGAAGTGGGACTGGAGCCTCTGGTAGAAAGTGATCTGCTTCAGACAAGGCTCTACGGCTGCAGAAAAAATACCAGTTTGTTGTCATCAGTAGCAGAACTGCGTGAAGTTCTCATCATGAAAAGGTTCTCATCGCAGTCCAACCCGAGACTCTTCTGCACCTGTGCTGAGCATTATCATTGCACAAGAAAGCCAATTCCAAGAGTCTTCACTGCAAAATAAGCATCTTCTGCATGTGGAAAACACGAGATATCGTGAGCGCTTCCAAACTTGAAAAACATTGTCAAAATAACCTTTTCCTTTGCCTTTTATTGCTAAGAAAAACTGGAGAACCACAGACAACCAGGGAATCTGACTTGCTGATTACAGGGTCAGCTCTCATTTATTCACTTATATACCCACTGCTCAGGTTGAAGCCTGACCTCTAAAATGCCCTACACAACCTTTATTTATTTATTCATGAGCCTGCTCATGTGGTTCCAACAGCTCCTGCCTACCAAGCATTCTGGAAACAAACCTGTTGATCCAGGAGGGAGCTCCTCCTTCCCTTCCACCCCTCTCCTTGAAACATGCAGAGCACTGCACTGACACTACACAGACTATCACCAACCATAGCAAACTGTGAGGGAAGGGGTGTGTGAGACAGAACTCACATTTGCTGCATTCCGGAAAATACAAGCTATCTCAAATGGAGCAATATTGAGAGACCAGAATAATGAAACAGTATCCAACTTAATTAGACTGAGTGGCAAAGGTAACAATAAGCCTCCATTTTGCTCCCCTCTGGAGAAAAGAATGCACCAAATAACACACACACACACACACACCATCACATAAGGGGAAAGCTTTCTGCATGTCAAAAAAGTGAAGTACAACAGCAACCTGTTTTGCTAAAAGCAAGTGATCTGTGATAAGGGATAAAAGCTGAGCATACAGAACTGGTTCTAGTATGTACAAGTATCTTAAGAATCAGTAACTGTTACAAAAGGAATGAAAAGCCAAAAGGAATAGCCAAAAGGAATAAACAAGCTGAAACAGGGATTGCTGTATGAAAATCACTGATTACTTCCAATGGAGACTGATGAAAGAAATACCTTTCAGTCACACAGGGCTCTCTCAGGTTTGCAAGCGCAGCCCATTTTACTTGGCCAAGCACAACCCTGTTCTCCAGCAAAGCTGTAGCCTCTTTGATGGACATGTTACCCCAGGACTCCCTGCAAGGAACAGCATTCATATCTGTCAAGTATGCTGAGGGGGGTCAGTCAATACAGAGATCACTATTAGCGTGCCCCTGGCCTGCACATGCTACACACATCTCTCATTAGCACCATTTATAGATGGAGGTCTTTCTCCACACCCCATTCACTGCCCTTCTCCAAAAGGGGAAAGAGAACATAAGGACACACCAGGCTGCCCTTAACCTACACTATGTGATGGTTTCTCAAACTGCATAGTCCTGGAGTTACTCTGAATATTTATATAAACAGCAATGCGTCAGAATTGGGGGCAGTGTGCAGGGTTCATTTCGTGCAGTGCTGCACAGCTAACATGTCAAATCAGCTGCGTGGACTTCCCAAACTACCAATGGATCAGGTTTCTCTTTTTCAATCAAGTGCAGATCATTTATTCTCTGCTTTGGGAACAAGGACATCATACTCCGCATTAAAAAGGATTACAGCTTCAGGTAAGATCTGTAATTTTCACTCCAGCTATTTTCAACTGGAGGAAACACTCCCTAACCATTTTTTTTTTTATAGGAATAAAAGTAACTGTGTATTATTCTCAGCTTTTAACTGGCTTGAAAGATGCTGATATGAATCCCTGAAAATAGTCCAAAGGAATTCTAACAATTACAAAAACACTTTTTCCCACATAAACTTCAACACGAGGGAGCACAGAGGTTGCAATAGAGCTTATAACCACTTTCATTGTAGACATGCAGTGAAGAAGCTCCAGATTAAGAGCTACTTTTTAATAACCTGTAGGCTCAGAAACACCTTTACCTCCCTTTTTCATAGTTTACAAAAAGAGCACTAAGGCAGGCTCGCTGTTGGCACCATTTTGCAACAAATAGCCTTGCACGTACTTTGATAACGAATAGATAATTCCTCCAACCCTGCATAGCTGGTTGATCATTCAGTGGTAAACACAGGTTACTCTACCACTGAAGCTAACCAGAACCCTAAAGTCATCAGTACCCTTCAGAGCAACTTAATTTAAGCCCTATTTTCTAGGGCATGAAAACAAAAAACCCAACAACTCGTTTTTACTCAGTTTACCAAAGCCTTCCCCTTGCCATAGCAACTAACACAGCATTTTTTATTTAAATAAAACTTCAGTTTCCTAGTCAAAATTACAGTGGGACTACAGAGATTATTGTGCAATACATGCAAACTTAACTGTGAAGATGCATCACAGCTGGATGACTTTGAGAGAACTGTGTTTGTGATCTATGCCAGTAACTCCTATTTGAAGCAACAAATCTTGGACTGCTAAGCAAGGATACACGTTTCCACAGAAAGCACCGGGCAGATTTTGCATTTCCTGTGGGAAGCAAGAACGGATGAAACCTTCCACTACCAGCACAGTTCACAAAGTTCATCAATAGATTCTGGCAACGTGAACTTGTGGGGGTCAGGGAAGTAGAACGAGGAACACACAACTTAAAATTTCCACTCCAACTGATTTAAGAACATAATTAAATATATTTCATGAACCAAATATGGTTAAATCTAAAAGACACTGCTATGCCAAAAAAAAAAAAAAAGGTACTTTCCTAAGCAACAGCACCTTCCTACCCAGCACTTCCTGAACACTCTCCTTGGGCCCCAGACAATTATACTAAATGCCTTCTTACCGAGAAAGTTCCCCACCTTCCCCACACATGACCCTGATTATAGTTTTAATGACTGCGCTCAGGAGAAAGCAAAAAAATTCTTCAGTGCACCCTCAACAGTCTGTACAGTCCCAAAACATAAAGGAAGAAAAGACATGGTTGTGTCCTCTCTTCTCCAGGAAAGAAGTGAGCTTCCTTTCTGCAGTAGGCAAAGGAAAGGGGAGAGAGACCCAAGAACAACAGCATGATAATTTTGCACACTGAAGATGTTTGTTAGCACATTCCTCCTCTACACACACCATATTTTCCTGTTCCACAGTAAAGAGCATATCTGCAGCAATACGTACCCATGCACTCAGGTTCTTAGGAAGAGAGCAAGAGGCATCAGCTGCCTGCAGAAAGAACTTCCACTGACCTCGATGGTCCAGCAACAGACCATCTAGTTCGCACAGCAGCAATCTGGACTGCCTAGTACAGATGGATTAGCTCAATAAATCATCAGACAGACAGTTGTGCAAGTTTCAACTTTCTAAAGCAGGTTACCCTCTTGAAGGGGAAAAAAAATCTTGCAGCTTGTGTGCCACGACTGGGATTAAAGGGTAAAGTCTGCTCTAATTGCAAACTGGCTTGTGTTTGATGGGCAATTACATCACTTAGTGAGAAGTGGAAATTTAGACAACGTACCCATGGGGCTCCATGGATATTAAGAATGATTAGCAGATGAAATTGTTAGAACTTTTCAGAGCCCATTCAGAGTGAAATTGCCAGTAATGTCTCTAGCAAATCTGTGTCCTAGAGAGACTGCAGTTATTGTCTACAAGCTTCTTCAAACCAACCAATTATTTCTAATTAGCAGAATTAACTGGATTAGAAAAGCATAAATAGTTGAGATTTCAAATACATAGAAATACAAGATTGAGAATTTTATATCTGAAGGTGCTCTGTGAGCATGCAAGAGCTCAAGTCAAGGAAATGTGGAACAAAGTATGTAAGTTAAGAGAGTACTGCTTACATTGTCTGTATAAAATTCTCCAGAAGGAAAGCACACAAATATGGAGACTTCTACCTCTCACTCACCCTGGTAAAGCTGAATGAACTTGGAATGTAAAGCAGAGGTGATAATCCCATGGGGCAGCTCCCTCAGAAACAATTTCAAAAGACTGGCTGCTGAGTACACATCACCATCTTCAGCCAGTTCCACCTCTTCTCCACGTTCATACTGCAGACGCAGCTGTTCCACCATTTTCATGCTTCCATTTACCCTGAAAAGACCTTCCTGGGTCATACCTGTAAATATACATTACACATGAGGTTGATCTGATCCAAGACATTCTAATGATAAAATAAAACAGACATTCAAGCGTGAATAATACAATAACATTAATACGAAGGACAATTAATAGAATAAGGATTGAAAAGACTACTACTACTTTCCCCAAGAAATCCTGCTAGTCAAGTAATACGATTGTGATAATTAACAAATATCAATGAGTAGATCTTGAGGCCTGGGATACTCTATGAAAATCCACAGAACCCAGTGGCACCACCACAACCTATGAAATACGAGGGCTGTTCCAGTAGTAATGCCTTCTATTCTATTCTGTCAGCTCACAATGTCAAGAGGCGGATGCTGGTGGTAGAGGTAGCAGAGGTCAAACCTTCCCACCAATACCCCCAATCCATGTTGTTGCTGTGTGACAGGTGGCACCAGAGGAGCAGTCTGACAGAATGGCAGTTGCAAGTAGCCCCTAAGCTTTAGTGACTTTTCTCACACAAGTGTTTTCAGCTTTGCTCTCTAGGATTGCAACTTCTTACCTGTGACTGTCAAGAAGCAAAAACAGCTTAATACAGGCTGCTATCAGCAGTAACTCGATAATAAGCACTACAAAGTCACTACAGAAGAAAAATCTGAGAGCAAATGTGTATTTTTAATTGCACGAAGCCTAAAGATTTCACAACGAAAAATAAAACTATCCATCACTTCAGGCCAGACGACCCACACCCAGTGATGGTTTCCACAGAGGAAGCCAGATGAATCATACTGTATCACTTTCTAAACAGATGCTGAAATTCAAAAACTTCAGGAAAACAAGTGCCTAAAGTTAATATTAGTAAATTCATTTTTCACTGAAACACTTTCATCATAAAAAATGAAGCATTAACTGTTTTTTTCTGATCCTGTGCGCACAGACCTGCTTATTCTTCTTCAGAAGCAGAACACCAAGAGAACCAAAATGTACAATGCAGGGCTTTCATTAGTTCAGAGTGGTCATAAAAAAAGCAGGAGTCTGACAGAACCAGTCCAAGATACTGATGCAGCAGAGTTTGTATAAAATATTACTTCTCTCTCAGACTGAGAAACAAACTGATCCAGTAAGAAAAAAATGGAAACACTTAAACACTGAAGCATTTTCCTCGACTAACGTAAGAGACCACTTACAGATCCTGTATTCCTGCAGCTAGAACGAAACACATAGAAGATGCTATACTGCCATCTGGGGGGGCAACAGAAAACATCACATCTCAGTCACATTCCTGCAACACAGATGAACAGAGAGGAACATCCATGCAGATAAAACTTCCTTGGCTCTTTCCAAAATGGTTATTTATAGAAGTAAGGAGAGACTAGAACCTACTGGGAACAGTAATCAGATATTTCCAAATTCAATATAGGAAAACATGGCTTCACGTACAGATTTGAAAAGAAGCAGCTTACCACAAACTTAGTTGAAGGATGTAGCTACTCAAAAGATGGCTCACCTTTCTCAAAATGGGTAATCAGTTGCCCATGAACTAGAAGAGAGACTCTGAAACGGTCTGACTTTAAAAAGCCCTACAGTGTTTATTACTGTACCTGTGCAGAACAGGAGACATTACTGAACAAACAGCAAACGCTTCACAGAACACCGTGACTCCAAATAGCTGGAGTTCACATGTGGAGCTATGTTGAAAACAATCATTGTTAACTTCACTGTTAATTCACAAAACAAAGTGAAAGCAAGCACAGAACACTCCTTTCAAAATCTTTCAAAGCATGAGGGCATCTTTTGACATCTTTCTCGAGAAAGACAATGGATTATGTGTTTATCAAAGCTGGATTAACACCCTGGCACTTAGAAGACCAGCTCATCTTGCTGCAGAGAGAAGATCTGGCTTGTTTTGTTTGCATTTGGGTAATACTTGAGTGAGATGCAGATCTTTTTATGGAACACAGTACAGCCCACAACTTGGAATCAAGAGGGTTTGTCAACTTCTGGTTTTGATTAAACCTAAGTGACTGAAGGCATTTTCCCATCCTTGCTCTTTCACTGTCCTAGCAGATGACTTTTACAGCAAGCTGAATTAGATCAGGCAAGATACTGCTGTGGAATAAAGGTAGGTTTATGTTTCAAACTTCCATAACTTACATTACTCAGCTAACTTTCAAGCTGTGTTAGTGTCTAACAGCTTCTACAGATCTATAAAGATAAAAACACAGCATCTTAAGACACTGTAATGCGATTATCACTAATGAGCAGCTAAACAGAGAACTGAGGGTAGTAACAGATAGAGCTTCTTACAAGATGAAGTTACCTCCACAAAATCTTTTCCAGTGCTGAATAACTACACAAGATATATCTGTGTACTGAAGGCATTCTAGATTGCTGCAAAGAGATGAGTTTCCTTAACAGAGAATAAAATCCCTTAAAATGAATGCAAAGAAAAGCAAAGAATTAGATACCTAACTCTCTGAGAAGACATGTAACATCTGAAATCCAACTGTGACAATCTGTGAGAAGGTGTATCCAGTAACATACTCTCATGGGGTATGTACGTGCACATGAATATAACTGTAGAGATACTTATGTCTTCCCACTATCACAGAGTGAGGGAGGTGAACTGTTTTGCAACTAAAAAGTGACACAAAGCTTCAAAATGATACACATTTAATTTATAAAACTGAACAGCCTATCAATGAACACGCGCTGCTCCACAACGCTATAGTTTACAAACATCCTATTAAACAGTAAACTGAGCAGAAGGAAATAAAGAAGCAATAGTAATGTCCTCTGGAAGTGGTTATCACCAGCACCTTATTCAGACTCGCTATCACAAAAAGATAAAGCTTCTCCTGTTGAAGATCTTCACAGTAAAAGGTATTACTAAGCAAAAGTGACTTCCTTAAGCTTACTATGCTGGGTCAGGTATTCAGCTATATTCCACACAACTATAGGAATGCTCTTGGTCTTATTTCCTTTTAACTGACAGGAAAATCCGTGTAAAGTAGGGAAAAAAAAAAAACAAAACAAAACAACAACAGCCCAAAACAACAACAACGAAACACATAGTAAAGAAAAAACAAAAGTCACCAACAGGAAGAGTAACTAGCAGTCTGCACTTAAGATAAGGGAGAAAAACGCACTTCTGTAGGCAAGTACATTACTAGAACAACAAGGATTCACAGGAAATTGCTTTTGTAACTCCCACAGTTCATGTGGGTTACAGAAACAACAGGACAAACACACACGTGAAAAATCCCAGTGTACTACAATCAGTATGGGATGTCTCCAGGACACCTGTCAGCCTCTGAGCATGTTCAGGTTCACTGTATCTTTTTCCAAATGATGCTTCCTACAGATTCATTTTGACCACTGCCAGGAGAGATGGACCCTTATGAAAACTTTTATGGCATGTTTAGTATCTGATAAGTCTGAAATTTAATTGCAGAGATTTCAAGGTTAGAAAAGAACTAGGCAATCCAATCACATGTAATACTAGAGGAAAATATCAGAGCACAATAAAGCCTTAACTTCATACATCCCATAACTTCTTCTGAAGGCACAACATACATCTGGAAAACATCCTCACAAGTTTTGAGTTGCAGTGGCAAAGATAACATGAGAACATATCCAGTAAGACCCGAGGGAATAACATAATTTAGGATTACTTTCACAATAGAAACCTAAATAAGCATATGGTGCTATGGCTTGGAAAGGTCACCCAAGAGCAGCAGCATAACTCACCACAGTTATGAACTCTATATACACCTAAGCATTACTGCATTAACGCAGACAAGCAAATCGGTCACTGATACCATAGAGTTCAGTCTATTTGTTTAAGAAGGCCACCACCAGCCTGATACTTAAAATCAATTTATTCCTATGGTGTTTTTTAATGAACTGGTACTGGAAACCTGACTGAAATGTGCAATAGTCTCTGTATGCATCACAAACAACTGCTCAGACTCTTGTCTGTGACTTGGTGCTTGAACACATCAAGGTACACTTTTGTGTCGAAAAACTCAAAGCTTATAAACCTGTGGAGCCACACGCTAAGTGTGATGAAACTGAACTCCTGCACCAGAGCTGCTATTGAGTCTGACTGCCTTTCAGCTGTAAGGCAACCAGGCAGTTTGTCACTTTCTTTCTGCTGCACCTTTCCCACTGAACACATGGATACTTGGAGCATGAGTGTGTTCTAAGGTCCTAAGTACTGACCCTAGATGTCTGTATGAAAAGTGTTACTAGCACAAACGCCATACATACATGTGATTATTTGCAAAACAACGATATAATAAATAAACAAAGAAAGCATGCCTGTCAACAGCTCGTCTTCATAGACGACACCACGTGTGCTATTCATCGAGCTGAAGGTTGAAGCTTTTGTCCTCTCTCTTTACGAAAAAGGCACTTCCATGGAAGATTAAACGGACAACGCACCATTTCCACTTCAGGCCAAAGCAACAAAAAAACTAAGTTAAGAGTCGACCGCACTGTACAGCAGCAGAAGGGCTGCCCCTGCACGGCAGGAACGCGCATGCAGCCCGCCGTGCACAGGCCCCGAGTACGGGCTATAAAACTACAAACAAACCAAAAAAAGCCCGGAGCGGCGCTTTATTATTCATCTCCACTTTAAACGCTGCCTCGTGGAGACGCGGCAGCCGCCCTCTCCCTTCCTTTCCCCACCCCAGAAGGCGCCGCCGTCGGTTCCCGCTCATCCCAACCCGGCCGTGCCGCCCGCTCCCCGCCCTACTCACGCGGATAGCCAGCGCCCCGGCCCCATGCCGGCCGCCAGCCGGGCCGGTTCCCGCCGCCCAGCCCTCCGTGCCCGCCTCCTCTACGCCGCACCCCCGCAAAAAAAGGGGTGGAAAAAACCCCACGGTGCCCGAGCCTGGCAGCGGTCACGTCACACATGCGGGGCCCACATGCCAGCAGCAGAAAGAACTCATTCCCCTGGCATCCCGTTCCCTCCCAGCTCAGCTGGAAGCAGGGCTGGCGACAGAAATTTGAAGTGCGTTTCAAAAACAGCGCCTGCGAAGTTGTGGCATTTCAGGCGTTTGTCCCTTAATACTGAAGAAAACCACATCTAGGTGTGCTTACATCTGTATCTTCTCAGATGCAAGTGTTGCCGTCTGAGGAGGAAGGGAGGTCTTTGGGAAGCCTGCCTGACAGAAGTACATTGCCTGCATAGGGCAAAAGAAAAAAGCAGTAAAACATTCTCCTGGAGGCAATTGGGAAGAGCCTGAGCCATGCATTTCATTCCTAATTCATTTCTACTCAGTATTGCAATCATAATTTCCTTCATAATTGGTTTCCATTTTCCCATCTTAGCACAGTTAAACAAGTCTAACCCAAAACAATTACTTTCCAACTTTGCACGGTTAGGCTTAGGCCTTAGCGTTTATTTGTTTTCCTTTTTAATTACACTCTGGGACTCACAGTGTTGTTGTAACATCCTCCTCTACCCCCCTCCACACTGTAAGCCACTAACATGCTTTTCACATAAATCACACAGAGCTGTCTTCTTAGTCCTAATGACAGCTCCACAGTAAAGCCCAATTACACACTTCAAACTGTAACCTGGACAGTGAATGATGAGAAACTGATAATCTCTGGAGACTTTTGGGGTGAAGAGTTCAGCTGTGAATCCATACTGAACGGCAGCCACAACATTAAGGTTTTTATAAATGCACTTTCAGAAACAGCGCATGTAGATTCTCATCCTTTGAAACAGAGAACCAGAAAATAAGCAGCAGCAGCACCAGAGCTGCTGTTTGTATTTTTTTCCAGCACAGCTGAAGTAAGCTGTTTACTGAAGTTGGGAAATTCACTGCGATCTTAAGTCACTTGGAACTCCCAGGGATGTGCATATTTTCTCCAAGTTAATAAAGAAACCTCTGAATAAAGAAACATCTTCCGAGTGCTCAAGCTCTTACAAAAGAATGGAAATTAGTGAAACTTCGTCAGTGCCTTTATCTCATCCTAACTTCTCCTAATCAGCACCACTGAACTTTTGCACATCCCAGCCTAGAAGTGAGTGGATTTCCTTCTGCACCTTGCACCCTTCTCAGACACACTTCAGTGCATTCTGATCCTTCCTCCTTCCCTTCAGTGAACCACTGCGCTTCTGAATGAATGTTTGAATATTGTTAGAATGTGCAATATATTCATCATTCTGGCACCACAGAAAGCAGCCAAAACATACTGTGGTAGCTGACTGCAGGCTGCACCCTACTTAGGAAGCCTACAGCAAAAACGTCTAGAAAACAAAACAAAATTTAAAGAAAAAAAAAAGGATCAGAAGCAGTCATGCCCATTACAAGGAAGAAAACAAAACAAAAAACAAACAACAAAAAAAAAAACAACAACAGAAAGTCCCTCTGCATATAATCCTCATTATGCTCTTTCATGTCCCCTGGAAAAGACGTTACATCGAATCACCACATCAGTCACACACATAAGCAGAAACATGCCTTTCCACCAAGATAATTTTGTGTTTTTGCCGTCAGAGAAAGCACTGCCTTCTGCCCTCTTTAGTGCCTCCGGGGAATCTTATGCTGCATGAACAAGTATTTATGAAACTTGTCAGAAATACACCACTTCAGAACAAATACCTTGTGAAACACAGATGAAAAGCCCTTGAGACCCGTAAGTTGAGATGCACTAGCTTTTACCACATGCCATGCCTAGCCACCTTTTATTACACTACTACACTTCCCTATAGTTTGCTTTTGAAAGTACCAGTATTTTAAGAGAGCTAGCAGAAAACTTTATCCAGATGAGATACATATGCATATTAGATACCCAGTAACTCCACAAAATTGCTAAAATAATGTTAAGACGAGGAAAAGCTAATGAAATCAAGGAATGAGTTAAGAAAAAGAAATTGTTTCTTTTTCCTCTTGCATTTGTTTACAAATAAGACATTCAACTTCAGGTGTTGAAACAATGTTCCTAGAGGAAAGCAACAGCTAGGCTGCTGTTCCAAGAAACTTCACACTTCTGTGAATAATAATCCCATTCTCTCTGCAATGCAATATGTTTTTTTAACCTGTTACTCATCATTTCCACTGTGACATCAGAATTCAGCACTTACTTCACAACAGCCCACAAACAAAAGCAGGTGGCTGTGAAATGACTGTCTGCTGGCAGCTCTGAAGTCCTTGGGCATAACTGTGTTCTCTGCTGGCTGGCCCAGGTAGCCTGCTGTGGGACACTCGCTGTGACCTTCCAGGCCACATATGAGAATCCAACCAAATGTGCTTTGGACTGCAGCACGTGGTCTGAGACATGCCCCTTCCACTCCAAGTCATGCAAAACTCCTTCTCCACTACTCAGAGGGGATAGAGGCTTATCTGTGATGGTCTAGCCAAGGCTGTGCATAGAGGTGTTGTGGTGCATAATGGAGGGACACCATTCAGTTCAATCAAGATATCTCTTCGAATTACTAAAACGTTACCAAAAACAGTCTGGCTCTATAAACTCCTAGGTATAACTAAGTGAAGTCAAGAGCTATCAAATAGCCGAGTACAAAACTAATGCATACTTAAGAAGCAGGCTTACAGGCCTACTTAGTCAATGAGATGAAGACAGTCATACTAATTATAAAATTATTAAAAATATTGTGAGGCTTCTTTAGGCTTACCTAATCACCAAGTTAAGCACGGTAGTGCAAAACTGCTTGGCATCTAAGGATTTGGTCATCTAAGTAGTTTTGCTGCACAAAGAAACAGCGCCATTGCAGAACAGTGTCATAAAAGGTTACTTCCCAGGGAAAGGTGGAGCTGGAGAACAGCAGTGGCTGTACTGCTGCTACCACACTCACCCTGCGTTGGTAAGGCATCAACAACAGAACAGCATCATGCCCCTCCCCAAACCGAAACCGTATCACAACAACTAACTTCTGCCCAGACAAATCACCAGGCTTCTTTGAAGTCATAGTAAAATCAAGGTGGTTGCTAAATGCATGTGGGACACCAAAAGCATGAAGCATGTTACACAATTGCTATCCAAATGCATTGCTGCCCGGCAGCCTGACTGCTCCTCAGTATTTTACTCTTTGGCAATAGCCAAGGGGGGGAAAAAAAATAAAAAAATCAAAATCACCCAGGCAGGACCCCAAACTAAAACCTGTCCAAGCACATGTGGACAGCCTATCAGGGAATCATAGAATGGTTTGGGTTGGAAGGGACCTTTTCTGACTATCTTTTCTGGTTTAACTCAGCAACTGCTCTTTAAAGACCAGCGGGAAAAGCACATACAGCAGAACTGGTAATTTCAGGAACGATTTCCCCAGGTGCTCTTGTGAATGAATTAAATATCTTAAATACCTAAAACTACCACATTTTTTCATTTGGTGGTGTTGTTCACATCTTACTTTGATAAATTTATTTCTACCTTGTGTTTTTGAGTGAAAATCAGAAACTTGCTGGCTTTCTCTTCATAGAGAACACCATTCATCATGTTATCCAAACTGAGAAACACAGAAATCCACTGAGTAGCACACAGTGGTCAGAAAATGAAAAATAGGAATTTTAAGAGCTCTGTCTCTGAACAACGGGGCAGGGCTTTTTTGTGTGTGTGTGTCTCTTTTACAAAGCAAATCCTACAAAAAATGTCAGGATTAATTTGGTATGTCTTCACAAGACCTTGCCCATTTGAGGCAGAGAGGGATGTACAGAGAAGTAGACATCCAATGTTAAAATCATAATTGTTAAGTAAAAAAGCAAGCAAACAAACAAACAAACAAAAAAAAACAAAAAACAAACACCCAAAGCCTTCACCTTGTAACATGATTTAAAGCTTAATCAACCCTGAATTACGTTGTTCTGCAAGTCAACATTCCACTTCGTTTGTGGAAAATTTCCTTTAAGGTTAATATTTGTTGGAAGTAGACTTTACTACATGTGACTTACCTGAATGCAAAGTACACTGAATAATGAATAGCTCATCAGATAAATGGTACTATAAAAGAAAACAAGGACCCAATTAGCAATGATAAATATAAATGAGGTGTGTAAATATTTTTTTTTTCTTGATCTTAGGTAAACTATGAAGAATGCTGAATGTAGATATTTTGATTTGTCTTAGGGAAGATTTTGTTCAGGTTTGTGACTTCTGACATTTGAAGGGTTTTTTTTTCCTTGAAGGTGGACAAATGACTGTGTGGTGCTGAACCACCTTCCATGTTAAACCACAACAGTCCCAGCTCTCTTTCCTCTTTCCTTCCGCCCGAGATAACACTAAACATGACTTTATCAAAAGCGATTTATCTCAGTAGAGATCTCGCTGGTATCAGCACACCCTAGGGCTAACTCTTGAGTGATTAGACACATTAACAAAGACATCAGTGGTTGGTGATGGGAGGATGTATCACCTCTTAATATGGATGACCCAAGAGAGGATTGTATTGGTAGGCTGTATAAGTGGTAATAAGACCTAAGAAAACCTTGGACAATTGGAAAGTATAGCAAATGCTGACCTGTAGCTCAGAACAAGTGGGAGCATTTGTAACAGTAACATACACAAAATAAACATGCACTTAATAACATTTTCTGCCAAAAGCTTTCAGGGGCTACTCCTAGCCATTTAATCAAATGTAGTTTATTACTCATCTCAGCCAAGCTGGCAACCACTTTCAGCCAAGCATCAGATCCGCAGTGTAACTGTGGATGACCTGTTCCAGTTGTATTTTAGGTTGGATTTCTTCTGTTGTCTGTGTGGGACAGAACACTTGTCACTCTTTAAATAGAAAACAGGTAATAAAGGAGCTCATATAAGTTTTAGAATTGCTTTCTATTATTGTAAGGAGGATGCTAATCTCCTCTCAGTAACAGAAAATCATGTACATATTTTTAGAGAGAGGATTGTTCCTCACTAATGCTGGGAGGGCTTATGATTTGACATCAAACTGAAATGAGATCAGATGGATTATGGTTAACTAGATCATTGAGACGATTTAATTCCAACATAGACACCACATGGATTTGTTTCAGACACAATCATCCCTAAATAATGGCAAAGGAGACTAACAGTTATATCCATTCATAAGTAATATCTTGGCAGTACGCACACTCCAAATAACAGCAATAGTATGTGGGTCCTGTGCAGGCATGAACCAAGGACATTCATTCCTGGAGGGGGTGAAACCTTTTCATAAACAGAAGTTACGGTGTTTGAATTTATTGGCTTATTTATTATTTGCAGAGAATTGAAATCATTGGTTCTAATAATGAAATAAATAAAAAAAATCTATAAAACCATTGATGCAGTTTTAAGGAATCTCCTGCCTCATTTGCTGTGAAGGAACATTACTATATGAAAAGACAGGTCCCTGTGTACTGCTCATGCCACAAACTGAAATATATTTTCAGAGAGCCATACAGTACCTCAGCTATGCCACCTCCATGGAAAGAACAAACAAAGTCCCAAAGAAAGGATACTTTGCAATCGAATGAACTGTGAATAATTAAGGTGGGTTTTTTTGTTGCTGTTCACTGCTTTCGCAAGTTTGTCAAATTTATACACGTGCTTTTCCAAGAACTTTCAGAAATAGTACCCATTAATCTAATTAATGTAGAAAAATAATTGCAATTAGACATAAGAAGTGTGATCTGTTCTTGGTCAACAAAAATAGCAATAGTACTAGCATCTGTTCTGATCTCCCTGAGGAAAAAGAAAAAAGAAAACAAGAAGCTGGATATACCCAAGTACACAAATAGAGCTGTTCATTCACAAAAGTATGTGTTCCAGAAGTACACAATATGGTTCCTTACTATCCTCAGTTATATTACAGCAGGGGAAATTTCTGAGCATTCTGACTGTCCTCTGTAGATGACCTGCCAGGCAGCATGAGCAAATCCAGCTCTAAAACAAGAATAACAGTGTTTCAGCATTCCTGTCGCTTCACTTCTTCGTGCTCTCCATTTTCAGCCACAGCACTGAGTGTGTCTACACCTACACAATGACAGTGAAGGAATTTACAGACCACAGGAGAGCTATAAAAATAGCTCTCCTTGAAGAAACAATGCCAAATTGGCAATTTTTTTTTCTCCATTTATCTTCACCCTGATTATTAGTCCATCTTCAGGATAAGGCAAAGTTGATATTCTAAGTGGAAAAGTAAGACGATCAGAAGGAAAACAGATGAGATGAGATGGAACACCTCTCCTACAAAGACAAGCTGAAAGAGCTGGGGCTGTTCAGCGTGGAGAATAGAAGGGTCCAAGGTGGTCTGATAGTGCTCTTTCAATATCTAAAAGGAAGGTACAGAAGAGCAGGGGACAGACTCTTATGCGAGACAGAATTAAGGGTAATCATTTCAAACTTAAAGAGGTTAGATTTAGGTTATACATAAGGAAAAAGTCTTTTACAGTGAGGGTGGTGAGGCACTGCAACGGGTTGCCCAGAGGCATGGTGGATGCCCTGTCCCTGTAGACTTTCAAGGCCAGGCTGGACCAGTCCCTGATCTATCTGTGGATGTCTGTTTATTGTAGGGGAATTAGACTAGATGACCCTTAAAAGTCCCTTCCAGCTCTAAGGATCCTGTGGTCCTATGACTATACTCAATCCTTCCTCATATGCAACACACTCCAGGTTCTTCATCATCTTCGTGGCCCTCTGCTGAAGTACTTCTAGGAGATCCCTGTCTTTTTTTTTGAACTGGTGAGCCCAGAACTGGACATAGTTGTCTAAATAAGGTCTCACCAGAGCAGAGTAGAGGGAAAGGATCATCTCCTGGCCACGCTTTCTTTAATACAACCCAGGATACCATTGGCCTTCTTGTCCACAAGGGCAACTGCTGGCTCATGGACAACTTGCTGACTGCCAAAAACACCCAGGTCCTTGTCTGCAGAGTTCCTCTTCAGCAGGTCATCCCCTAACCTGTACTGATGCACACAGTTATTGCTTCCCAGGTGCAAGCACCTACGCTTGCTCCTGTTAAACATCAAGTTCCTCCCTGTCCAACTCTCCAGCCCATCTTGAGCAATAACTGTTACACTGTTGAAAATACCAAAGTTGGAAGCTGGGAATAACATTCGTCTCTCATTCCCAAGCAGTCTGCCAGACACAACAAGAAAAATAAGTGTTATGAGCCTACCACCAAATCCTTCTGCGCTCAGACCCCTGTATCATAATATATATGACCATCCACACACTCTGAGCACCACAGGGCGAGAAGGCAGAGGTGCTCATGCTCCTGCAGCGTGACAGCCTGCCTGTGGTGCACAAGCAGCCTGACATCCGCTCCCAGTTTGGCCTTCACATCAGAGCGCCGTCGGACAACGCTCGTGATTACATCCCCATCTAGTGGCGGCAGTTGCCGGATGCAACAGCGACTCTGCCTGCAGTGACCGTGATTTTACAGCCAACTAGCAGGAGATGTGAGGCACATCCTCTCGGTTTGATAACCGTTGACATGCAGTTTCTAACCTCACACCCGTTCTCATGCTATAACAAAGAAACCCAGCTTGTCCTGGTCAAAAATTTACAGGGTTCCAACATCTCAGCAAAATTGCATTCCAAGGGATTTGTTGTGAGGTTCCCTACGCAGGGCAGGCAAGGAGCCCCACTTTGGAAGGCTTGAGACTTCATGAGAACACAGCCGTGAATTGGGAAACGTGTTATCTCAGCTACCACATGGCAAAGAGGAAGCCTTAGGCAACAGCAAAGGTAATCAGAGCTCTTGAATATGGTCTGGGCTTGGTGACAAGGTTTGGTTAGCTTGCTATTTAGAGAGTAGCAGTCGCTCCAAGCAGCTGCCAGAAAGCAGGCTAAGATTTTCCATGATTCCCCTTGGAAGGGATAAAAAAAATGGGAGGTCAATCTATGTTGTTTTTTCTTGTCATATTTTTATGTTAGAACTATCCCTTCACAACACACAGAAGGGAAATATCTCCAATACTTCACACTAAAAATGTTCATATTTAGTTTACCAGCTACACACAGACAACCAAGTTTATTGCTTGGTCTGAACATGTCATTCTTGATGTGCATGAATGTCATCTCACAGACCTTTCTCAGACAAATTCAGCAGCTGTGTCCTGTCAGTTGCCTGCCCAGGAGATGGCTGGTAATGAAAACAACACAGGGGAGCAGGACTGGCCACTCAGAGCAGCACAGATTTCCTACTCTCCAGCAGCTTTCTATTTTTCATCCCCCATGTGCACTACAAATGTAAAATCCCATGTTATGCCTCCAAGAAAGCTATTCCACAGCACCCCTGGAGACTTAGGCTGCACTATGTTAAGAAATCCCAGTGAAAGTCCTGAGGTGTGCCATGCAAGGTGTTTCCTGCAGAATCAAAGAAATACCTGATCTGCTGGTTGAGGCACTGGCAGAAGCTTATCTGCAATACTGCATGCAATTCTGCTTCATTGCAGATTATTCTGAATGAGGACAAGTGCATTAAAGAGATAGCAAGATGAAACAGGGATGGGTGAGCTCAGTTTGGTGCTGAGAAATGAAAATCGAAAACAAATGGAGTTGTGCTTACTGCCACAACACAGTAAGGAGAAGCACTAGAAAGAGGAAAGAGAGACAACGTGTGGAATTATATTAGAAGAAAGCATTGAATTGGCCTATGATTTGTGTGGGGGTGGAAATTAGATTAAAAACAAACAGAAAATGTTCTGAAGTAACTTTTTGAATGGAGCAATAAAAAAATAAAGAAATCCAATTAGTCTGAAGACAGATTATGGGATAGGGATGCTATAGCAGTAGGACGTAGTCCTGGGAAGCCAACAGATTTCTTACTGTACTCCATCCAAGGGGAGGTTCAACAGTGAAAGACACATGACACAGTAACCCAGGTCACAGTGATTTACAGGAAAGTATTTCCCAGATTGAAAATTTTTAAATTTGGGACTTTCCCTTTTTCATCAAAAGGGAAATTATCCATGGGAAGCAGACAAGTCCCATGAACATGCTTTTTTAGCCAAGAAACTCAGTATCCCATGGAAAAGTAGTTCACTGGAAATTTGCAAGAAGCCCTCATCCCAGCCTGTGCTTGGACATGAGCAAACCTCTTGAGCAATCGTCTTATCTCCTACTTGTCTGTTCACCTACCTTGTGAGTCACTGACAACTCTATATTTTGTGCATCTGGGATAATAATTTTCTTTTTTGCAACCCCTGACAGGGCTTTCATATTTTTGCCTTTGGAAATGTATTTCAACAAGCCTGAGTTAGCACAGAATTCAGCTATGTTACAAACAACTTTTTCATAGAGCCATAGAATCATGAAGGATGGAAAAGACCTCTGAGATCATTTAGTTCAACTGTCCACCAATCACCAGTACAGCCTGCTAAACCATCTATTCTTCCCTTAAACATGATGAACACTGCTTTGCTGAGCAGCTTGTTCCAATGCTCGATCACTTCTTCTGAGAAGGAATTCCTCCTAATACCCAACCTGAACCTCCCCAGCACAATGGGAGACCATTCCCTCTAGTCTGATAACTAGTTCCTTGGGAGAAGAGGCTGATCCTCACCTCACAACAACTTCCTTTCAGCTAGTTGTGGAGAATGATAAGGTTTCCCCTGAGCCTTCTCTTCTCCAGATTGAACAATCCCAGTTTCTCAGCCACTCCCCATAAGACTCGTGCTGCAGACCACTCACCAACATCATAGCCCTTCTCTAGACACACTCCAGGACCTCAATGTCTCTTCTGTTTTTAAAAAAAGGGCTACACTTAATTGAAACTAGCCACGCAGGAACTTTCTTTCTGTTGCACTTTTAGAGTAGGTTCAAAGCCACTACAAAATGATTCTTAAATCCCAAGAGACTGGATAAATTTAAGGTGATAATAAAAGCACAAGTCTACAGCAACTGGACAAAAAATAATCCTGAGAAAGCTGAAATATACCAAAATAAGACAAATAGCTTCAGACAGAGAACCTTTTCCTAAAATTCTGCAGTACACAGGAGACACATGCCTGGGAGTTTCTGCAGCTCACAGTGCATCCCTGCTTATCTGATCCCAGCTGAACAAAAAAAAGACATGCACAGATCTAACTCAGACATAATTGATTGCTCTGATTTATCTTTGTGGTTTTGTTTTGTTCTCCCCTTTCCACACCCAGCCTTCTTTTCCTGCTGTAGCTGCCAATCGATTTAGTGGCCTGTGTGGGCTCACAGAGGATGTAAGGTCATTTTTATTGTAACTCTCCCACACAGCGCCTAATGATTGGGAGTCACAGCACTCTTGCCTATAAAAGGGAACAAAACTCAGGGGGAATTGCTGCCATTTGCTGTGCCTGTCCTCAGCAGAGACAGGGAAGTCTCCATGTTGATTATCCTGTTTACATTCCACAATCTATAGGGATACTGAGGGTCAACAGTCAAGGTCACTGGAAAAGGTATAGCTGGGATATCAATGAAACACAACTGTCTCCTTACTGCAGTGCAATTAAAAAGCCTACTTGTTTTTTGACAGATGTAACCACCACCATTGACAAGGAAGGAGCACAGTCTCCATTGCAAGGTAGGGGTATCAATACGATCTGCAGTGCCCTTCTAGTGAAGATGCTGTCAGCCTGCTCTGTATGCTTTAATTGCAGGTGACAGGAAAATTAGGGTGAAGAAAGCTTACTCTGTGAAAACTCAGAGCAATGGACACCACTGGCTCATTGACAATAGGCTGCAGACATCTGCACCTGTGCAGGAGTAGAAAGAAGGGGTCCTCGGGCAACCAGGCTGATCCTGGGAGTCAGTTTCTTGTTACAGAGGTTGACAGTAGACAGTATCACATCACCCACTGGGTCAGGACACTGAAAGCAAACTTTCTCCTTAGGAAAAGGGAAGCAGACCTGCATCAGCCAGCTCAGGTCCAAAGGAGGCCAGTTTCCCTTTTTAAAGTACTTCTGACTCACGGGCAGACAAATTAAAGGTATGAGACCTGACTGATACCAGAATAATTCCAATTAGATTTATTTGTGATTAATGGCCTGGCAAGATAATGGTAGAGGGGCTTGAGAAAGGGACTGCACTCAATATGATGCATGCTGATGAGGAGGAAAGGGCTTCAAAATACAGGGAAGCAGGTGAGGTGGGATCTCACCAAGCCCAGGAATTATTCAGTGGTAAAATTGTCTCCCATTTCCTGTAGCAAATGCCACAGTGCTCCAGCAGTGATTAACAGTATTGAAATGCTGCTTCATGAGCACCTGTCAGTGTTCCATTAACACTGACACCTCGCAGGTAACAGAGATAGGACAAGAAGTAACAGCCTTAAGTCGCACCAGAGGATGTTCAGGTTGGTTAATAGGAGAAATAACTTCCCAGAAAGAGTGATAACGCATTGGAACAGGCTTTCCAGGGAGGTGTTCAAGAAACACAGATGTGGCACAGAGGGACATAGTTTAGTAGGTAATGAGTTGATGGTTGGACTTAGTAATCTTGGTGGTCTTTTCCAACCTTACTGATCCTATGAGTCATAGGTTAGCTAATTAACTGACTAGTACAAGAAGGACCTTCAACCTTCCCAGGAACTAAGGTCACATTTGCAGCATCTCTTCCGACCCATCAAGCTGTTACCACAATTAAGCAACTAGAAACATCCCCACAAAATCATCTCAGTTATCAAGTCAGCTTCAGGATATTCAGACATAGTTTTGAGCATCTTGTAATAACTTGCATTTTTTTTTCTCCTGCCTGACATTAGCTATGAAGCTATTTAATCTTCAAACACAGACCAAACTTGTATGCTCTTCAACTTGTATGTTTAGGTCTTGCTTTTTTTCTTCTCTGTTGAGCAGATCTTGAAATTGCTGTCATTTATTGACATTCTCACTGCATAAATTTGTACAGCATCCCCAAACTCTACAATGAAAGAATATGATTTAATCCGCATAGCTAAATGCTTAGCACGAGAGGTATCTGTTAAAAACTTTAACTTGATCCTAAAGGTAGATGTATCATTTTACAACTCTCATTACATGATCAAAAACTCCTTTTCACCAGAGAACCACTGAGTAACTTACCACTTGAGACTGCAGTTCTGTTGCAAAGCATCAGACTACAATCATTACATCAGACTGACTTATTTACTGCACAAGATTCAGTTGGAGGAGTGTGGGAAGACAACCTTTCTGCTCATCCATTTCCAACCCTTGCCACTAACTGCAGCTGAACTTGGTTTCTGCTGGAGTCTGAAGAGGATTTGTGGCCCCAGGTACATAAGATTTGTACAGTTGGTTGAGGAAGAGGAAAGAAATATTTTTAACGCTCTCCTGCAAGGAGAGATGAATGCACTTGCCCCTTCAATAGGACCAAATGATTCCCCCCAGAAATCCAAGTACTTATGCGTAGAATGAAGTAGAAAACGTCATAGAAGATCCTGGGTTGGAGGGATTCCACAAGGATCATAAGCCTTATTGCTGCCCTCTTCTCAGTTCACTCCTCAACTCTGCTTTTATAACACAAAGCTTGCATCCTACTGTCCTAATGACAGTAGATGGTGCTATTAATAGCACTATTAATACATATATTAATCATTGAAAGTATACTTAAAGGCACAATATTAAATAATTTATATTTTCCATGTATTCCTCATACCAAAGAATCCCAGGGCTCTTGTACAAACTCAAAAAAAAAAAAAAAGCATTTTTGTGTCAGCTGGTGTAACCACTCTTCTGTGTGTCCCCACAGATCTATTCCAGAGAGAAAACAGAGAAAGACAGCAGGCTGCTACTGAGTAGCAAAGAGCCTTCTTACATCAAGTCTCACTGAGATTTCAAGGATCACTGTAGTAAGCAGGATGCACGCAGCTGGATCAGAATCTGGCAGGGCTAATCTAAGTGAAACTAATCTCTGTTTCACAAGAGTCCTTAGCAACTTGAGGTCAGGCTATCATGTCTGTAATCACTTGGGAAGTGCTGTTCTCAGAATCCAGCACTGATTACTTCATTGGTACATGAGAGTCACTCAGCTGCTTTTTAGAAAGGAAACTTGTAGTCTTGGTCTCCTTACAATAATCAGCTATTATTACACCCAAAGCAGCAGATTAAGCAAGAGTCTTGGGTCCCAGAGGGGCAGAGACTATGAAAAGAAGCAGTTTTATGCTGGAAACAATTTACAAAGGCAATCCTCCTCTCAACCCAACCCTGAGAAGCAAAATGACATCAGCAGTATTATAAAGCCGAAAACACTCACTTCTGATTCCCAGATCAGTCATACTTACAGGAACCAGGTAAACTCCTTCTCTACCCTGTACAGAGTTGTCAGTACAATCAAGGCCTGTGTGTCCTAGCTGATGAATGATTGGGCCAAGATATACACAGAGAATTGTCCCCAAAGGCCCTGGAACAGGCACATGAAGCACTAAGACACTCAGCAACATGCTTTGTATTGACAGGCTTAGGGAAAGACATTGGAGGACCCATTAAACAAAATCTCATTTTTCTCCAGCTAAAATCATAAGTGCACAAAGGAAAGACATCGCTTATCTGACTGAGGGAAAGAGCTGCTGAGATTGGCTTGTTGGCACATCTTAAACCTTCTGTGTTCTAAAAACAGTTCTTGGTACAGTCCCTCTCCAAAAACATTAAAAATAAGACATCCAGCTTAACAAACAACATAAGCAAGAGATGGTCAGCTTGGTTCAAGTTCTTAAAACCAACTCTCAGCTGTTCCTTCAATTTCTGTTATTTCCCTTAACTAGCCAAAGTTTAAAAATATTAGATGTTTAAATTGATCTTCGAATACATACAATTTTGTACTCTGGACATGTCTGAGTAGATTTAAATAGCAACAGATTGCGTTGCAAGCATTTCACAGTGACTGAAATTAAAGCCCTATTTCTCAAACCTTTTACATACATGCTTGACTTTGGACATGTGACTAATGCTATTGACAACAAATGTGTAATTCATACGCTTTGCTGTAGTGCTCTCCAAGATTTGTACAGACAATACAATGATATCCATAGAACTACAGAATCACAACACATCCTGAGTTGGAAATAGTCAACAAGAATTATCAAATTCAACTCCTGGCACCATACAAAACCAGCCCCAAAAAAACAAACCCTACATGAGGGTGTTGCCCAGACGCTCCTTGAACACTGGCAGTTCAGGGCCATATTCTCTGCCCTGGGCAGCCTGTTACATGCCCACCATCTCCTGGTGAAAAACCTTTTCCTAACCCCTATCTGGCCCTACCCTGATGCAGTTCCATACCTTTCCCTTGGATCCTGTCACTGTCACCAGACAGTAAAGGTCAGTGCTGCCTTCCTGCTCACCTCTTGAGGAGTTAAGGAGTTATAGGCCACCATGTGGCCTCCCCTCAGCCTCCTGTTTTCCAGGCTGTACAAACCAAGGGACCTCAGCTACTCCTCATGCACCTGGGCCCTTCACCATCTTTGTAGACTTCTCTTGGATGTGCTGTAACTCCTAGAAACTCCTATAGTATAGGTTGAATCATACTAGCACCAGGATGCTAGGAAGCCTGAAGTGCTCTTTGGAAACATTGCCTCACTGGTGAATCAAAGAGTGATCTGTACCTGACTAACTAGCAACTTTCTGCAGGCCTCCCTCACCAACCATAGGCAGGCTTTGTCTGATAAAGCCTAGAATCTCAGAAGAGAAAGAAAGGAAAGTTACTACAGCAAAGAACAGAGTATTAGTAGCTGAGGGATTTCACTGTGTATGCTCAAACTCATCTGAGTCATATTGTAGTCACACCCATTCAATTCAGTCCCTAATCCTAATGTTTGTTGTTGACAAAGTATAGACCTCCTCAACAACAGGAGCATGAGACTGAAAATCACACAAAGTTACACTGGGAATAAGTAATATGAAGCAACATTGACATCTGTAAGAATTAAAACCAGCATCTTTTGCCAGAAAAGGGAAAATATGCAAATTTACTAGCACATCTACAGTAAGGCCAATCACAAAGTAACTAGGTGAGCAGTCTTCACATGGTTCTTCACTCTTCCCATGTGCCATAACACTGCTTAACTGGGATGGTCCACCAGTACTTAAAAAGTCATATTTTCACTAAATTACCAGCACAGAAACAGGGTGCTGCAAACAGCAGCTCTCACTCATACACTGTGTCGAAGACAACCCTAAAATTAGTGTAAGGTGATCTTGTTCCATCAGTATGAATGCTCCCTCTGCTGGCACCATAACCTTCACTTCCTTGCCTGAGAACTTCTAACACCATTGAGAAATGAGTCCATAAACTTTTTTTTCAGGCCCTGGAGTTTAGTGGCCAAAAATATGACTCACAATTTTAAGCCACTGTTTACTTAAGATACTTGTGTTCATGAGCACTGTCTCCACTTCCCACTTAGTTCAAAAAGAAGTGTGAACGTGGGAGACAACTCTCATCATTTTTTTTTTTCCTCAGAGTTATGAGTGACAGAAACAGATTAAAGGAAGGGCTAGGCTAAGCCCCAGCAAAATCATGACACCTTTAAATAAACTTGCTCATTAGGAGCATGCACTGTAGCCTGACCCTACCAACATCATGGAGCACAAGCTGAACGACAGCCAAGTATGACTAGCTAGAGGCTGTGTTTTATGCAAGAGACATTAGTGGAGTCACTCCAGAAAGGTAAAGTCTGTTGCTAAAGATAAACATCACGATCAAGCAGTCTGAACACCGTACCCATCCAGGTAATAAATGAACGTAATGTCACCAAAACTAATGGTAGGAAACCAGCTAAATTTCTGCTCGGTGCAGAAATCATTCTAGAAAGTTGTTACTTCAGTTTCAGCTACTTGTTTGTACAGAAAGATGAGCAGGAATTGGATTTGTTGCATTAAAGAAGAAGTTAGAGAAATGCCACTGAGTAAGCACGTTGCCCATCTGCAAAACATGGCATATTATTTGACTGCATTGGAAGCATTCAGTGGCTTTGCTGCTACAACATTTTGCCTCCTTCTGGTTGCAGGTTTCTGAATCACATCGTAAAAATCCTACTGGCATACAAGTTGAAAAACATAAATAGTTTATATGCATCATCATGGAAATGTAATGTTTCTCTGATCATAGTTGAAATATTTGGGGTGAACAGTACTGTCACAAAGCAATTCAATGGAAAACAATATAGGAATGACTTGACATACCCACTGGACAGCCTTTCTGCTTAGCCATGAAGCTGATCTTTGCATTGCTACTGTATCCCTTCCTATCAGAGGTCACTTATTAAGATTTTTGCTCATGAGTGCCTGGGCATTAAGCCGTAATTCACAGTAGTCTGTATCTCTTCCACAGCCAAGCAAGGTGCAAAATACTAGATGTGGATAACACGGACCTGACAGAGCTGCTGTCAGGTATCATAGTCACCTGAAAAACAGGCAACGCAAGGGGAATGAGAAAAGCCTCACCAACTCTGTAGAGCTTTTGAATTAATCTCTTAAATATTTTAAATGCAAATGTTCAAAAATGAGAAATGAATGTGTTTACACAGCCCACTGGAGCCAGTGCCTTGGTGGTAGGGTAAATAGGAAGAGACTAACTGAAGCACTTTGAATATGCATGAAAACAGTGACAGCATTTAATGAAGTGAGAAGTCAGCAGTGAAAAATGCTGCTGAAAGAGCACAGAAAAAAAAATATGGATTCTTGCTTTACATAAGACATCCTATTGCAAAATTATACAGTCCAGTTCAAATAGAAGCAATGAAACTTTTGAAAACATTGCTGAATACGATGTCACTGTGAGACCTTCAGATTCTAAGGTGATGATGATGTCTTGGAAATTGTCCTGTGATGCTAATGTACTAGCAGTTAACAAACACTGTTTCAGAAGTATTAGTTGATTAATCAATAGCCAGGCTTATTCAATTTCTACATCTTTCATATTCTGTCTAGAAAAGGATCCCTAAAGAACAGTGATTCTGGGGAATAAAACAGCTCTGATGAGCTTAACAAGACAGGAACTTCAGTGAGAGCACCACACAAGCACATGCTCAGTGTTCTGCACACACTGGCATGCCACTTAGGGGCAAGGAATCGCAGAGCACACCTTGGCATCAGGGTTATGTACTGTCTTACAGTCATTCTTAGAGCTAGACATGGAAACTGATGGAAAGACTTAGGAAAGCTAGAGGTGCAACATGCTTACCCACAGCTGCATGTTGTGCCAGCTGAAATATAAACATAATATGCATGCATAAGAATGGGACTTAAAGGTCAATCGCTGGAAATCAGCAAGCTGACACCAAACATTCTGTCTAGTGATTTTAGAAACCCACTTTATGGTATGTTAGCTATAAGATACTGCCTGGGGCTTCCTGGCAGAGATTGAAGCAGTAGAGTGGGCTTACATGAAGACATATGCCTTAACCACAACTGCAATCAGGGAATGCTGTGTTTCCCCAAACAGAGAGGAAGCAGCACAACTGTGTGCCACTGTCATGAAGCTGCAGTAACAGCTTAAGGCCCTGCATGTTGCAGGGCAGGGTGGGCAAAAGCCCCCTGGTTGTGGGTCTGCCAGATGTTCAAACATCTGCAGCAAACAGGCAACCCCACCAATCAATCCCAGGTGGGAACAAGATGATATGCAGGTAACTAATTCTTAAAAGAGATCTTTCCTTGAAGATGCAGCCATCTAGTTGGCCCCTGTGAGGAGCACTAACAACCCCATCAGCTCCCTGCAAATACTCATTCTCTCTTGTGTTCAGGTATCCAAGGAAGTAGAGCTACTTTATGCTGGGTGCTGTGTGGTCTCTGTAGGGGTTGTCCCTGCTCCTCTGGGTCTGCATTCAATGTCTAGAATGAGACAGAAAAGTGAAATGAAACTATCCAGAGCCATAAAGTAAAAAAAAAAAAGAAAAAAACACAAAAAACTCCCATATTTATATATATATATATAGTCACTAAGACAGGCTCCACTGACTCTGAACACTGAAAGCATGCAAAGATTCCATTAAGACAAAGCTCAGAATGTAACAGTGTAGTACCTTCACCAAGGTTCAGTGTCACTAGCTACAAGGCAGCAGCAGTATAATCCGGATTCAGGTCATAGATGCAACGGTGTATGAAGTTACTCAGAATCCAAGCCAGGTCATCGGCCACTCTACTGTGAGTGATGGCTTTGCTGCAGCCAATAGTGCAGCGTTCATTAAAAGCAGCTGATCATCTGGCCCACGGGGGTTCATGCTGACACAAATCTTCAATCAGCGAAGCACCAACGTGAGAAGCTACAGATGGGTTTGAGGACAGCCCATCAATAAGAACGGGAAGAGAGGTGATTTTTTTCCATGCACGTTTAACAGCTACGTTGTTCGTAATTCCAAAAGCAAAAGCAGTCAGACTTACTATGCCTCTTTAGAGCATGCTACCTAAACCAGAATCCCCCTCCCTGTATGCAGAAGCAATGCAGTGCAGCTGAGGAGGAATCCAATTAGGATTCTTGGTGCACTTGCCTCTCATTACATTCCAGGGAAGTCATCTGAGTCGACTGCAATGCTTGGAGCACAAGTGATCGCAGTGCAGGGGCTGGCTGAGCTAAAAGCCAAATGAGATGCTGGGGAATAGAGAACTGCAGAAAGCAGAAACCCCCCTCTGTCATTCAGAAGGAAATTAGAGAACTTCATTTAGTTTCCTGGTCATAATCTCCCCACTAAGTAACATTGCTCTGTACTTGTGACAGAGATCCTTCCAGTGTTTCCACAGCTCAGGAATCTCTTAATCTGACTATCCCTCATAGATGAGGATCAGAAAGAGTGATAAGACTTCCAGAGAGCAGTATTACTGAGAAGTTAAAGCATTGGTGGGATTATGCTGATCAGAAAGCCATTCCCTATGACCTCTTTACAGCTCACACAAGAGAAGGCAGCTGGAATATGACACCCCACCGAGCAGGGGCTCCTTGGGTGAGGTGATAACCCCAGGCAGAGCTGCTGCTGTCCAGTCTGTTTCCATCTAACACAGCAACAGGTTATTCAAAGCCCAACATAAAGGTATATTGAGACTGGCACCACTGAGCTTCCTACAACCTCAGTTTCTCTCAAGAAGATCCTTGACCATCTCCTTCACTCAAAGACTCAGGTGAGGCTGTAAGTACCAACCACGGAACTGCAAAAACAGCACTGAGCAGTAACTTAAGCATAGACTGCTGAGAGCAGCCTAGGTAGTACAAAACAAAAGGTGCAAACTCTATGCTCTGTTCACCCTTGTAAAAAGGTCATACTGTCATGTGTCCCTACACCGCACCATTGAAAACAGAAATTCCATAGGCAAGTTTGTTTCATACCTATTGGTAATGCTACTGCAAAGGTGTCTGGAAGACACCAGTGCCTGGACAGATCCACAGACAGGCATAATATACAAACTCTTGCAGAATGCAGCATCATCTAATACATTTAACTAACAGAAGTTCCCTGATCATCTTGGCAGCTTGTCAGAGGGATCTAAGAGCTGCCTGCCTCCACTTACTGAGAACCTGTCCTGCAGCACTTAGCTTCCAGCTGAGTTCTGTATGAGTATGTATGAGTTCTGGCATGAACTGTTTTGTGCAAGGTTATGTCCTTTCAGGCACATGGAAAACCCAAGCTCCAGTCATTTGCAGGCTCTATTGCCAGAAGGGAACGTGTTAGTCACCCACACAGATCGCCTACCTCATATGTCAGAGAAACCTGTTAGCTATTTCTGCAGCCAGCTGACAAGGCCAGAGTTAGCCTGCAACACTCCCAGGTGATTCACCCTAACCATGTTCCTAGATACTGGCACTGACACTATCTCTGATATTTGCCAGCCAGCACAGCAATTCCCTGCACCATATTGCATCCAAGCCAAAAGCTGATCACCCTGAGCATCACAGAGAGAAACCTTCCCTCAGACACAAAGTAACAGAGGGTGCAGATGCTTACTAAGTGACACAGGAAGGAAACACTTGGTATGGTGCAGAGGCTTAAGGAGCCTTTCAGAGTACATAGGGCAAAAATTCAGAAGCCCAGTCTCACAAATGGTTAACTACACGTGTGCGGTATCCCAGATTCCCTATAGTCCAATATCTTTGAGATATCCTACAATAAAGAAAGGATCTTAGTACATAAGAACTGAAATTAACTCCACAGTTAGCAAATTCGCTGTTTGGTCAGTTTATTAAGTGATATCCTTAGGAAAGGCTGTGGTTCTGCATCTGACCACCCCCTTGCTAGAGCACCGTGAAAAGAGAGCTCCTCTGGAGGTGTGGGATGATGCCAGAGTGAGACACAAACCTACATTTGCCCAACTTACTGTAACTTTATTGCTCTTGTGAGCAAGCAGCTGTATTCAATCACTGTATTTGCTACAAGCCAAGTCACGCTTGGCTGATGCTCCCTTTAGGTTTCAGTGGTTTTTCTATGATAGAATGATCCACTTGCAAAATTCATCAGAAAAGCTATCTTGGGAGAAGGGGGAGCTCAGGCACTCAGTATGCCAGCCACAAGCCATGGCAGCAGGCACTCAGGAGTACCAAGTCATTTCCTTCGATTGAAAGCACATTTACCAGCTTGTACTGATTTGCCACTTGGAACACACCTTGCATATTACGTGACACCTCTGATTCCCTCGGGCTGTAAGTACAGTTTAGTCAGTTGTTTGCTGAAATGGTTTAATCAAGGAGGTGAAATGGGTAATCATGTCCCACATAGCTGGATAGGCATAAAGAGGGGAACTCTCCCCACAGGACACCACCAGCTTTGCAGTGCAAGAGTCCTGCCAATATCAGCTGTTCCCTTAGTTTCTATCAAGATTTGACAACTCACTGAAAGTTAGGAAGGAAAATAAGATTTGCTTAAGAAAATAGAAAGAAAAAACCCACCTCACTCTTACCAGATCTCCTATGCTATGCTATAGCTAACAGCAGGGGAGGCCAAGTTCTATGCATGGTTACTAGCAATACATTTTTGCAGCTTTAAAGTTGATTCTTCAAAGAGATAAAGATTTGCACTGCAATAAATGACTTAGTAGTACTTGCAGACTTGCATCATGAAGCAGAAACATCTACAGTGAAGGTACAGTTTCAAGGTAATCTACACAGCTTGGAGGAAAAACATCTAACCTCTCCCCTCAAAACAGGAATAGAGTGTCAGGCCAGATTCACCACTTCAAGTCCTACATGACATAGGTACATGGGCCATAATCAAGAAAGAACATCACGATACCACAGCTAGCACTGCTTGCAAGAGCTGCTATGGTGTTTGTGTACAGTACATTAATGTGACACTAAAGTACATGTATGCTGAATACTGTCACAGGCAGCATTTTGTCCCCAGCAACACAGACAGAACAAGGATGAGAACTATAAGACTGAGAACTCAGGAGTAAAGGTCCATTTAAAAGACTTATTATTTAAGATAAGGTGGCAATCCCACATAACAGCCCAAGAGTGTCCAAACTACCAGAGCATGTTTCTTTCCTCTACTGGACTCCTAATTCATACAAAGTCTGCTGACAATATCCATTATACACATACATATTTTCACACTGCATTTCTCTAGTACTCTGGAAGGTTACCCACTCAGTAGATATCTGATGTTTCTCTGTCAAAACCTAGTCAACACAGTTTCTCCCCAACAAAATCAATGCAGACTTAAAAGAAGCCACCAACCAGAAATTTCATATTACTTACCACAGCTATTTGTGTCTTTGCAAGAGAAAGAGAGAAAAGCAGTAAGACCCATAGGCCTTTTCCTTGCCTTATAGAACTCTGTACACTTGTCAAAGCCATGACAACACTCTTCTGATAATCCCAGCAAGTAACACCTCTTTACCCACCCTGAGTTCCTCCAGCTGATGGGGGCACAGGAACACTCTGCAGCCTTAGCTGCTTGCATCCGTCTCCAGTACAACTGTAGCATTACCCTTCCTTGCTCCGCAAAGCAAGAACCACAAACCAAACCCAGCATCCCAAACAACTTCAGTTTCTTTAAGAATCGAGGTCTCCCCCAGAAGTTGTACTTCATCCCCACCATGCAGCAGAAATGCAAGGAGCTCCAGGTAGAGCAACACCCTATCTCTGGGGCAGTCCCTTCACACCAGTCTCTACATGCTCCCCACCCTAAAGGTTCAGGTCCCACAATCTTTCAATCCAATCATCATTACACAGGCAAGGACCCAACGTCTCACTTGGCCTACAAATCCTCTGACTCTCTCACTGCAATTCAGGACAAACAACTTTCTCATCACCCCCATGAGGGGCTCTTATTCACTCTTACACCCACACCTCTGCTACAACTCACTACATCAGCCTTCATTAAACTCTCCCTTTCTGACTGAATGCAATCACTGCTCAACTCCTATCCATGCTTTAGACCAGTGTCCCTTTTCTCCCAATGAAAACAAACACCCACTTACCTCTTCTTCCATTTACGTATATCATTCCATACACTTTCATCCTCCTACCGGTGATGGTTTTGTGTCATAAAGCAGAGCAGCTTTAAATGTAGCTTCAGAAAGACCCCTCCCCCTTGCCCATTAGACATTGCAGAAACACAAGCAAGCCACAACTGTGTCCATTTATCAGAGGATTAGCTCACCATGTTTCATTCATTAGTCTTAATTACATGGCAGAAACCTCTCTTACCCACCTGGTGAAGCCTGAAACTGTTAATTCTTTTCTCTTTTCTAGCAGAACCTCTGCTGCCTCCTGAGCTTAATGTACAGCACCTGCACACCTAGGGTTTCAGGAGCTGAAAGCCTCCTTTCTCACTGTGTCCTTAAGATCCAACTTGACAGGACTGCTGGTTAGAAACCAATTTTAGAGAAAACCTTCTCAGATGCTTTTTGTCCAAGTGGGTATTTTCCTGTTAACGAGCTGTTGCTCTTTTTCATCCCTGTGTTACAGAGCGTTGGAAAGTGTGTCAATCACTTGATTTTTGAAAATCAAATTGAACCATCTTAATAATGATGTAATGTCTTTGCATGAGGAATTCATTTTCCTGGGAAGATGTAGAGCACCCAGGGAAAGAAGTATTTAAGACCAGCCAGCCCTTTATCCTGCAGACTTTTCTCTTTAGTATCAAAACAGAGTTCTGTGATTTTCTTTCTGCCTACACTTGTTTTGCTAAGCATGCTGCATTCTCTGACAGGAACACAGAAGAACAAGTTTTTCCTTATAACATCTGGAAATGTAATTGGATTGTTTATTTCTTTATTTTTATTAACATTAAGCATAGGGCCTTCTAAGGAAATAAGCCACAGGACTGAAAGATTGAAAAAATTTATTCAAGCAAAACTTGCAGAAGTTAAATAAGTACGAAAAGTTAAAATTAAAAATTACATTAAAAGTTAAATAAGTATGAAAGGTCTTCTGGTACTGGATATTTTGCAGTAGTTGTAAAGCGTATGATCAGCACAGAACATCAGCAAGCAGCAGTGTGCCTCTAGATGTGCTTGGATGAGTATGGAAGAGGACTGTGCCAGTAGAGGGAGACTTAAACTACAGAACAGTTTGGGCTGGAAGTGAATTTAGAGACCATTGCTCCCATGTGCAGATTGTCTCTCTACTAGGGAAAACATCAGCTGAGAGTCAAGCCTGAGAAGTGGGTGAGGTTGGCAGGAGAGAAAAAAGTGCTGCTAAAGACAGGTCAGTGAAGGAGCTATAGAAAGCTCTGCCACAAGCTGAATAACAGGGAAACTAGGGTGAATATCAGAAAAATTTCCCAGCAGAGAAGTATATAAGCATGTCATGACAGTAAACTCATAACAAAGAATACTTCACATTAGCCAAAACTGGAGCTACACTGAATTTACATTCACTGCAGTTAGTTGGTAGGACTCCTCTTTCACTTTGAACTTTGGTGTAGCTCCTAGCTTTCTTACTTAGCATTTGTCCTTTAAAGAGCTGGTAGACGTCAAGATGTGATGGTCACATAGGGAGATATCTGGATGCAGTTTGACGAAGTGTCAGCCCCATGAATTCCCCATTCCTTCTCATCTGAGGCTGCACAGCCAGGGAACAGGAGGGAAACCTGTCCACCAGGCACTGCTCAAAGCACCCATAACCTAATGGAGCCTAGGTGTTCCAGCAGCATGAGTAGTAACTCAGTGCACGTGTTCAGAATCAGCACATAAGATTTTCCCTTAGTTTAAAACTCATTAACCAAAGCTATCTGTCTCATTAATTGATAGCCCAATAACTCTCCTTAAAAAAGAAGAGACATGAATCAGAGAGAAGAAACAGGAGTCTCTTCTGAATCATGAAAGGAACAACTTACTGAACAGCCTCACCTCTGATGCTTCCTGGGTGGACTTCCTCTCTTCTCCTTCCTGAACCCAAGCTGACCCAGGCCTGCAGACCCAGCCCCACGCAGGTGCCAAGGCACATTCAGTTTGCAGAACTCAGCAGCTATGCCCATGCACAAGAGCTGAGGAAAATGCAGGTGCTCAGTGTCTGCACTCTGACTGCCAGAGTCTTTTCCACTGGCCTATGATAAACAAGTCCTTAACTGCTTGGCTTGCTTATGCCTTTCTGATGTTATATAAGTGGATTTAGAGAAAGAGCACTGCCATGAGCAAGTTTCTAATTAGGAAAATAAATAAAGAGAATTATGGAATTAAAGCAGTACCTCAGCATGAACGACCCAAATCCCTTCCTTGTGCTGTGCTCCACTGCAGGCTATTAGAAAGCATCCTTTTAATTTTCAATTCTTTTTTAATTTTTAAGTTACTTTATCACAGAAAAATTCCTTTGCAGGCTGATAACCACGCTTCCAGGCTGCTGGTTCCACCTAGCTTGAGAGTTATAAGGACAGAGAACAGTGCTTTATGAACAGGGTGCTGTGCCATACAGCTGGACCCTCCCTCGTACAAATGCTGCTGAACTATGAGCAGCAATGGCATGTACATAAATGTTTCCTGATTTGCTCTGGCAACATTCTGCCCATCCAAACACACAGATTGCCATTACTAGTCATATCTGCTCACTGCTACTTACCTACTACCACGCTGGCTAATAGATGTCTAAATAACAGTGGCTTTCTCTGCAGAAGTGTCAAGCATCCATAGGTCTCCATGGCCTGACCTCAACAGGAGAAAAGAGCACTCCACGCTTTTCACAAATGAGGCTGTATTTACATAAATACTCAGCTGCAAATTTAAGTGCCTATTTTTTAAAACATTGGCTTGTGAAACTAGCAATTTGTGGTTCACAAAAGAGCAATCTGAAATTTGATGAGGAAATATTAAGGTTTCCACTCACAATTCTGCTACTTACCACAAGGTGTTATTGATAGCGTTTGAATCCCCAAAGGTGTGGCTGTTCCCTTGTCTGGTTAGAGAAGCTGAGCAAATATCCTAGTGCTGCTGGTCAGAAATCTGACCACTTCAGGAAACTGATATATGTATGATCAGGAAGCTAGACTTACCCTTTACATATGCAGGCACTACCTCACTGAAACAAGTTTGTTATATGGTATAAAATCAGTGTCAGATGGAAACTGTGCACTGGTGATGATGGGTTTGACGGTCTGTTTTCTGCTGGGTAGAGGATCTCAAGGACTTTTCCTTGCTACAGTAAGACTAAAAGATGAAGCAGGAAGTGCTCTGTGGGGTTTTCCTGCCTCCTAAGGCAGCCTGCCAGTTGCAGCATGCAGATGATGAACCCACCCACTGCAGGGAAACACCATGCTCCTGGCAGGTTGCGCTCAGGACTAATCTTTGGCAGTCACTGGCATGCAGGAACCTGAGCCATATGACAAGGAATCCAGTAAAGCTCATTAATAAAATACCCTGCACAGGGCAATTAGCTGAAGTAGTTGGAACCCTCACAGCCAACCACAAGTAAGAAAACAAGTTCAGAAGCACATTTAATGGAACAACTAATCATTATTTTGGGGAAAATAGCTCCAACTTTGGGAAGAAAGCCACAATTTGCCCTGCAGAAGAGTCACTACGTAACCACATTTCCCCAAGATCTGTTTCACTCCTTTCACTTCTCTGAGTGTGGCAAGTTAGGAAGGCAGGAAGTAATTTTCCATATTCTCCAAGTCACAGCCATAAGAAAGATTAAGCCTGGGTAGGGTAATCATGTTCTCTAGTAGTAGACAGGCACAGGGAAATGCTGCACCTGTAACACCATTGGATCAAAATATTTTGCTGCTATTGTCTGTTATCTTACACTATTTCGTACCTTGAGATAAAACTTCTGTTTCTCTTAGGTGCAGAAGAGGGTTCAAGTTATTCTGATGCTGATGTTTCTGGCACCTCACACCACTTGGTGTGTGTATGCACCTTGGATGTAGGGGATGTCCTTTCTTTCCATAGGCCAGCCTACAAACAGAGACCCAGAATAATTAAGACAGTGTTCATTTTTATTGTACTCAGCATGGAAACCAGAAAACGTAAAACAGCAAAACATCAAATTCCTAAGGAAGTCAATCAGGTGAGTAACATTGCTTTATATCATTGTACGACTTCTTCACATGCAAACTTCTGTTGGTATGTCTCAAATAAATGCTACAGTACATCCGGAAGCCTAAAACTAGCTTTACTTTGTACAGTACATCACGTTCAGTCAGTAAAACTATAAAAATAATAAATCACAATAACATTAGTCATCATTAGAAACACCAAAACTGTTTTTCTTCTTCTGCTGACCGATTTACGGCCATCCTTTTTATGGTGCTTGCAATGGCCTGGAATTCAGAGTTCACTCATTCTCTCTCCCTTTCACTCTGTATACAAACTCCCATCCCTTTCCAGTGTGCTACTGAGACCTTTACTTAAGACCTGAGGCTTGATTTTACATACCATGAAGACTTGGACTTTTTTCCCCCATTACTGAAACTCCTCATGGCAGCATCTAAACCTGGGTTTAATGTACTTGAAACTACTCATTACAAACTGGGACATGGGACATGTTTTAGGGAGAATTCTCCAACAGATGGATCAGCTGTTGTAGTGGTGCTGCTAAGGAGCATCTGAGAGACTTGTATTTTTCAGTACACAACTGCTCAAGACTTTGCAGGAAGAGCTGTCATTTATTCTTACTCCAGAGGTTATCACTCTAAGGAGAAACTTCACAAAACCTCTAAGTCTAGTACTTCAGGAGGGACTCAGTTCATATGATTCTGTCCCATATGAGCTCAGATGCCTGCTATCACCCACAGTCTTTGTGAAGAAACCCATTAGTATATAGAAACATGTGTTTCCACAAAGCTCTGAAGTCAGCGTGCATCTCTGTACACCCAGCCACTGTTCTTTTTGTTGACAGTCTCAACACAGACATTGGCCAAATGACTTTTGTTAGCTAGAGCTCTGGGAATTTATTTAGAGACCAGATAAAACCTTTGTTTCTATTCACTATTGCAGAGTGATCTAAACTTGCCTCAAAGTTGTGGAAAACACTGAGCCTCCTGCATTCAACTGGAAAGGGCAAAGGGAAAAAGGAAAAAAAACCTCAGAGTACGAGTAACACATGAGACCTACCCACGTGTACAGCTCTTCTAAACATGTTCACACACATGCTCGGGCACATACAAGCTACACCTACAGCAAACTTCCCTAGAGGAAAAAAGTATTTCCCCTCTGCGTGGTTGGGCTTTATCAGTTTCTTCTTTAGGGAATCCTGAATGATGAAAGATAATTTTCACATTACCAAATCTTTCTTTCCAAGATTTAATTCAAAATCCACATTGTAAATGCTGTGAAAGAATAGGTGCTCAGAAAAGAACACAGCAGAAAACAAATCTCAGGGTTTCGAAGAAACGAACGACGTTCATTTAGCTTCGGATCAGTTCACCTCTTATACTTTTTTTTTTAAAATAGCTTCACTGACTCGGGTGGGATAATGAAATCTTGGTCCCTGTGAGGACATTTCAGCCATTTCAGTGTACAGGAATTGATCTTCAAGCCCATTGGCCACTGCAGTATCCGATGACTCTGGAGATACTTGGTAGTGTGAAACATTTGGGTGGGAATGTATGTGCATTCCTTTGGGATAACTGAAAACAGTGACCACTCACACAAGCATTGACCAGACTAGGAAAAAAACAACAACAAAAAACTAATAAATGAACAAATACTGAGATGCTTCTGAAACAGTAAAAAGAAAAAATAAATAGGGAGGGGAAAGTTTCTTTCAGAACATAGCCCTTAACTTTCTACACAATGAAACTGAAACACTGACTGCAAGAGGCTCTATATCACTCCAGAACTTGGAGCTTGATGAACACTTCACTTGCATTCAGAGCTGTCACCTCCATAGGCAGACTGTGAAAGGTTTACTCTGCCGTGGTAACCTTCTGCATTCATTTTCAAAAGGTGTAAAGGAACATGGAACAAGGCAATGGAGAATCAGCCTAATAAACTCGCAAGATTTTTACTTTTATACTTTGACACTTACAAAAACGTTGCTAAGTAATAAAACACTGATGTGGTACATTCCACCAAATCTCCAAACTGAAAACCAAGAATTTCCAGAAGGATTTCTCCATCAAGGCCAATGCTAATTTTCATTTGCATTTCCACTTTTAACTGTAACGCTTCAAAGCAGTCATGACACCCAAGACAAAAGCTAGCATTATCTTTGGAGCATATGTTTCATTTTTCTGAACCCCTTGAAGGTACTTCTCCAAGCAGTGCATTTTCCAAGCTCTTGCACGGTAGTAGTGGTAATAAATTGAGGTTATTCACCTACTGGTATCACCAGTTACTTTATAAGATCAGTTTTATTGAATCATATTTGCATACATCTATACACACTAGCAAAATATACAGCCTTTGGAAAAGTTCATTTTCCTAATAGCCATGGGACACTTAGAACATAAAAAATGTGTGAGCTCAGCATGAACAAGTGGGGATAACTGCAAAAATTAAGCAAAACATTGGCTTTAAGGACACAGAAACAGAAACGTTTCCATGAAGAGTATATATTCACCTATGTTTTTGTTTCATTTGTTTTTTCCTTCCCCACTTTTTCCAGCTTCTTAAATGTTCAAAGGAAGGTTTCCTACCTCTGAAATGGGGAAGACAGGTATTTTCCTCATCTCCAGATCTTTCCTCACTCTGTTTTTCTAAGCCAGCAGAGGTCAGGAGAACCAAGTCAACAGAAATGAGGCAAGACTTTGACACTTGAGACCAAGGCAAAATGAAGCTGGCAGACATCAACCAAGCACACAGACAGTGGGAGACGTCACGGCCTCAAGTGAAACTTGAGCCAGGCTGCAGACTACTTCCAACAGGGTTCTCCTTCAATTCATCTTTTGTATTGGAAACATGGAAACACAGAAGTAAGCATTGCATTCGCGTTAACTGTCTTGGTTCTGGACACACCAGTCTCTCCAGAAGCAGCTCTGACAGAAGTTTCCTGACAATTAACTTGTTTCCATTGTATCATCTTCGAATAAACTGAATATAATTTATTTCAACTGGCCAGACTGCAACACAGTTGCTTTATTTTTGTTTTATCCCTATACAGATTTAGTTTTGGGAATGACAAAGTAATTTTTGTTTTGTACCCTTTCTTATTATCCCAAATGGATTTCCTTGGTTATTAACTGTTCAACTAACACTGTGTGGTGCTGAGTCACAGGACAGGGAAGATGAGCAGGATGAAGGCACATGGATCACCTCCCCTTACACTCTGCCATATACTACTCCAAGCACATTTTTACTTTTGACACTGATGTGACACCAAGAACAGTCTTTCTTGGTTGCTAAAAGATCACTCATATGAATTTGCTAATTGCTACCCAAGACATGGTTTTGTTTTCCTTCCGGTAAACATACATCATCCCTCTGAGGGTTCACAGCATCATCTAGATATTTTAAGCACAGGAAAGCATAAATTGCCAGTGTTAAGCTACCAGGTTGCCTACAGTCTGCCCTAGGAGGGCAAAGTAGAAACACAGAAATATTTCACATGAGATGCGCTGGTGATTATCGATTCATTTGTGTGTTTGTTTTGGCACATTATTGCTTGGCTTCAAATGCACACCTGCAGGAGCCCTGTGTTGCTGACGTTTTGCAGTTTGTCTGTGCACAGGTATTTTCACGGAGTGCAAAAGCACAACGCTTTGCTGACCACCGTGTTTTTTCCAGCTATGCCCATGCAGTTGTTTAGATGCATCCACTTGGTTATCTACCCAGCAACATTTTGCTGTACGTCTGTATTGGTGAAATTTTCCTGGAAGAAAGGTTGCTGGGTGGGGAAAAGTGGGGGTGGAGAGACTGGTGAAGACAGACTCCCAGCTGGAAGCAGCTGCAGGGTATCCAGAGATCTCTGATTCTTCCTGAAGAAGTGTTAACGTCAGTGCTCACTCATTGCTAAGCTCAGTTCAGCCTCAATAAAACCATTCACAGCCACATTCTAGAAATGTTTTGGAGTGCTTGAGCTGAAGGATAAAGTTCAAGGAAGTTGGTGAATGCATGACAGCCGTTCATTCTCTCCTGGAAGAGGACGTTTGTATAGGGACAGTTCAGAGCATGTTGGATCACAGTGGGGGAAGGGATGTGAGCTCAGTCAAGGGACATGGTTTCACAGAAGGACAGCTGCTAAAAGGGAGTGGGCAGAAAGTGAAAATGTAGGAAGGAGCCACACAAAGCCTTGGGTCTGGACAGGAGACAGCAAACACTGCCAAAACTATGGGAATCTGAGCCTGACACAGACACAACAGGGTAAGAGACACTGAACTCATCAACTAACCTTACTTAATGATGCTGCTGATATTAATCTCACACACAATTTCACATGAAACTCACATCTCGGACACTGCTACGAAGGTGATGCGAACGGCAGTACTAACAAAAAGACAGAGGGCTCTCCTCCTAGTAGGCAGATGTGTGAAGACACTCTGATGTACTATTTCAGATTCAACAATTCAGCATCAAGTGGGAGACGAGATAATGCCTAGAAATGGAACGAGGAGATGCCATAAAGACCCAAATACACACCAGAGGAAAATTAGGAGCCAATTCAGTGCCAAGCCAACAGCTAGTTTAAAATACTGTCAGTTACATAAACCTTACAGTGTTTTACCTGCCCTAGGTGGGGAGAAAAGCCCCTCAAAACAGCTGCTTTGAAGTCTTGGCTGTTGACGCACTCAGAAATTCTGGTCTCCTAAATAAAAGATGACCACCTCAGGGCTACTTCATAGACAAGAAGAAAGGTTACTTACATGCATAAGATCTATGGAGTAAGTCTGATGTTTTGTACTACAGACAAATGATCTTTGTAATTTGTGAAAAATCTTTAATGGAATAAAAATAACTCCTATTTAACTGTAGTACTCTGCAGGATTACAAATTCCAAATCCCCAGTGCTTTGCAGAGTTGAAAACTATATTTTCTACGAACTGCAGGAGTTCCCCAGCCTCCCCTGAACTCTAGTGGATAGAAAAAAAACCTAGTGGGAAACACATCTCCCACTGCGGCAAAATATTAAGCTGGGAAACGTGACAAAACATACATTTGAGACATTATTATATATCGCACTCCTGGAGGAACAATCACTAAGCTACCTCTTATTAGCAGATTCTACAACTTCTCTAACATTAGAAATACACTAAAGAGTGTCTCAAGATTTTGGTACTACTATAAAGTAAATGTTTCAAGTTAACAATAGAAGGGTTTATAATATAGAGAGCATCAGGCAAAACAAGGAATGCATAGGCAAAATCAATGGCATCAAGTTTATGGAAGGCAGCAAGAAAAGCACCAAAATACTGAAGAAAAAGAAAAAAAAGTAGATTCAGAAAAGGACTTACAAGGAAAAAAGTCAGAGCAGCATAACACACTAAACACTCAGGTTCATGGACTTAGGCTCATAGCACAGCCTGCTTCTACTCTAACATGTTACTGAGCATCACTGAAGAGAGCAAAAAGACCCACATCACTCTAAAGAGTGCTTTACAGGAACGGTATCCTCAGCACTGCTGGAGGCTGGGAGCAGTGCACAGCTGCTGGGCTGGCACACAGCATGCCAGGAAACCTGGCTGCGTGCGCTCTAGTGTCTGGCCCAACCTGAAAGCACTGCCTGCTCGCAAGCACCCTCACACCTCTCATCCCCTCACCAAAATCCCACTTACTCAATTTCTTCTCCCAGACAGAATCCTTCAGCCCTGATCTTCACTCTTTCCTTGGTTCTCCACTTGAATGGGAGAAGAACCGGCTCTCTCAGGCTCATCTAATCTGCGTCCCTCTGCATCAGCAGGAGTGTGTCTGCCTGGTGGTCAGTGTCTGTGACCTCTTCATGGACTTGCCTCAGTGTGGGCAATGACATGAGGAAGGTTGTGTCGCTTTAGATGTTTACAGCTGTTAACCTTAGTTTCACCTCGTCCAGCTCCCCCCAGCCTTTTCCTTTGCATAAGACCTTGTGATGTACACTGATAATTTCTGACAATCATCCTGATGATCTCTCTGCTTCTAGCTTTATCAGAAGGTGCTGCTTTCCTTGCAGCAAGGTGGTAATTCATATTTGTGCTTTTGCTAAGTGCCTAGCTCTTATCTGACAGTGGTCAGGATGGGGCATCATGTGGAAATACACCAGCTGTGGCAGTGATGAAGGTGTGATGGAGAGAGTGGCTACTCAGAAAACAAAGGGGAATAATTTCCACTGTTGCTGCATTGCAATCCCAATGACACAACTGAACAGCAGGACTCGAGACTCGGGGAGGGATTCTCGCTACCACTGCAGACATCTACCCACCCCTGCGGACCGCTTCAGTCTAACACAGATGATGGAGCAGGTCGGACACAGCAATTGGGACGCCTAAAATTCTGCAGCATGGACTGGAATACGTTATGCTGCCTCCCTTTCAGTTTCTTATTTGAGGATGTATCCGAGGAAATGGATTTCCGGTTCTGACTGTTCTGAGCCCGGATCAGTTTCTCATGTTCTCGTATCTGTCTCTGTAAGTGGTTCTGGATAGCGATTCCCAGCGACTCGGGATCGAGGGAAGCACCGTAGACCTCCCACGTCATGCCTTGCTCATCCCAGACAACATCCCTGATGTGCTTGGATTGCTTCACCTGCACTTTTGCCTCCATGGCTGGGGTGGGTTGCTGCTTGTTTTCCCCACGGTTTGGCATGGCCTGAACTGAAGAAGGATGAGTCGAGGCATGAATCTCAGGCCTGGCCTCCTTGGCCTGAAGCCCCTGCTGCTGGGGAACTGCCAAGGCTTCAGGGTGAGGGCTGACACGTTCGGAGCTGCAGCCTGGCACAGCTGTCACTCCCACCTGCAGCCTGCTGGCCCCGGGAGCCTGCCTTGCTTCTCCCTGGCCTCTGCTCTGCTGTTCCCCACCTGTCTCCCCTGTGGAAGCCTTTCTGCTGACAGGCTCACTGCTGGAGTTTACCACTCCCTGGTCATCCAGCACCATCAAGCTTTCCTCTTTTGGTTTTGCCACAGATTGAGGAATCATCTCCACTTTATTTGCACCCTGACATGGCTCAGAGCTGCCCAGGACTTCGTTCTGCTTGGTTTCACTGTGTGCGTGACAGAGTGAAGGTAACTGGCTGCTTCCTGTGTTGTGGACAAGACACTGCACCTTGTTCTCAGTTCTGGCAGCAGAAGCAGTGCTTTCTTCACCAGCTGCAGGCTGATGATGGGGGTGAACGTTGAGCTGCTGGGCAGGCACTGGTTTTGGCTGGGCTGCAGCATCCACTGGCAGTGCAGCATTACCCTTACCACCGCCGTCAGCATCCATCCCTTCAGCAGGATCCACAAGCATCCCTTGGGAGGTGGCAGCTGCTGAGGACAAGGGGAGGGTGGGCTCTACATTGTCTGCTGAGGCTGGGGACGCTGCATGAGGCAAGACTCTAGGCACCCCAGCAGGCTGGCTTTGGACTGTAGGAGCTACAGCCATACCAATGGTTGATTTCAGCACAATACCAGGAGAACACAGGGACTTCTGTTGTGAGGAGGAGCTGTCAACAAGCTTAGACTGGCCCAGTCCCCCACTGCCTTGGTAAATGATATGCAGTTCTTCCTTCTCCTCAGGAGGAGGATTCCCTTTTAAGAAGGCAGCAAGGATGCTGGGGCTGGTGGAGGCCGATTTGCTCTCCACAGTAGCCACAGCCTGAACCTCAGCATCTCTCCATGTCCTGCTTACTGCTTCCTGAGGTAACGCACCACACTCAGACTGAACTGTCATTGTACCTGTTTCTCTGAATTTGGAGAGATGGGCTGAGCCCACGTTCCCTGGCTCAACACCGGCATCACGTGCAGCATGTGCCCCCTCACTGCTGAGCTGGGCTGGTGACTGGCTGCCCTGCTCTGTCTCAGTTCTATCAGCAGGATGCAGCTGCTCAGTGCCTGCAGCACTGCTTTTTGCCTCCACAGCCTCCTGAGGGTCTCTCCCAGGATCAGTGGTCGTGTCCCTTGCTGGAGAGGCAGGCTGAGCACCGGCTTCTTCTGCTTTCCTGCCTTTTTCTCCTCTTTGCAGAAGGCTTGCCTGAGAAGGAGGACAGGACTCTTTACCCCCAGCTGGGCTGCTTGGGGAAGAACACTGGGACACCTGGAGCACTGGCTGGTCCTCAGCCCTCTGAGTCTTCATGGTAGAGTCCTCCACCTGTACCAGAGTGTTCATCTTCATCTGGGCGCCCTGCATGAACTGCTGGGAGCTCCGTGGGGCCGGCATCGTGTCAGACCCACACCCAGCCAAGCAGGTCACCACCACTGGGGCTGGCTCTACCCCTGCCTGATGGCCCTCTGCAGCCTGGCTGGAGAGCCCGGGAGGAAGGTTGCCATCCTCAAACCTCTGGGTGTCGGTGTGCTTCAGGTCACAGGTGCTAGAGGTCGCAGAACCAAGCATTGTGCAGGGGAAACCATTGCTGGCCCTCTCTACAGTATGAGCCTTAGGCTGGTGCTTAGCAGGTGGCAGGTCTCCCAGGCAGTCCTCCTCCTCAGGAGCAGTGACCAAGGCGAGCTTGGCAGGTCCCAGGGGATGTGGCACAGTCCCCATGGGCTGCCTAAGGGATGCGGCTTGTCGTCAGCTTCTCCTGGGAGCTTTCTTGCAGGGCAGTAGGTCCAACGGGGCTGGCTACCAGCAGTAGTTTGATGCACAACAACAGCTAACCTGTCAATGAAAGAAATGTAGTGTTAGCTGCATTCAGATTTAAGAAAAAGTACCAAAAATATTTATTTGACAGATTGGAAGTAAATACTAGCAGGTAGGGAGGAAAGAAAAACACCCAATTTTGATTAAAAGTCACATAAAAGACTCAGATTTCAAGTCTCCCAATTCAGAGGACAGCGAGGCACTGGAACAGGTTGCCCAGAAGAAGCTGTGGAGGTGCTGAAGTCCAGGTTGGATGGGATCCTGGCAGCATGAGCTGGCGGGTGGCAACCCTGCCCATGGCAGGAGGATTGGAACCAGATAGGCTTTGCGGTCTCTTTCAAACCAAGCCATTCTGTAATTCCAAGACAATGCTAGGGACAAGGAGAAAACAGAACAAACACAAAGGGAAACAAAATGGATGTGGAAGTCTGAGGGAAAATACTTAGCTACAAGAGGTCACAAAATCCACTACCAGTCTGTCTGGAAGACGAACAAGCGATACCTTGCCTGCTGTGAGCAGGTGAAGATCAGACCTGTTTTCCTGGACCCCTGGGACCTGAATGGTCTCACTCTTTGGCTGCCCATCCATGTCCCCTTCCTCTCATGGAGGGCCCTTCCCTCTCTCCACTGTCACCAGGGATATGCTCACACAAGGCAACAGGCTCAGACTAACATGCACAGAGTTACTCGCTGTTAAAAAGAATACAGAGGGAAGAAATCCTACTGGGTAGTGCAGATGAATGAATGCCAAGAGAAGCTACTGCGCCGCAAAGCCAATGCCATAGCCAGTGAAACAGTGGGGAGGGATTATAACCAGGTGGAACAGAGTTGTCCAGGTTGAAATCTGGCCAGAACTGCAGAGAAACTGTCACTTCAAGCAGGAGATGACCTCAAAAAGTACTTCTTAACTGGGGGCTTCAAAAGGACTCAGCACTGCCCAGCTCAGGTCCTGCTAGAGGTCAAAGCTTCACCCCTGTCAGTGTCAGCACAGTGGTGATGGACCAGTGATTAAACCCCACTTTGTTCTTATTTTAAATTGCAGGCTACCCTTGCTGCTTCAAGAGTTCCTTTTAAATGTTTTCCCCAGCTCATGCTGTCAGCAAAGCACCGGTTTGTGACTCAGAAGATACCTCAAACATCAAGTTTTGCATGGAATGGACAAATGATGTAATGAAAATGAGGGTCCACATCTCTACATGAACACAATGGGGTCTCCTTTGCAAGGTGGCAAGGGAGATGCTGCTGGTAGAAGCTACGCAATTGCTTAGCAGTTCCAGACCCTCACTACCCATTGGCAATATCAGCGTAAGTCCTTTCCAAAAGACATTTTTACCTGCCTCCTTTCTCTAAGCCAGAAAGGCAATGTTGTAAGATACCCTATATTTCAGCACTTTGCAGTATGCAGAACGAGCAACAGGAGAAAAGAGTTCAATGAGAGGAAAATTTAAATGAATACAGACAACGTATCTGTCCTACCTTCAGCTGAGGCAGAGCTGATTTTTTCTTTGCTGTGTCTGGTATGACGCTATGTTTTGGCTTCAGGAGAAAAACACTGATAACACATCAATGTTTTAGTTGTTACTGAGCAGTGGTGGGCAGAGCCAAAGACACTGCAGTGTTTTCAGCTCCTGGTACTGTCCTGCCAGTGAGGGGGGCTGAAGGGGCATAGGGAGCTGACTGGGGACAGAAGCAAGACAGCTGACCTAAACTGGCCAAAGGGATATTACATACCATGTCACATCACACACACACACAAAAAAAAACAACTTGGAAAAGGTGGGGAGCTGGCCAGGAGAGCAACTGTTGTTCGGGGACTGGTTGGGCACCAATCAGTAGGTGGTGAGAAATCGCACTGTGCCTCACTTGCTTTGTAAAATATATAAATTATTATCATTGCTATCTTTTTTCTCTTTCTTTTCTGTCTTAGTGCACAATTTCTATCCCAACCCACTAATTCTATTTGGTTGCTTTTTTCGCCTTGATTCTCTCCCCATCCCACTGGGAGGAAGGGAGATTTAGCAAACGGCAGTGTATTGCCGAGCTGCTGACGGGTTAAACACCAATATTTTTGGTAAGAAAAGAAAAACACTGCGACTTATTACTTATTCATTAACCTTTATGTCCTTCAGATATTAATAATTTATAATTTTTATCCTGTATCTTTGGTTTCTAACCATAGATGCACACAGCCTTCCAGGGAGCTGAGATCCTGCCCCTGAAGGATACCGAATGATTGAGCTGCAATCTGTGTTAGCAGCCCCGTATCACTCCTAAGTGGGTCTACTTCAAGGCTACCACTTCCTAAGGTTCTTGAGACGTGCCGAGTTTATGTAAAACAGACTGCAAATTTGCACAACTTCGTGACTGCCTACAAGACATGTTTGCTTCATTCTGTGCTCGTTTCACTGTCAGCCAGCACAGGCCTGAAGAAGGAAAGCCATCCAACTTCATGCTGTTGCACCTCAACTGAATGTCTAATGACTGTGAGTAGAGCAGCAGATGGCTCAGGGCATCTATTTTCCTAAACTCTAGTACCCTCTTCTTTCCTTTTCCAAATGTCAGTGCAAAACAAACCAGAACATACAATTGGGCTGGTCATGTTATTTTGTTCTTAGGTCAAGAGTTTCCTTAAAACCAGCTGAACAAAACCTGGGGTAAAACCAACCCACGTTCTTAGGATGAGAAATACAACTTGGGGAATAGTTTCAGAAGAAATAAAGAAGGAAACACGAATCTGTTTGTCTCCTCACTATATGAAAATCTCAAAGAGAGGGGTACATAAATTCAAACACCCTGGATAGAAGCAAATTGCTTGTGTTGTCATACATAAATCCTACAGCAGTGATGATGTCAGCACAGATCCGAGTGCTGCAGCTAGAGGCAGCTGTGATGGGAATTCTGCATACTGAAATCCACTCAGTGGGGGAATAGTTCTTAATTTTTCAGTTAAGTAAATTAGCTCTGACCAGAACTCCCACATGAATCCCCCATCTCTTTGGTGTCTCTCTAGCAGCACCACTGCAAAGTATATTTAAGAAAGCTTATTTTTGATGCATAAATTTAACTGCCACAAGTGCTAATTACGAGTGATTCTGCTACCCAGCTCCAGATGTATAATGCCAAGAGGAAATTCTGTCCCAATAAAGCCATATATTTCTGATGTGGTGTAACAGAACACAACCCAAGAATTTCACTTAACATCAGAACACAGGGTAGGGAGCCAGGTCATTCTCCTCAAATATATATTATTTTATGAGGACAAGGTCTTTGTAAAGACTTCTGTGTCAAAGTCATGGGAACTATGTTATTGTTAGACTCTTGACAAAGCTAGGCCGATGACAGGAGCCAACAACACTGTAGCAGTGTAAGTAAACGCTGTAATTATTGTCAGTGCTCTTTGTCAAAATGAAAGAAAATAAATATGTCCTATGCAAGAGAAAAACCATCAAAAGCAGCTCATTACAGAACTGGAAAGGCATTTTTAAACTGACAGGAGTGAGAGACAACACTGAGACCTGTGGGCGCACTGTATGCATGCTGTTCCACTGCCAAGCAGTGAGGACTGAAACCAACAAGCAACAGTGACTGCAAGGAAATACCTAGAAGAAAAAGAAATACCTCAGTAGCTGGTCAAAAAAAAAATGTCAAAGCAAATCAAGATCACTGTTGAATTTTCTAAGTGTTACATGACTGATCTGGAGCAATCAACCAAAAAATTCTTTCATCAGGAGACATTAGTATCTCCACAAAGGTCAAAATCAGTTTTTTGTAATAAGAACAGATTTTTGACATGAATACCTTCCTCCTGCATCTTGCTCATTCACATCACATTAGCCTGTCTGATCGTGTCAGTCTTATCTCAGTGCAGAATTATTCTGGACCTTTTGCAAGGAGAAGTTTTTAATGGACAAAGTCTATGTTTGGCTTATATGTCCGGCAGAGTCCCTGCACGGTCAGCCAAGCTTCACACGCCCTTGTTACTGAAGATATCTTCTTTATCTGCTTTACACAAACAAACAAACAAACAATCCACAAAACTAAACAAAACATCTTAAGAAGCTTCCAGGCAACTTAATGTAGATAACCTCAAGCGACAGTGTAAATAAACTGTTATTTATCTCAGTAACTCGATGCTTACTGGAATGTCAACAAAACCAGAAAGTCTGCGTATTTACTAAAACAAAACAGAATTTTCCAAGGTATTCCAGCATAAGATTGTGCTTACCACTTCATGGAGAAAAGCTGGTTTAGAGGAAAAACAATGGGATGTTCTAACTTGTATTAGACCACCGAACATAAAGAGCACAAAGCACATTCCTCTAGATTTTATACATACGCATGCATCCTTCTGACTTTGCATCTTGTATTGTCTTTTTTTCCGGCCCTTAGAGCTGTTGTTCTCTATAAAATGCTGACTTTGTTTTTTTAAGTGTCAAAGGGTATTAGTTATAACTGAGAATTGCCACTACAAACGCAAGACAGAGTAAATCAAGGATGTATTCATTAAAATGTGAAAGCAATAATATGAAGAGGTAAGACACAAGATAAACTCAGTTTCAATCTCTCAGTGTGCTTTGGGACACAGACAGGAGACAGGCTTTTTCCCTACAATCCTGGGAATGAAAGATAGGACGTGGACAGATTGATATATGGTTTATATGCAATTCCCACAAGATATGGGGTCGACATTTCAATGAGAAGTCCTCATTTTGCCACCTTTTGTCCAAGGACAAAGGCAAATGGTTAGACAAGGAAGAACTGAAGGCCCATTTCCCTTCCTGCAGCTGGGGTCAGCACCTGTTACTGCAGGTGATGGGAGAGCATCACTCATCCTGTGATCTCATTTGTAGTAAAGCTATCTGACTACCATCACAGCCACAAGTGCATCACACCCAGCACAAGGCTATAGGCAGCCACACACCAGGAAATGTGCACGGAGTTCAGGCTTACTCAGGGGGAATGTGTTGGAGGCCACAAAGACATGGAGGCCATTCAAATAAGGATGCTGCATCCTCTCTGCAATGCTGCTGCTCCAGGTGATAGCCAGACCACACTTGCAAACACAGTGAGAACCTGTGCCTGGGCAGGCAGGGATGTGGGTGGCAGATACAACAGGCTAAACACCACCAGGCTTCAACTGCTTTTGTACAACTCTTCTGTGGTAGAATCTGGGCCCAGGTCTGTTGTTACAGACTTGCTGTTGTATGTCACACTAGGCTAGCTTTTTCTGGCTCTATCCCATCTGCCCTGAGGACACAACAGGGCAATATCTGATAGACGGCATGTGTTCTACTTGGGCACGCACTGCTACATTCCCTTAAAAGTTGGTTGGGTCCATTGTACCCCTACAGAAGGAAAAGGGAAGACAGCGTGGCATGATGGTCACCAGAGCTGAGGAGGAGATGGATGGGAAGCCCCTGCAGAGGCCTCATAAATCAGAAGCCTTTGGTCTGGCCGCAGCCATGCCCAGGAGCAAGAGCCTGCTTGCAAAGACTTGTGCCTGGCCTATTTATTTTTATTTTTTATCTATATTAAACAGTACGTTTCTAATTCTTGAGTTTTTAACACTCTAACTAGGTGTCTGGGGTTTTATTCTGGCAGGTTTTATTTCTTGTTCTTTTTCTGGCATTTTAGAAAAACATCACATTCATTCTGGCCAGCCTTAAGTCCCAGATTACAAAGAGACCTGATCCTTCTTAAGTCCTTCCAGTTCTTGGCCATCAGAAGTCTTAAGGATTTTCTAAATTGAAGGAAACTCTTTAACCATCATTGGAAATCAATGCACACTGGTTTATTACACCTCTTTATGTATTTGGTCCATATAAAATCCTATGCTGATACCACAGTATATAAGAACGCTGTGTGAAAAACGGTGCTTTATTAGACAAGGCTGTTCACTCAAAGTTGAAGCCTTTCATTCTTGTATTAAAACAAACCACAAAGCACCACGTACACGAAAGCCACAGTCCTTCCTCGCAGCCTTCCTAGCACCTGTACTAGCAGCACTTCTAGCCACTCCTGACACAAGCTGCAATACCAGTTCAGTTGAAACTCCCAACAAAACCACACAAACAGCCCCAAGGAAAAACCTGGCTCCTGCCAGAGCAGCCTGGCCTCCTCACAGGGCTACTCACTCTCCTCCCTCTGGGCTCCCAGGTACAGGCACCTGCAGGTCTGCTAGCACAGGTGTCAGGACACGACAGCAAAACATGGAAATGGCTGGGATATGGATCCAAAGGGAAAAAAAGGGGAAAGACCTGAAGAAAAATGCAGACTCTGCTTGTGCTTGCTTTGTGATGATAATAAACCAAGGAAAATGAGGGGAAGAATCAAGATGAAGTGCACAATTTTTATTTTTTTCCCTCTTTTTTCTTTTTTTGTTCCAGAAAGAGATGGCTGTCAATCAGCCAAAACCTCCGTGAGGTTGATACAAGGGAGGTTACATACACACTGAAGAAATAAATTTTTCTGGTTGTTGACTCCCCTGCTCTTGCCTCTTTAACTCTGCAAAGCACAGAAGGACAAAGCACAGCTTAACCTGCTGCCCACAACTGTGCAAATGAAAACAGAAGTGAAGTGAGTCCTGCCAAACACCACAGAGACCCCTGCACCCAATCCAAAGCAAAGCAAACTGCATTGCATCTTCTTTCATTTCACTGAACTGTTGGCCAAAGCTTAAGCACACGCTTCCAAGAGGCCACAGGAACTCCACTGGGAAATGCTACAGTCTACAACATGCAAATGCAATTCGAATAAATTTGAAACACAATTTCAAACCTAATACTTAAAATGAAATATTTACTTACCACAGCATGCAGGTAGCACTGTCAGATTTTGTTTCTGAGCATTGCTATTGCTTGTTTGTTCTATAAATCTACAGTCCCTATACTTGCTAGATCCTTGCTGAATTCCAGGGGGTCCAGAAAGCGTTGTGCCCAGTAGGCTGCAAAAGCAGCTCAAAGAGACTGGATCTCAACTACTCTCTAGGACTTAGTAGTGAGCATGAGGGATTGCCTGTTTATAATTCTGATACTGCAATCTTTACCCTAGTTTAGAAGCAAGCATCAGCCATAGCAGCCCAAGCACGACCTCAAGACTGCCAAAAAAATCACTACAAAGGTAAGTGGGTTGGGAGTGACATAAAAGAATTGCATCCAGGAAGAGCTCAAACAGATCTGGGCACACCTCTGCCCTAACTTCCTGCCAAGGGGGCAAATCAGTCCAAGATCTGTGGCAGTGTGAGTGCAGCAAGCCCAATTCGACTCCAACATACTGCTGCAAGCAAAATAATTACTTACCCTTCAATTAGAAAGATTTCCATTTAAAAAGAAGGATGACTGCAGCTCTGCTCTAAGACTGCTCTAAGGTGCTCCAGCCCATGTCCCATCTGCTCTCTGTGGGCAGCACCCAACCTGCCAGGAGACTCATGCAATCACCACTTCCAGCCCAGTGCACATGCTCAGGGCCATGACAGCAGCTGCTAGCAGCATCACGATACAGATTTTCTGCACGCATGTCATCTGGCTCAGACTTCATTCCTGGTTTCACTTTGCTTTTTATCTCTGTCAGCAGATAACCACATCAGAAAATATGTGATTATGGGCTCTTTACCTCGAGGAGTACAGCTGAAGGAGCCACACCAGCAGCCCTCACACAGAGGTCCCCAGAGCTCAGCTGCATGGCTGGGACAGCTCTTAAGAAGAGGAGCTTCCCCTGGTCACCCCTCCCCAGCCTCTAACGAAGGCAGCAGGGTGGCAATGTGAGAATGGCCTGCTCCATCCCAGCCTGTCCCACATTCAAGTGCTGTCCCCTCTCTGTCCCCTTGCTGTCCTGCCCCTGTACTTCCACTCTCACTCCGCCTGCGGCCCCACGGGCAGCTTTGCTCTTGGCATGTTACCTCCAAGGGCTATAGCACTAGGTAAAACACTTTACTCTTCCAGGCATGTACGGATGCAAAATTCCCTGCTGAAAAGCAAGCTTGCTACAGAGTGCCACCAAGAGCCTGGCAGCCCTTCTCCTCCAAGGTGAAAGGGAAGGAGAAATGGCTTTGTGAAAACAGCCAAATCAAACAGCAGCTACCCTAGCTGGCAGTCAACTGTGACAGTTATATAAGCTACAGCCACGCTCTCAGCTCATATCCTGGGTCACTCTGGAGGGGACATGAGCTGTTGACAAAACTCACAGGGCTATGCGTTTTCTTTTTTTTAAATTGCATGTGATTACATTTAATCTCATTATTTATCAGAGCATTTTTTGAATTTCATTGTCTGATGCTAGAGGTGACTTTTAAGGACGTGCAGCCTGACTTCAAGGGTAAGCCTTATTTCACAAGGAGCGCATGTTCCTGACACACGTGTAGGTGGAATGAAGCCTGCTGTCCACATCAGGCAGCTGACTCCATTTCACATAGCTCGCTGCCACACTGAGCTTCCTCACCTTACTATTGAGTAACAAGAAAGAGGTGTTTGAAGGACACCATGAGGGCTGTACGAACCTTTCAAACACCACTCCTGTGTTTGATGTTGAAAACGATGTGACTGCCCATCATTTAAGGGGGAATTTCAGTCCCCACATATCCTGCTATCTTTTTTCTGTCTGATAAAACCATGGTGAAATCTAACCCTTCATTAATGTATATCATACAACGGGCTGCCTTTGAACACTGACTGCTGCCAAACAGAAGCCCTGTTTTTTGAGAGAGCAGTTTAGCAATAGCCAATGATAAATACCTTTTCCCTACACAGCAGTGCCAACGTGACTTCATTTGAAAGCAGGATGATCACCTTCAGAGGTGAAAGCGTACTGCTGGCTCAGTGCCCACGCAGTTCTTGCTTTCTCTGCTGGGATTTCCAGTTAACTAGTGGCAACCAGGATGGAGCAGTTTATGTAGACACACATCTACTGAGAATTGGCCCAAAACCAAACCCACATTTTGTGCAGCCATGAAAACTTAACTACTGCTTAGCAGGCCGGCCTTGGGAAAAGGGCAGCTCTATGGGACAAAGGATGTTATCCCACACAGTGCCCTGAATGCAAATTTCCTGAATTTCATGATGACTTTCTCCTAAAGAACACTGCCCCAAGCACACTGCATGCAAACACCATTGTTGCAGCCCCAGTAGTGGTGGCAGCACACTGGTTAATTAGGCCTGATTTGCTGCTGATTAACCATATTATTGGCATCCAGAGAAGCTTATTGTGATGGCATGCTTATTTACCAACATAGCAAGTAAGGAAATTTTGCCTTGGATGAGCCTACAGAAGGAAGAATAATATACATCTATGCATAATTTAAGAACCTACCACAATTCTTAACTCTTACTCCCTGAGAAATTAAGCTCTCCTCATATACCATATTATTTTAACAAAGGCACTGGGCTAAGTATTGGAGAATAGTTCTATACATTACAGGAACTGGCAAAGGATATACCCATTGCTGTTTACAAGCATTATCCTAATGGAAAAGAACTGCTCCAAAGGGCATGTAATTAGAGAAGAAGGATGCAGAGTCTAACCAGTCATTACAGTAACAGAAATTTGCTGTAGCGTGTGATTAACCTACGAAAGGAATGATGATGATCTCACCACATCTACTCTTGCCTCCTGGCTATAAGAACGCAACTCATGTGAACAAAGAGGCTTGCAGCTGAAACAGCAATCGCCATGGTTTTTTTTAAAAAGTTAAAAATACCTTCCACTCTTCCTGCCTTCTCCTCCGCAGTCGCTTCCTGTTCTTTTTGCATTCTCACTCTACTGCACTGCTGCCCGTCCTGGACAATAAACGCAGTAAAAGGAACAAAATAATCTCTGTAGTAAACCACCTCCCGCTAAACACCTTCTCAAAACATCGCAAGAGGAGGCAGTGTGCTACAGCCACTTGTTGTCTGCAGTACCGAGGCTCTGCAGGAAGCCAAACAGCGGCAAGTCGGAAGCCTTTGGTATTCAGAGATAAAATCGGAGCAATTCACTGCTATCTTTTACAACGCCGGTAAACGCTCTTCTGAGGGCAGTGACACAAACCCGTACATCCAACTGAGGACTGTAACCTGCTCGCCTCAGCCGCAGTAGCTCACAGTACAAAAGTAAGTGGGACCGTTACAAGAGAAGCTGTTGTCTAAGTCTCAGACTCCTCTACTTGAGCCAATATATATAGTATATATATTTTAAATTGATTCAGGTGGAATTGGACCAAACCAGACAAGAGCAAGGTAGCCTCATTTGTTATTATTAGTTTAACCAATGAGGTACTACTGCATGCAGGACATGGGGAAGGCAGGCAGCACCAGCCAACCAGACAAGGGATGACACACACTAAATGGCACCTTGCAATGCCTGGGAAAACAACATCTGTCACGTTCTCCTGATAGTCAGTGACACCATCATTGCTTATATCAAAAAATAATGGAGTGATGGAGAAGCCTAATATCACACACAGTGGTGCATCTGTAAGGGCTTCCACCTGCCTAACCTTTATAAAAGTAAATGCTGGGTAGGAACACGGTGGTATGATCTTACACCTATAAGCCCCACTGTGTTTTCTTCAGTTCCCACCCAGAGCTGACAGACAACATTAAAAGGCACATCTGAGGAACCACCACCATCACCACAGCAGATCTGATCATTTAAAACTGAGAGAAAAAAATAGCGCTGGCTCTTGCCTTGTAAAAATGGAGGCTTGGGCATTATTATCACCTCCATAAAATAAGCCCCAAACCTCACCTCACTAACTTAGAGTCCTGAAGTTCACTGCATGACCAGAGAGTTCTTCAAGACAAACAGTGGTCTTTAAATCTTCTTCATCCACCAAGTGGATATGCTCGAACAAAGGGACTGCACAATGGTTTCCGTGGGTGAAGAAGCCAACTCATTCACCAAGTCAACATCTCAGCTGTTCTGCAGCAAGAAAAGCACCAGCAGCTGTGCTGCATAGTGGCCTATTTTAGGAACAACTCATTATAGATGGTCCCACAGGTGTCCGATGGTAATAGCTTTTCAGAATTGCCCTTGCAGCCAACACAGGTGTGTAAAATTCTCTCACACTAACAATTTCAGGAATCACCCTCCCTTCTTCTATTAGAACTGTGCCCTAATAAAGGCTTATTCAAAACATCTATTTATACCCTTAGATCAATGCTCTTCTATCCTTCCAGCCCCTTCAAGGATGGCTAAGGCTGTATACAGTTTTTTATAATGTCTTAAACGTGGGTTTTCATGGGCTTAAGAATAATTTCAGTCCCTTCTTCTGAATTCTCAGAAATCAGAAAGTTTGTAAGACAAACCCTTATCTAGTGTCTGAGATTCAGGAAACCTTATCTGTGTCAGAACCCAACTAAAACCAGAAATATTTCCTTAACACGGCAAAATCCGGAAACTAGTTCAATACAAACTCTCCTCTCAGCTGTTTTACGGTATTTCTCATTTAACCACATTGGAAACAGAGACCCAGCACGTCCTGCTTTGTAATCCCCTTCAGTGCTAATAATAATATCAAGAGTCAATTACTGGAGCCATACATAAACCAAAACTTTGCTTTTTTGTGACCCTGGGCCTCTGCAAGGACACGATGGCTTACACTAGCTGTTATGACAGGACTAGAATTCTGACTTCTCTCATTTCTCCAGATTAGAGCCAGGAGTATTTACCTTTTCATTTATCACACCACCAAAGCAGCACACGCTGTGGGGGAGGCACCGGTAAAGGACATTAACTTTGACTTGAATTCTTGAATTAACATTCCTTAGGATGATTGCAAAATGACTTAATGACTGTCATTAGCATTAATTGAAATGACAGCTGAAACGAGATATATCTTGCCTGGGTTGAACAGCGCCTCAGGTTTACTGAAGCTGATGCCTCAGTCCTCTGCTCAAGACCAAGTCCTGGGCAGTGGGACTGGCACCAACCCCTCTACTTACAGTTCTACATTACATGCTGCTGCTTCACAGTGAAAGAGCAAAACACGCCTCCAAGTGTTGAGGAAAAATATAGAAAGAGACCAGATTGAACAGTCCCAGACGATTATTGAATTTACCTCCTAGCACCCTACTCCTTACATCAGTCTGTGCTCCTCAGGGCAGCTACATATGCCCTTGCTCAGGCTGCCAGGAGTTTAACCTGCAGAAGTTAGAAGTGAGCAGAGGTCGGGCTGTTCCTTGCCAGGGCACAGCTGTGAGTGAGCAAGGCTCTGCGACAGCTTTGCCCTTGTTTTTCAAGTCAGCTGGAGGGCGTGAAAACCCATCACTCACAGCTTAGAGCTTGATTACTGGACTGGCATTGGAAGCAATGCCTGATGCACAGATGTCTACTTGAGGGAGTGAGAGAACACATGGCAGCTTTTCAACCAGAATGAAAATCCAGGCAATGTGATTTATTTCCACATGGGATCTTCTTGAAGATAAGCACTGGATACTTCACCAGCTGAGCACGTATGGTCTGCTTCCTACCACAATTTATTTCCATTGACTTCCTATTTATGGACACAATTTTTATTATCACAAACTGTGCATATGTACATGACTGCAGACAGACACAGATACACAAACAACACTGGAAATATGCTAATATAATAATAGGCATCCTGCATGATCTTGGTGATTAAAACTAGGCTCTGAAATCAAATAAGTCCGAGTCTCTAAAGTACTGGATAATCAGAAATGCCAGCAAAGCCAGTGGGAGTCAAAAGTTGCCCAGTGCTTTTGAGAAGACAATTCATTTTGTTCCTGTTCTGATGCATGAAATACCAGAAGGGCTCAAAATATCCTGCCACCTTGCTGGATGCTATATATAGGCATAAAGATACGTAATATTTACAGCTCAAGTGGGCAAAATACAAAGCAGAGGCAGGAACTGAAACTTCTTCTAACTCTTCTTTAGAAGACATTGCAGACTAAGAACACCAAGAAAACAATGATATAGTCAGAGTCTAACAGCAGTAGTTTAACTACAGAAGAGCTTTCTTTTATATCTCATCATTTCTACTGAAAATTCTCTGCAATTGTTAGTGTAGGAATCTGGCTTTGGAGATCCACTTTTGAGAGGTTACCAAAAGGTATCGAAAGGGCTGTAGCCTTGCTGGATTACTGCTATTTAGCACATCCTGAATCTATCAAGAGGGGAAGCAGCCTGATACCTTTGCTCAATCGTAGACTATAAAAAGAAAAAACAGTATAGAATACGCTGCTGCCATTATTTACTAAAAGCAAAACAAAACAACAAAATAATAATAAAACAAAAACAAACCCACAAACCCTCGCAAAAATTACCGCCTTACAGTTGATCCACCCCTAGGAAGGATATTTATTTGAGAAAAATGCTTGCAACCCTATGCTTTCCCCTCCAGACCTGCTCAGCTGCTGGTTGGCACCAGCCAAATAATTACAGCTTGATCCTCACTGCCTCAGCTCTATTCACTTTGCTCCCTGATCTATTAATTTATTAACAACTACAAACCACAGACCTCGGCAGCCAACAGAAAACTGTTGGGTTTATGCTATTACAAGTCAACAGGAGAAAAAAAAAAATCTTTGCAAATGCAGACTGCCACAAGAGGTGGTTAGAGAGAGACAGATGTTCAGTTAGCATTGCAGATGGGCTGGAAAATCCCATAGCACCGTTCCAAACCTCTTACCCTTTTCCTCTCCCTAGAAGACAGAAAACTTGCTCTTTTTCTCCCACTGTGTGTGGACTTAACCTTAGATTTTCAGGCAAAGGCTGGAACCCTTGAAAAGTAGTTACTCCCAGCTGATGTTTTCCCTGGGTAGCAACTAGATCAAGTTGTTAAGGTTTTAAATTTCAAGGTCAGAGTACTTCAGTTCCAAGCTTCTCTCATAAAGCTGGAGAATGAACCTAGTCTAGAGCTGCTCATTCTGGGAATGCTTCTTCCACATGGACTCAATTACCATATTTATTACATGGGATTATCTCTACAGCTGCAGAGTGAATTCTGGCCTGGTGGAAAGGCAGTAGATGGTAAAGTAAAGGTAAGAGCTGCTTGTTTAGAAAACAAAGACATGCAGAGGAAAGTAAGTTGCTTGATCTATGTGATACCGAAGTGCTCTGGCCCCCTACCTCCTTGGTCAAAGCATGAATGCTCTTCCAGCACAGATTCCCAATCTGTCTCTTACTGTGTGCCCTGTGCCAGAGTATTTCACAGCTTCATATAGCTCAAGGCCAGGAAAATGTTCACAAGAAATGGATGTTTATAACAATGTTTTGCATCATGTCATTTGAAAGACAATTTAAACACTGGTTAAATATTTGTGAAGGTGGCCATGCTCATACTTCTTGCTACCCCATGTTGTACGCTCAGCTTGAGAGTTGTAAGCATTGCATCCTAAACCTCTGATGGGTGGTTTTTTGTTTTTTTCGTTTTCAGATTGTTGTTCTTTTTGTTATCTGTTGAGGCTGTTTCTTACAATGGATGAATAAGAGCAACACTATTTAAAAAAATGCTCTCCTACTATACAGAAAGTATTTTTCTGTGTAAAGCTATAAGAAGAAAAATAGAAGTGTGTAGAGTTAACTAAAAAGTACGTATGAGCAGAAGGGGAAGGCCCATTTTCCCAGATTGTCTTCTTTTCAGTCACAAACAAGAAATCTTTTCTCAAGAAAGCCAGAATTAGTCATGAAATACATATGACAGATCGATCATTTCATCTGTCAAATGTGAAGAAATTCAAATTAGTGCTGGGCATCTATGGAACATTTATCCCCACTAAATCCTGGCTGTGGGGTTCATCTTGGAAGCAGATGGACAAAAGGCTACGTTGAACACACAAGGTTAGCCTTCAAGATGGGAAAGGAGAAATGAAAGAATATTGTATTACTTCAGGGGGTATCATATATTGCTGCATAAATTTCTTCTTCAAAATACTATTCAGGACTAAGCTAATGGGTCTACCCTAAAACACATTTAACTCTGTCTTTAACTCCATTGTACCTAGGATGAGCCCCACTGTGGCCTTCTAAGCAAAGAGGCATTTTGGCACTCTTTTCATTTAAGATATGAGGGCAAGCTGAATCATTAACCACTCAGCAGAAGGATCAAGGAAGAGTGCATAAAGTGACTGCAAACAGATACAGAATGGAGAAAATCATAACAAGATCTATTTGGGGTCTTCTCTGCAAGGTTTTACCACTTTTGCAATAACAGTAAGTTATGCAAAAAGAACCCACACTGAAATTATTGAACTTGAAACCTTCTGCACAGTATAGTCTATGCACATTGGAGACTGGCTCCATATTTGCAGAATTCACTGGTACAGCCAAAGTGTGGAAGCTAGAAGAAATAGTGTTGAGCAAAACCCCATACTCTGCAAAAACACACCCTGAAAGCTTCTCTGTAGATGCAAATCCCTGATGGATGTTATGAAATAAATACACCTTGAAAAGGCAAAAAACTGTTGCAAGGAAAATGCTATTAGACTTTGATCAACTGATGTTCCTGCCACAACTTAATAACTTACTGTGAATAATTCCTCCTCCACAGTTTTGTCTCCCAGCTCCTGTGGTTTCTTTCTGGCCACGGGCATCTGTGAACGTTAGCATTCTTTAGTGAGTTCATTACCATCATTATCTGCTCTTTGGAATAGCAACACTGCTCTGTACAAGCCAGGAGCACTTCAGGACCATCACTAAGGAATGTAGAGCACAAGTATTTAGAAGAGCATTCTGCAGGCTGAATGAAGTATCACTGCTAAATTTTCTTCTAATTCATCTCTAACTCGTCTGCCCTAAATTCATTCTGAATCAGCTGCCTACAGACTGGATGACTGAAAGGATGTTGTTGTTTGCCTTCCTGTCAGAATGGCAGCTACAGTGCCTGCAAAAAAAACCCAACACATCAATTTTATATCTCTGGTTGGTTACTGCTGGTAAAAGGCCATATTTGTACATCGTATAAACTACAGCAGCTCAGTTGATGGGGTTTTCATCAATTAAATTACAGTCTTTTACTACAGGGTCAAATGTCACCCATCTAATTCAGGTTTGGTGTTTTTCTTTTTTTCTGAGCAGCATGTAAGCTACTGACTAATGTACTTCTCGCAATAGCAGGTGTGGCAGTGATTGCTGACTAGTTGAACTCATGTGGCCGTTAAAGGCTAATTTGATTGCAGATGTTGGACTATAAATCACACTGAAAAAGATGAAAGGTTTAAGCAGACAAATTAAGAGACAAACTGAGAGATTCTTTAGTCACTAGAAGGCAGGCTGTGTTATTGGAGAAACAAACAACAGCACATGGGTTGTCTTGGAGCATCAGTATAGATCCAACTGATGAGTTACAGTGAATAACGCTTGTTATGCTGCTCACTATTAGAGATTATTATATTAGAAAGTGAGTAGCTAGCTACTTTAAAAGAAAACAAAAAACAAAACACCTGTTATTAGCTTTGTCCTTTTCTAATTCTATTTTACTTTCACCTAAGACTTTTGAGGAGTGGCTCAAACACAATTGTGCGGACCCTCTTCCTGTCATCCGCCTGCTTTGGTTGGCTACTGATGGGGACATCTGCTCATGTTCTTGCAGGCATGCTGCTTTGGACGTGATAGACACCTGCACATACCCTGCATACAGGAACCTAGCTGAACCCCCTCTGTATGCCATAAGATTAATACAGTCAGTCCACCTGCCTTCTTTGGGAGCAAATGAGAGTGTGGCTATTGTCTGTCTCTTTGGCAGGCCCTCTGCCACCTTCCAGTATGGAAAACTGTAATTCTAAAATAGGTCATTTTATCATAAAAATACATTTCCCAAGCAATGTTCCCCTGAGGCCCTTCATAATAAGAACATCTTTTGAATTGAATAAATATTGTTCTGCTATTTCCCAGTATCAACTGCACGTATTTCTATGATAATGCCCAAGCACAATCCAGCTGGAAGCAACTCTTAAAGTACATAATTTAATACAGAAATATTTCCAATGGAAGGCTTCTATGCCTTATGATAGAATTCTGTTATCTGGCTGATTTCAGTGCTCTGTGGATGGTGTCAAGTGGCCCTGTGACTTGAGGTATTAATTGTTCCCCTTAAGTTAACATATATACCAAACCTAGTGAGGAGGTCAAGGCCTTTCTCCTCACCAAAACAAAGACAATCTCTGCTAGTTTGTATTCTGGTAAATGCAGGAGGAAGCTGCTTATTCCTTTCAAGCTAATCAAGACAAAGACAAAAAAAAAACCAAAAAAACAAACAAAAAGAAACCCGCTAGATTCATTCCTGAATATTAAAAAGCCCAAGCAGCTAGATTAATAGTTAATCCTTCCGTAATCCTCATTTGTAAAAACTTCCCTCTGCATCTCCTGATGAAACTTGCCTGCCTTCTCAGGAAATGAAGAAACACATTTTGGTCCTCATACATGTTTTGGAGCACATCCTTATGCATTTCCAGCATCATTAGCACATGGCCAGAACTTGAAGCTGGATTTAGCCCTATGAATCTTAGGTTCTCAGGCATGGCACACAGTACCACAGTACCAATCTTGCACAGTCCTAATCTGAAGTCACCATGAGTAGGCATGGATCTTCCAACTCAATTCAGCCCTCTGCAGAGATGAATACACATTTGCAATTCGTAGTGCTTATTCTTAAGGCATAACCAGGATTATTTGGAGGACCGCAAGAAAGGCAGAGGCCTTGAAGTCTGATCAGTTCATTCTGTCATGCCACTGACTGGGGTGACCATGAGAAATATTACTTACCCCTTGACAAAAATGTCTTTGTTGTTCTGAGAACTGTCAAAAGTTATCGCATTTGTAATTGGAATATCTGTCCCGATGGATTGGATGAAACCCTGTAAGTTCTTTTACAGGGTACTCAAACAGACAACCTTGTAAGACTGTTGCTTAGCTTGAGCACAAATCTGGGTTCTCATAAATGTACGTGGATATTTATAGCCTGCTCAGTGGCTTTTAACAGATACTACCTAATTATTAACCTCAGGGGGAGGATTAACATTTTCTCATAATAAATATGGAGATGTTGTAGTGTGCTGCAGTGTTATAAAACTTTCAGCTCTTGTTGTGAAATACCAGACTTTCAGGGTGGAATAATTCTGTCATCTTGTTTCCATACAGCTTTTCTCAGAGTATCATCTTTCTGACAAATGTTTTGTCAAATTACACCTACCCCTTCCAATGCCACCCAGCATGCTTCTTATGTTTTATCATTTCCCTAATGACTCATCTCTAGAGCTAAGCCTATTGACTGTGAAGTTTTTCATGAAACTGATGCTTCAGATAAAAGAGAGTGACGTTAACATTAGAGACCCATAAATTCAAGAAGTGAAATAGTAAGGTCTGATTATCCTTCTGTTCTTTCTAGACTATGGGCTAGACAACCTTTTCTAGGAGAGCTGAGCTGGGAAGACTGATGGGGCTTTTGTACCTCTTCACTTTCTGAGCTTGGGCTATGGTGATGTCCAGTTCATTCCTCAGTGCACAAAGGCCACCCTAAAAGCTGCTCTTACCTGCAGCTATGGTAGTCTAAGAAAACCGTAAGCTGCTAAAACACAGCAGGACCCCGTGTGTCAACTTTGTTACACATCACTAGGGTGGAAGATTTCCTATCTAGTCTATTACACTAACTTTCCAGATTTACTCTGTTGTTCAATGCTGCTTTTGTAAATAGTCCACGGTTAGAGTCCCAGGGCCCTATCTGAAGTGAAGGTACCTTTCCTCATGTACTTGGCAGACACACTGCCTTGTGGGCTGAGATTGCACTGACAAAAAAATTATGTACTGGAGGTAAAGAACTCGTTCTTGAACTTCAAAATCTTGTAAAGTTTCTTTATGGAAGTAAAATGATTGCACAAGAGTTGAAAATTGTTATCAGTCAGTCTGGCTTTACGTTAAGAGATTCAACTGTTTCCCTAGGATCTGAGTGACCACACTCCAACTCTACTCCCTACAAACAGGAACACCCATTTCTTCCCAAAACCACATGAGATCAGATTAGAAACTAGCCTGCTCTTGTTTTCCTCTTCTGTTCCATCCAGTAAAGGAAAATCCATCCATCTGAAATTTACACCTAGTCATCTATCTATTTTTATTTGTTGTACACATTGTTAGTGAGTTAAACACTGATTTACACAAATTTGAGGTAACACAAGACCACTTTGTTACTCCACATTGGAAGTGCCCACTATTCTATGGTAACTCCTGAACTGTTTTTATCAGACCTCTCATAACGTTTCACGGAGCAGCAGCTTTAGTCTGGCATTTAAAAAGGGGGCCTGGAGCCATGGAAAATTTCTGAATAAAATCTTCCCTGAATTCACTGTCATTATTTGAGAGAAGCCATTTCTTTTTACAGCAGCCTTTTTAGGACCTGTTTTAATGTGTTAAAATGTAGCACAGGATTCATGATCTCTATTTAAGTCTGCTGTCTTCTTTTATATTTTCATTTATTTATTTATATTACATGAAGAACAGTAAAAAATACAAAGCACCTTGCACAGGTCGCTTATATCATCTTTTTATCTTGAGATCCCTTTTACAAACTGAGCCCCTTGTTTGCACATTAGCATCACTGGTTTAAAAATAAATAAATAAATAAAGACCTTTCATCACTAGAATGCAACCTGGGATCCCTATCACAACAACAAATATTTTCCCAACTTTCCCCAAAAGAAAACTACATGTGAATAGAGAAAACCATCCTGATCTTCAAGACAAAACACCAACTGCTGATAACTGCATGATAATTTTGAAGGGTTATCAATATTGACTATTGTCAGTGAGCTACAGCAGAATCAAAAGGCAGAGGTGTTACAGCGAGAATTCAAGCAAACATTTCTCACAATTCAAGATTCTAGAAACACTGGTCCATTTAGCAGAAAAATAAAAGGCAAATCATGAGATCTGTCTTTCCAAAACGAATCTTAGGTTACTACTTTCTGCTTATGATATGCATATTGGTTTTTTTTCAGCCAGTAAGAAGACATTACTTGTAATTTCAGGCTCTTTCAGCAACCTTGCATGCTAATTACTTTGGTCTTACTCGATCTGTGCTTCATCTGAACAAGCATGTACATAGCTGTAGCTAACTGAGCTACATAAATATCTGTTAGTTCTCATCAGCCTTTACCAGGCTACCAGCCCTTCAGAAAACACTGATCATTCCACTCATTTCACAAATGAACGCATGTACTCACTGTGTAACTTTTGGTGGTTTTGTATTATTTATATATAAAATATCATTGACATACAAACTTAAGTCTATAAATGTCATCAATGTGGCATGCCATGGCTCAACCTGCAGATACTGACTGAACCCCCTCCCTTCTTATTGGCTTAGATGTTGGCTGCAAAGTTGTGACAGATGTGTTTCACACTACAGACTTGGCAGACACTTTACCATGTATGTTAGCACAGATTCACCTGAAGTAGGCTGCTGCTGGCAACAACAACAAAGTAGAACACGAAACAAGCAAACCTCTGCATTTTTTAAGGTGTGCTTGTTATCAAGAAACTAACTGCTAATCAGGGGCATCTGCACAAGAACTGGAAGGTCTTAGATCTGAGAGACTGGAAGAGTGCTAACCCTATGTGCTCCCTCCTTAATGCTCTTCACCCTGTCATGCCGTGTGCTGATGGACTTCTCTGGACTGGCTGTGGAAATTCTGTGTCCAACAGATTGGACCTAAAATTAATCCATGGGCAACACAAACAATTTTAAATTAAGCAATGCTACTGCATCCTGGATCAGAAGTTCATCAGTCCACAATTAAGATTCCTGTCTAGTGACAGGCTTAATATCTATAAAACGGATTATAAAATAACCATTTTCTTTCTTTCTTTAGTAGTGATTGTGAGTGTTGCCTAAGAAGGTAACGAGAAATAGCTCAGAATATACTCTTCTCCATGCCCTCAGGAGAACAGTTTCATCTTTAGAGCTAAACAGTGATATAAGTCAGCTGGCAAAATGAATTGTCATCATTTGCCTGAGAGCTGCTCTGCACTGTGCTAGGCACCATATTTGCAGATACTAACAGACTAAGAAAGAATCAGGGTGTTTGTTTGTGTTCTCCTTAATTCTTGTCTTTCTAAGAGGACTGAGGGAGGGAGGTGTGGCATGAAAGGGCCACACTTCACTAACTTATAATAAATAAAAAACAAAATGAACAGTAAAAATAATGGGAGTTGCTGACAATTACAACCACATATTATAGATAGAGTCCCTTAGCTCTGGATCATTAAAAAAATCAAAACAACAGAACTTTCTTGCTTATCTGTTTGATGATGGCTATGGTAATAGGTTCCTTAACTGCCAGTACAATGTAGGATTGTGGAGCTGAGATTGGGAAAGAACAAGAATCCACTTTGTCCTCTGTGGACATTCTTGATAGAAAATATTGCAGTAATTCATTGCAATATTTGTAAGTGTTGGCATTTTTCCTTCTGCTTAATTGTTTTTTCATGTACGTGTGTACACTGCTGGCAGAGGACAAAGCAGGGCTCAAAATGGTACTATGCTCATTTCTAATTATTACTCTTTTGGTCTCCATCCTTCCTGTTTTACTCACATACTGCATGTGTCAGCGATGTGCTTTTCTCATATTTACTCAGCAGCATTCTGACACTTCTGCCCTTCCATACATGCTGCTGATTTCCAGATGTGAACACTTAGCCACTGCCTCCAAGAAAGAAGTCACACAGCTTTAATAAGTACCTGATCTGTGATTTAAAAATTCATCGGTACAAATCCTTCTTTCTGTAGAACTGTTAAAGAATTCAAAGTCCATGTATAAAATAAAATATATATGTACCCTTTTTCTTTCTTTTTTTTTTTTTACTGTTTGTAGAAATAAACTGTGGCCAGATAGACTCAAAAGCTCTTCCTACGGGAAGGTAATTTAACTTGATTCAGAATGTATACAGAACTTTTTTGTTGCTTTATACCAGTAAATACTATCAGTCTTTGCTTTGTTCTGACTCATAAGAAGTTGACATTTACCTGTATGAACCGATGTATCCGCCAATAGGAGAGGAGTTGAGCCATCTTGTCACACAGTATCAGTGTTTACAGCCAGTGCATCCAACTCCTATCCATGACTACTAGATAAATAATAATGGGTGAATTTTGGTACATTTCTAATCTTCCATAATAACGCCAAACTGCTGCCAACAATCCCTCACACGGGTCATCTTTTTTGGCCAGTTATGCTATTCACACGTACACAGGGGTGCAGATTGAGGAAAGGGTTAATGCCTCTATCTTGGTTCTTCAGCTAACTTTTTTTTCCTGAAACCTAGTCAAGCTGGGGTTTCACTTACTTTAACTACACAGCTGTTTTTGAAGTATTTTACAGCAGTTCATAACTGTGTAGGACAGATAGGAAAGTTTTATCAGATAAAAAAGCATTACGTGTCATGAAATTGCTCTCAAATCCACAATTGCAACAGATTCAGCCTGTGTGCCACTTCTGTCTTCATTGTAGCTTTTACATATTAAGGAATGATGCACACCTAGAATAAGAGTCATAGAAGTTTCAAGATTTTGCTCTATAGCTGTAGGACAGACTGCAAGCATGTTGTCTTTTCTATACCTGCATCAATTTCAGAAGCAAAACACAGACAGGGTACTGTTCTTAGTATAATTGGCTTCTCCTTAGTTTGGATTGCAACTAATGGATGTTGTTCATGTTCAAAAATAAAGGGTGCACTAATGGCTGTAGGACCCATTTGACAAATGTTATTACTGTGGCCATGTTTTTCTTAAGAAATCGGCCTGGCTGTAACCCACAACTTGTCCCTCCTTGTTGAGTGCTCTTCAGCTGACACTGTAACTGTGAGACTCATAAAAACACCATCTTCTGTCCACCACTGACTAGTAGGGTTAATCAACAGGCACCACTCTTAATGGACTGATGTAAGCATGTCATCATAACTCAAGAACAGATGAGTTCTGGGACCAACCACTCTATGGAGAGATACATATGCTCTTATAGTTACAAAACTAGTTGAGGAGAAGACATAACATCGAGAATGGAAAAGTATAAGCAAAAAACAGCAAACGAAAACAAACAAGATCACTAGCCCAGTCTGGGAGAAAGAAACAGCATTTGAATAGGTAGGACAAGATACTTTCCAGGTAATACAAAGTCAAGATTTCATATGGGAGAGATCCACAATTAAATTCACAATAAACAATTTCTAAGATGCTGACACCAACATGAAAAGAATTTCCAGCAGTTCAGGGGTTCACAGGGCTCTGTATTCCATCAGCTCTGATGTCTTAGCTCAGTATTTTTACCCTTTTAATAGGGACCTCCCTCATCCATCACTGTTAGTACCTAGCACAGTATTTTGTATAGACATATTTTCAGGGACTCGGAGGAAAAAACAAATCGAAAAATCCTTAGTGAAATTTCAAGAGAGCACACTGTTCTGATACTTAAGCTGCTACATGATCAGAATTTACGTTTTCTTAATTGTAACACTGAAGACATTCGTTCCAACCTGAGCAAATCTATGATTCTACGTTTCTAAAGGCTGAAACTCTCCATGTTTGTTCATGCAAACAAATGCTACTCATAGGAATCACCTCACTTACTTAACGGAATGGTTTGCCTCTACAGGTAAGGTCTTTGATTTTACAAATTGAAACACCTCAAAGGAGGAAAAGATGGAACAGTATTTAATCCAAAGATATATATATTCTTTAATCTGAACAGCCTGCTCTTCATCATCAGCAAAACTATAGCTACTTCTAGCCTAAAATCCATGTTTGCTGTTGACCTACAATCCCCTGAAAACAGAAGCTTGTAATGGTATTGTCACTGTGCTCCACAACAATGAACACACAACATACTGGGAAACTGTGTCGATAAAGGGCCTTCCTATTCCTCTGCTTGTGAAAGGGCAAATACCCTGCTTTTCTGTGCCACAGAAGTGCCACAGGCATGTCTGGCAGTAGCTTTGCAACAATTGCATTTGTTTGTAGTCCCAGGGTTTCTTCATGAGGCTACAGGAAATGATTCTTGCACTTTCTAAGTGCAAGCGACCAATTCAGCGCTGGGTTCAGCACAGCTGCACACACACCAACACCCACACAGCACTGCCTCACTGTGCCTCTCTGACACTGCCCACCCTCAGGGTGCACTGGTAACCTCATAGGCAGAGAGCAGTCGGCTTTACTAAGCCAACTCCACCCCTATAAAAACCCCAATAGATCTCACTTCAGAGAGCATCTCCCACAGCCGGTGCCCTCAGTCTGTTAAATCCACCCACAGCTTTTCAGTCCCCTATGGGCTGCTGCATGCTATCAGACAAGTTGACAACATCCTGCCAGAAGCCTCTGGCCCATGCTGTCAGGCCCTGTGCATTCTAAAGAAAGCCATAAACCCAGGACAGAGAGCAATTCAGACGAGTCACATTCAGAGAAATCAAGTTCAAGACCTGTAACATAGTGACCACAGGTGCTTCAGCCTTGGCACTGCACTGACCAAGGGAATGCAGATCTATCCCTCACCAGTGCTCGGAGGCACAGCTGAATGAAAGCAGCTAAGAAACCAATTCACTGTTGTGGACACTTTCAGTTCTTCATTTGTGCTTTACTCAGTACAACTTCTCCCCCAGTAAACTTCAAATAGCTTAAAAGTTACATGGGCTGAGTGCTGCCAAGAAGGAAGGAAAACGACACTTTGAGCATGGAGGAAAAACTCAGTTGGCTTATAGAGGGAGAAACACCAGAGCTTGAGGGGGGAAAAAAGGTTGAATATAGGCAGATCCAGAGTAATGAATGTAGGAAAGTTTAGTTTAAATACCTCTTCCAGGGCAGGCAACCAGCTCCTGAGAAAACCCCGTCTTGCCCAGAAACGCAGGGATCACAGGCACACAAGTTCCCACCGTGTGGTCGTGGGAAAGAAAAGTTCATAGCGCTGGGTGAATAGACAGGGGAATACTGCGCCCAATGTCATTATCTCTGCACGTGACATTAATGGGAGCCTTCCTGGAAGCCACTGTGCTGCGCCGGTGGCCTCACTTTGCGGGCAGCCGCTCTGGGGGCTCAGAGAAGAGTGGCTGTTTTTCCTCTGGAGCCTTTGTATTTCCTGGGAGAGACCAAAGGAGCGCGGCCTATTTATCTCATCAGAGACAACACTAAGTGGCTATTTAATTACCTTCCTTAAATACTTGCACAGGGAGACTATCTGAAACTAGATGGTTAATTAATCTGCCAGACAAAGACATTATGAGATGTCATAGCTAGAAGATGAAGTCAGAAAAGTTCAGGCTGGAAATAAGATGCCAACGTTTAACAATGAGATTAACAATCAGAGCCAGTTACCCAAGAATGCTGTAAACTTCCCATCCTTTGAAGTCATTAAATCACGCCTATTTGAAGAGGCTGGTGGGCCAGACCTCCAGTTCACTGGGGAGCACTCTGTGTTTTGTATTATAGAAGAGGTTAGGCTATGGGGTCACCATCAGGAAGGACTGTTAAATCCTACGGCAGCACTGCTGTGTTTTCCTGGGAGGAGAAGAAAGAAGGATGAAGGAAAAAATAGTGTTAATGAAGCCAAGGCCTGCTTGGAGAGAACACAAAAACAGGTTGAGCTGCAGATAGCAGAAGTCACACGCTTGGTAACATCACCCACAGTTAGCCTGCTAACTTCATTAGCAGAAAGAAGAGGCCCATCGGGGACTTACGACCCCAAACCACGTTGCTCCAGGCAAACTGTCAGCAAAACTAGGCGGCTAGTTAAAAGGGGCAAGCAGCACCAGGCAAGCCTTTAATGCACCCCGTAATCTGAACGCGACCCAGCAGGTTGGAAACACAGCAGGCAAGCCCCCGGCTGACACCGTGAGAGCGAAGCTGCGGGAGCCCGGAGCTCGCGGTCCACGCTCTCCGCGCTGCCGCCCATCACTCGCTGGGGCCCGGTGGCGGCGGCTCGGAGCGGGCCCATGGGGCCCATGGGGCGGCGGCAGACGGGGTACCGGGCCGCCCCGACCCGCTGCGGGGACTCGCGGGGTCTTCTCCCGCTGCGCCAACGCGGGCCGTTGCCGTGGCGACCGCAGCGCTGCCGTGGCGTCCGCGCCGCGCATCCCTCCGGCCGGGCCGAAGCGGGCCGGTCTGCCGCAACCCGGCACGGCGGGTGGGGCGAAGGCACGTCGTTATTATTATTAATTGTTATCACGATCAAAGTTTGCCGCACTCTCGGGCGCGATGAAAACGCCGGAGCCAAAGCGCTGGTAACAATCGGTAGAAGATGGGAGCGGGGCTCCCCCGCAGCCCCGCTCCTCTACGGAGGAGGGCACCCGGCCGGGCAGAGCGAGCAGACGGCCCGGCCACGTCCGGCAGCCCCGGGCGCCCGTTCTCGCTCCCGGCTCGGGCAAATCTGCCGGGGGGTGGAGGTGCTCCCCTCCCCCCCGCTCCCCCTGCCCCTTACCTCCGCGGCAGCGCCCGGGGAGCCGCGGGCGCGCCGCCGCCGCGGGCAGGGATGACCTTNGGGCACCTCCCGGCTCTTACAGCCCCGCAGCCGCCTGCACGGGACGCGGGGGACCGCTGCCCTCCGTCGACAGAACGGAGCTGAGCGAGAGGCCCCGGGGCCGTGCCGGAGTCCCCGGGGTGAGCCGGGGGTTGCTCCGCATCGCCTCCGCTCTGCCCGGCGGCCCCGCGAGCCGGCTCCCTCCCGCTCCCAGCGCAAAGCTACCGGTGGCGAAAGCAGCCTGCAGGCTGCTCCGCGGCACAAGAGCCAGACCTGCACGTAGGAAATCCACCAGTCCCATCCACCTGTGCTTGTCCTGCACGTGCCAGTCGAGGAAGTGTCCCTCCAGATAGCTATCTAGGCACCCAATGGAGCCGTCCGCTTGCGGGCTTATACACACGTGCATGTGGGACCGCAGCGTATGCAAATACTGATGGACTGACTCTTGTCACGCTTTCTACTCGGATTGCTGTTTTTGACAGGCAAATTTGGCTGCCACTGTGAAGCGCTGCCCTGCGGCGAGACGGCAAAAACACAACAGGCAACATCCCCACAAAAATATTAGTAACGAACACATTTTGTGTTAGGACTCATATTTATCTGGAAATCTTTGATCTAATTGCAACCTATTCCCACCAGCGTGGAATTTTATCTGCTGCAATCGCAGGAAATGGTTCTGCAGTGCCAGGAGATTCGAGTGCAGGGTTTCAACCAGAGAGATTATAACTCTTGTACTTTCCTTTATGGAAACGCAGTAGGAGAAGCCATGAGGAGAACTCCTAATTATACACTGTCTTGCAACATGGAAAACATCGGGGAACAAAAAAACACAGTGGACTAAAAGACCCAACAAATCATCTTTTGCTCTTTTATCATCCTAAGCATCAATAAATCGTATTCTTTTTATCCATATTAGTGGATCCGTATGTTATTCACTGTCCAGCAAAACACTCTCAGGGCTCAGTTACTGGTCCTAAATCTCTTCGACACATGGGTTATGTGGTGGCTGCTGATTGATGGAGTTTTATAGGGATCCACTTCAGAGTGAGTTCTTTTTAATATTTTTAACACATGACTATGACGCAAAAAGGGATAATAATAAGTTTGTGAAAAACACTAAATCAGGAAGAACTGTTGACTCTCTTGAGAGTAGAGAGGCCTTCCAAAGAGATCTTTGTCATACCAGAGGGCTGAGCAGTCACTAACCACATGCAGTTTAAAAACTGCCAGTTACCACATCTGGGATGGGCCAACCCTAGATATACATATGGACTGGGGGCAAAAGGATGAAGAACAGCCCCAGAGAAAGGGATCTGGTGGTTCTGGTTGGTGACAATTTGAATCCAAGGCATCAGCGTGTCCTGGCAGTCAAAAGAGCCAACCGTTCCCTGGGGTGCACCAGGCCCAGTGCTGCCAGCTGGGTGAGGGAAGAGACTGTCCCATCTGTGCTGGTGCGGCCTCACTTGGAGCACTGGGTGCAGTTTTGGTCACCACAGTAATAGTGAGGACATAAAACAATTAGAGAGCCAAAGGAGGGCTACGAAGATGGGGAAAAGTCTAGAGGGCAAGACGTATATGAATTAACTGAGGTCCCTCGGCTCATTCAGTTCTGATAAGAGGAGGCTGAGGCCCCGGGGGCCTTATGGCAGCCTACAGTTTCTCATAGGGAGTGGAGGGGAAGCACTGAGCTCTGCTCTCTGGCAACAGCGACAGGATCAGAGGGAATGGCATGATGGAGCTGCATCAGGGGAGGGTCAGGCTGGGTGTTAAGAAAAGGTTCTAAACCAGAAGGTAACTGGGCCTCGAAACAAGCTACCCTGGGCAGCGGCCAGGGCCCCAAGCTGCTGGAGTTCAAGAAGTGTTTGGACAAAGGTTTGAATTTTGGGTGGTTCTTTGTGGACCCAGGAGTTGGACTTGATCCTTGTGGATGCCTTCCAACTTGGGATATTCTAGGTTTCTATGATTCTTAGGTTTCCTACTATGGAATGTGAAACTTATTCCCCAATGCTGGCCACTGAGATCAGCACATATTTAGGTAACATCCATGCCTGAAAGTGGCTTTCTGTCTTTAACCACAGAAAATTTAATCTAGATTTTCAATAACTGCCACAAACAGCTGCTTTACACATGCCAGAATCAAAAATAGCAGTAGTTTTAAGAGCCTGAACATCCAAACATTGGGAACCTCACTGGAGGGGGAGCGCATCAAAATTCATCAGGAGAAGCAGAGATGTACGGTTATCAGCAAAGCCAAGGGTTCCTGGGAGTCTGACTCCACTTTGTGCTCTTTACTATCTTGCTCTTTTTTTGGTGCTTCAGAGGGCTGTTACACTAGTCCTTACCCTTGTCATCTCTGAGTCTGGAATCAGATCAGGCTGACAAACTCCACTCATTATTCTCTTAAATGACCTAATTTTTAAAGAAACATGTCAAGACTTCCTAGAATTAATCCTGTTGCCATTAGTATTACTATAGAAAAGCTTCCCCTTTTTTGTTAAAGAAGAAGAAAGGCTGGATGATGCAATTTCCTTTATCAGCCATTGGACTTTTAGGGAGAAGTAGCTGTAGGCACTTACAGACCTTGCTGTTACAAAGATGTCCTTAGACAACAAGGCAGTTACTGTAGCTTTCCTAAACTTTCCTAAGCACAAAATTACTTCTCTGGATTCTTAAGACAGACCCTTTCTGTTAATCATACTCTCTCCCCTTAGCCCAGGATACTAAAATCACAGTCTTAGCACTCAGTTAACCAATTAATTATGTAAGCTAGCTAGTTTTTTTGCATCAACTAATGTAGCTTTAAACCCACTGCCATCTTTTGCTTTTAGCATCTTTCTCCCCAGTTCAAGTCACTGAAAAAGTATTAGTGCTGTTACTTTCTACAGCAACTTTTCCCACCCAAGAAGAAATAACACCACAGAGAGGTGAGAGTCAAGCCTGCCTCCAGTTAACACTTATTTGGCTCTGCCACTGTTAGCAAAGAGAGAAATTTCATCTGTCCTAGTATTTATAGCTCATACTGCCCTCTTCTTTGGAAATCAGCTTAGGGATTAATTGACATTGAAACATGACAGGATTTTATCTGAACTCAGCAGGAAAACATTTGGGCACTGCTTTTGAAGCACATGAACACGAAGACACAAATCACAACAGTCGTCTAATTTTGGCTTCAGAATTACAGGCAGGTCCTCCACGTGTTTGGCAACCCTAAAATGAAGGGCACAATAGCCCACAGAAAATCTTCCCAGTCTTTCCAGCTGAACCTGCATGACTCAATGCTCTGACTTTTAAGGCTGGATAGTCAATTGCCTCTCTTACATGCCTTTGAAAATCTTCAGGAATACTCTGCCTGGCTCCACCAAAAGGAAGCCATGCTTTTGACCAATGTGAAGAACTTCTTTGATGAAAAAAGTGGCCTGGTAGAGGAATGAGAGCAGTGGATATGGTCTTCCTTTAACTCAGTGTAGTTTTGAGGCATTTGACTCTGACCCTCCTGAGATCCTCATAGAGAAACTGATCAAGAGTGAGCTAGGCGAGTAGGCACTGAGGTGAATTCAAAGCTTTTTGAACAGCCAGGTTCAGAGAGTACTGATCCGTGGCAAAAAGTCTAGTTGGAGATCAGTAACAAGTGGTGTACCTCAGGGGTTAATACTGGGTCCAGTCCTGTTCATGACCTGGATGAGGGGCAACGTGCACCCTCTTCAAGTTTGCTAATGATACAACATTTGGAGGAGTGGCTGATACACCACACAGTCTTGCTGCCATCTATGGGGACCAGGACAGGCTGGAGAAATGGCTGACAGAAACCTCATGAAGTTCAACAAGGGGAAATGTAAAGCCCTGAACCTGGGGAGGAACATGTCCCCAGGTGAGTAGCTGGGATTACTCAACTAAAAAGCACCTCAATCATCCTGTGTTTCTTTGATTCATTTCATATGACAAGAAGCTTTTAGTCAATGTGTTGTGGTACTAATATTTTCACCCTTAGTGTCCATGTACTACATTTGGGTATGATTCATTTCACATTCACCTGTTCCCGTTTCACAAATATTCTATATATTCATTACTGTGATTCTAAATGTTAAACAGGCCGTGCAAAAAAAAAAAAAATAACCCTCTGCCTTCTCAACAAATTAAAACTANAAGGGGAAATGTAAAGCGCTGAACCTGGGGAGGAACATGTCCCCAGGTGAGTAGCTGGGATTACTCAACTAAAAAGCACCTCAATCATTCTGTGTTTCTTTGATTCATTTCATATGACAAGAAGCTTTTAGTCAATGTGTTGTGGTACTAATATTTTCACCCTTAGTGTCCATGTACTACATTTGGGTATGATTCATTTCACATTCACCTGTTCCCGTTTCACAAATATTCTATATATTCATTACTGTGATTCTAAATGTTAAACAGGCCGTGCAAAAAAAAAAAAAATAACCCTCTGCCTTCTCAACAAATTAAAACTACCATTTGATGAGTCACTAATTTATACTGTTTACCTCCTTTTATGTCAACAAAACTGAGATCTGGAACAACACATAATCATAATGATTATAGACATAATGAGCTGATTTATTACGTACTCACCACATGGTATTCTGGTGCATATTCAACAGTAATGATGTCAAATAATACAACTAAAAAAGCTATCTGCTCAGATAACCACAGCTTACTGTGAGCAATCAATTAAGCTAATGTAGTAACAGATACATGGGAGGTCTGGATTCAAAGCCCTGTCTCCAGATATGCTATGTTAACAGTGTGTAACAAATGTCTTGGATATTTTCAGAAATTCAGGAAATAAGATAGTCAGAGAACCTTCTAGGGAGTGGTTGTGAGGGATGCAGGTAAATATAAATAGAAATTAAATAATCTTTCTAATGCATTTCTGTGAAGCAGGACTACTATATGTTGCTTGTACATTTGTACAGATGTTAGGTACTGGCTTGTTCTAATTCTGCCTACGTCCCTGGGTGTCATCAGTTAGCTATGGAAAAACATTCCATAGGGAAACATCCTTCAATAGGGTTACTGCAGCTACTTTTGTGCTTTCACATCTTGTCAGACAAGATGGAAGCTTCTCATAGAGTCATACGTAGAATGGCTTGGGTTGGAAGAGACTCCAAAGTCACCGCAATTCCAACCCCTTGCCATGGGCTGGGTTGCCACCCACCACCTCAGGCTGCCCAGGGCTCCATCCAGCCTGGTCTTGAGCACCTCCAGGGATGGCAGATCCACAGCTTCTCTGGGCAATCTGTGCCAGGGCCTCACTGCCCTCTGAATAAAAAATTTCCTTCTGATGTCTAACCTCATGCTACCAAAAGAATTATTTCCTGGGCTGCTACCAACGCAGTTCATAACTCAAGTTAGCCTTCCCCCCAATGTGGGTTTTTATGCTGATTCATATTACAGGGGAGATAAAAAGCAGACGTAATTGATGCTGCAAGGTTAGCAGATAAGAAATAGATAGGTGTCAGGATGGAGAATAAGTACTGTGAACAGTAAGGAGTGGAGATGAAAAAAAGAGGATGAGAAGCAGAATCTCCCGTTTAAATGTAAAAAATATAATAAAAACAAGTACATACACCATATATCACTCTAGAACCAGCTGCCTGAAAAGATAAAAAAAAATCCAGACTTAAATCACCTATCAATATTACACCTGAATTCCTCAATGCTGCCCTGAAACAGAAAGCTTTACATTCATTCAAGATAGTTTATAAAATGAAATAGTAAATGTTCCTGTTTCCAGTATGTATTTAGTAATTCTCACCAGAATCCTACAAACGCATGGTATCAAGTGTCTGTGATGCATTTGTGTATTGCGAAGTGATATTCTTGGTTATTACATTTGTCTGTGTGCAAATTATTCTTGAATTATTAAAAAAAAAAAGATTTACTTTCTCCTGACCATTCTTAATATTCCTGTAACTGTTATCATTATATATATCTATAAATCATCTACTATACTATCTAAAATAAAGAGGTCCAGTCTTTCCAGGTTATTTTGCCTTCTTCATGCCTCTATTTAACTTATTCCTAGCCACGAATCTAACATCATTACTGATACCAGACACTGCTAATCATTTTTATTTGTCTAAATAAATGTGAACTACGTATTTGGCAAAAATAATAACAATAAAAATAAAGTTTAGTTGTAGCTCAAACTTAGCTCAGTGCAGCTCTTTAAGGAAGCTAAGCATGATCTTTCAAAAGGCTTGTTCTGCTTGTTTGCTTTTTTTCATCACAGAAGTAACTATCTCCATTTGATCAAGCCAACTAATTTTACATCTCCTCAATTTGCAGTAGCTGAGGCCTTTTCATCTCTGTCTCAGGACTATTTTCTGCTAAAGCATTCATGCATGCTGTAAGCAACTCAGTCTGTTGGCACTGGACACCCTCTTCCCTCACGTGCAACCAGCCTCTCCACAGGCTGCCCAAGTGACCTCAGTGCACCCTCACCATGGGCTCCACCACAGCAGTATTCTAACACAGAGCTTACACGGGCTTAGTTTCACTTGAATGCAACAGGTTTTCCTGTGAGTTTCTCCCACACTGTTTGTTCTCATAACTCTTTCTGCTAGGGTGATTTTCCACTGCTCCTTAGCTGTTTGCTCCTATAAAGCCTTTCCTTGCTACAGGTAGCATCCAAACTCTACTACTGACACCAAGGAGTCAGACATGACCTGCTCAAGCCAGGGCTGAACTGACTGCTCTGGGATATGTGCGAAGTCCTCTCTGTACAGTTCCAACCTTTAATGACAGGCAGACACGGAGCGCATTTTGAGTTGGATTTTCATCACCATTCTTTGTGCTAGTTCTAGCCAAAAGCAAATCCATTTTGGCTGCTGGTGGGTTGTATTGTAAGTACCAACGTACACCCTCTTTAAATATGTGGATTTTGTTGTAGCTGTTTGTTAGTCGGTTTTTCCTTTGGAATCTGGGACATCCCTTCAGAACATGAGATAAGCAAGGTCTGGTGAATAAAGAGTAGCGTGGTGGGAAATATCTCATGGTTGCAGAGCAAGAAATCATTTTCCCTTTGTTTCTAAGGAAATGCATAGGTACTGGAAATTGTATTTCAGTTCAGTTCAACTGACAATACCTCCTCTAAAATAGCTGCGAAATTCTCTCTTTGCTCTGACCCCACTATTAAGTATACAAGCAGGCCTCACCCTTATGAGTCTCCACTGAATCACATTTCCCCATGCTCTTATTGGGAATGATCTCAAGCCTCATGTGATGGTATCTTTCACCCTCCCAACTTTTCTGTAGTTGTGCTAAATATTTCCAAGCCAACTGCTGCTGCTTCTCTTCTGTGATGGCATCCTGATGGAGTGACTACAAAACCTGAAGCCTGGGTCTGATTCCTGCTCATCATGACATTGAGCTGGTGTGAGATCCTGGATGTAGTCACTGAATGCATAGCCAAAACTGAAACAAAATCAGGCAAACCAAAGTCTTCTTTCCTCCATTACTTCCACATCTTAGATGAAAACCAGTGTAGTGAAGTTCTCAGTCATTACGGTCATGCTTTCTGTGGGTATATACAAACAAGCAGTCCTAGTGGTGATAGGAGAAGGGGAAATGGCCACAAACTGAAGCACAGGAAGTTCCATGCAAATGTGTGTAAGAATTTCTTCACAGTGCAGTGACAGAGCACTGGCACAGGCTGCACAGAGAGGTGGTGGAGTCCCTTTCTCTGGAGATATTCAAGACCAACCTGGACACCTACCTGTGCAACCTGGGCTAGGGAGCTACTTGGGCAGGGGGGTTGGACTAGATGATCTTTATAGATATCTTCCAACCTCTACAATTCTGTGATTCTGTGAAACTCGAGAGATATAACCTAGGCTAAAGTTTTGCATGGCTAACTCATAATGCTGCATGAAAACTGTCTTTAAAGGAGCTGGACCCCCTCTATTTCTTTGGTGCTCAGTCCCCAAACGTAACTATGTTTAAATGAGAGATTTGTACACTTTTTTTTTTTTTTCCTGAGCTAGGCTCTTGAACAAAATGAGGCCAACTGGTAATACAGCACGAAGAAATCATTATCAGTAAACTGAAATCAGTGGATCTCTCACAATTTCAATGGATAGGAATCTGCCTTCAGCAATAGATAAAGCCTTAAAGCTGATCTAAAGCGTCCAGTAAGACACAGAAATCTTCAGCAGTCATAAAGCTGTCAAAACAAAGTTAAATGGGCATTCTGGGGACTTAGAACTTGGCAGCATCACCAGATAGAGCAGATGCTGCAAAAAGCCCAGAGATATAAAGACTGCAACATCAAGTAGTCATGAAACTACCCCTCCTTTTGCTGATTACTGGAAGCTACAAATACTCTGAGAATTAAGTAATGACATGAGACAGCCTAGATCTCATGAAGACATACTCTTCAGTTCAGCAACAAAGAAAAAGTTTGAGTGTTCAAAAATGACTAGAAATATTAACTCTCTCTTGGTGTTGCCTCTGGAATACATGGAAAAAGAATATTTCTTATTTCCAGTAGAACAGTGTACTTTTATGTCACTAGAATAAAAAAAAACATTTTAAATTTATAAGGGTCTTTTTATATCAGCTCTTTGTCCACATATAAATCATTTTTACTTGTTATGGAGGAATAAAAGCATAAATATGGCTTGACATTCTTATCACCTACTTAGCCCTCAATCAAAAGATTTACTCCAGTGCTCTCTGGGAAACTTCTGGTAGTTAAAGGACTACAAAAATAGAGAAAGTCAGCTTACTCTCTGCAGGTACATGAGAGACGTAAGTCAAGCTATAGCCATCTCCATATAGCTATAGTATATTAACTCCCAGATTGCAAAGGGTAGAGAAGAGCTCCTTCTCACTTCACTTTGACATGTCTACCTACAACTCATATTCTCCACATAAAAGTATCATGTTTGAGAGGTTCATGGAGATTTAAATTTACTTGAGAATGGTTTACTATTCAAAACAGAGGCAGTTTTTAAGGCAATTAATTATTTTCTGAAATATCATCAACCTGATTTTAAAAAACATTTATATTTGGAAAATATATGGTTTATTTAGTAATAGATTTATAGTTGGTAAATTTGATAAACTGATTTATATTTGGTATTTGCAGCTGTAGTATTTGCTCAACTTCCTTTTAAGTCTCATGTATATGAGGAGTACCCCATTCCCAGGAGACACCAATACACTGTTCCAGGAGGCAGCAGAACTGTTTTTTTCCACTGGGATGGCTCCAGTTTTATTGGAGCATGCAGTTACTTCACATTATTCCTGCTCTTCTTTAAAAAAGGTCACATTGCTGTTTGGGAAAACAGTTTGTGAACTCTCTTCAGCACAGGAAATTTGGTTGTGCCTAGTCTTTTTATAAGTGGATTGTGCTAATGAGCACGAAGGCAGCAGCCTGTAATAGATGGTGTACAACCATTGCAGTGATAAAGCCTCACTCATTGCAGGTCTGCCAAAGGAAACTCTGTCCCCTATGCAACTAGTCTTGAGCCCCATACAGCACCAATGTTTAACACAGACAAAGATAAAAATTACTCCAGCAATTACCAAGGACAGTTATCAGGTATTGTTTAAAGTAAGTCTTAACAGGATTCACTTGTACTGAGACAAATGAGCTAGGTTTTGATAACTCTGGCAGCAGGTTTATCTCCTTGTACATGTAAAAAAAATGTCTATTATGCATACACATGCAAAGAATTCAAATTGCCAAGTACAAAAATAAGATAATCTACTAATTTTTAGCTGAAGAGTAGTATGAATTAGTTACACATACATGGACGTATACATATGGAGAAAATCTACTTATAACTTGTTCATATCACTCAACCTTTCTCTACTTTTTTTTTTCAGCAAGTAGATTTTTGATTCTTTGCCCTTGAATAAATTACAGAATGCTTAGCAGTTTGATAAATGAGCCCTGCTTCTCCTTGTTGAGAGACTGAAAATGAATCCCTCCCAACAGGAATTCCCATCCTCAGCTCCTCTTGTGTTGCTAAGGTTGCTTTAAAGGCCACAGTACAATTTATGCCTTTCTTCTCCTCAGGATACCATGCCAGATTTTGAGCTGGTATCCATTGATATTCCTTTCCTTTTCAGCCTAGGTTTGCCTTACCCTTTCCCAGTGTATTATCATCAGATGGTTTTGACAAGCCTCTCCAGAAGCATGCATCACTGTCACAGCAAGACAATGCTGATAAGAACTTCCTATTTTTCCTGCTTTCTCAGGAACGCAGCCTTCTGAAATATCTCAACTAACATGTAAGTCAGGCACATCCTGTTCTTTCCCTGCCTCTGGTGACTTTTCAACATTCGCAGCCCATGACTTCCCACACATCCACCACTAGCTAAATAATTCAATGGCTGCTCAGGGATACATTGGAAAGATTCAATTAGTCATTGACAAAGTTTGTATTAATAAAGCATGTCTATTTATGTTACTGCTTTAATAGGCAGCAGGAGAATTGTTAAGAATTCTGCCAAGGGCAAAGGGTGCCATTTATACCACTAACAAAGGATAGTACTCACAACTAGAGAAATAAATTGGGTATTACCAATGTGCTGAATGGACCTCTTGAAATGCAGGTAGGGAATAGAAGAAAACATAAAACCTTGACTGTGCTAAGGAATCTGTCAAAAAGTTTAATGCTTTTTAATAAAAACTGTAAGTAAAGCTGGATCTCATTGTGCGCTCAGTCTAGGCTGATGGTAGACAATACTTCTCTGATCTCAGTCCCATTGCTAAGAAAGGACTCAGGTTCAGCTGAGCACACTGAGAGGCAGATACTTCTTTGTTTCATTTATTTATGTTAAAAGTGGATTGAAGAGAAAAACCCACTTAGTTACTAAGATTGATGAAAAAAGACTAGGGAAGTGACAGTGAAACACCTCCTGTGTTCATTTATATTGCACAACTACACAGATTAACCACAACACCTTCAGTCAAAGCAGTGGTAGGACAAAGGGACATTTGTATGCGGTACCTCATTACCATGGGCTGCCACATGACCTTCATTAAGGGGCAATGCACTGCTAATCAGGACTTCTGCAAGATGGCATCTTGACACACATACTGTCTACCTTGGTTACATATAATTGGGTAAAGCCAGTACTAAACAGCAGGGCTTCCTCAGCAAGGCCAGCCTTGAAAAGCTTGTTTTCTCCTGCAGTTTGAGAAATTTCTCCCTCTGGCCCCACAAACTGCCTCTTGCTCTGCAGAACTGGGAGCCAGGTTGCCTTTTCCCTGCTTGGCTATGGCTCTCACAGTGTCAAGAACAGATCTTGGAAACAGACATTTCAAACAGCATCCTGAGACTGTACCTCATTTTTCAAAGAAAATGACACAGATAACCTAAATTCAGACACTGTGCCTGTGAGGATTTGGAATCTTAAACAATGAGGATAGAGAATTCTCTGACGTTAGGGATGCTCCCATAAGATAAACAAGTCTTGATACTGTTAGGGTAGGTAAACTACTCCTTGAATTATTGGTCAAAGTTGAGACTCCTATTTCTTTTGGTCTTCAGTGTTGCTCCCCAGGGGTTGGTATTGGGGCCTGTACTATGGGACATGGTGTAGAAGGGAAATATCAGCAGTAGGTGGATGGTTGGACTGGATAATTTTGGAGCTTTTTTCCAACATTAATGATTGTCTGATTCTTTAATGTGTTTTAACTGTTTGACACAGGCCAACCGCTGGTAAGATAAGAAGATTGAAGAGAAAAGGAGATGTGAGAAGACACATCCCATGGTAGAGAAAGTTAAGACAAAACCTATTCCTCTCTGAATGTCATTGGGAAGACATGCAGTACTCCTGAGGGAGCAGAACTGAGCCTGAGATTAACAAAAATATCACTCATCCTCTACAAAAATCCCAACTACTAGAAATGTCTCAGAAAAACATTAGGGCACATACAATTTTCAAATGTTTTATCTTCTGGAGAAGACCATACATCCCAATGCGCTCCTAGTGATAGTGCTCTGTGCAGTCCATTATTTTTGTTCAAGAAAATGTTGTACCTGTAGTATATGGGGAAGTAAACTGGAAATATTTATGTGGGCAGTTCTAACAAATGGCCCCTTGCATGTACTATGTCTCAATATGCCCAGTTTATCTTAACAGCTCTTTAGAAGTTTAGGAGAATTGTGAAGCGAATTGAAACAAAAGAGTCCAGTTTAAATCTCTCAAGCAAAAGAGAGATGTCGTGTTTGTAGAGTAATCAAGACACTGCTTTTCCATATAAATCAGCAGTGTGTAGATGTTTCTTGCACTGCACGTGCTGTTTACTGACTCATTTTAATTCTGTTTACATAGAGGACACCAGTATGCTTGTTCTCCAGAGCCACTGAGCTCAGGCTTAGCCTAGTCTCCTTCAGGACATATCCCCCAGGAGGTGCATGCCAGAAAACTTTCTTTGCCTGTATAATGCAAGGACAAACATTTTGGAAACATAAAGATACTGAGGGAATTCTACAGAGAAAACAGGGCAATTACCTAAGATATTTTTCTCCCTTTCTAACATTTTCTTACTGTTATGCAATCCAGAGGTTCCCAATAAGACAGAGAAAGCAGCTGGACCATGATTATTCTGGAGAACTAATGCTGATCTAGCAAAGTTCAAGCTCCTGCACACTAATGCAACCTGCTACAGGAAATCACACCTTCATGATTTTGCTTGCACTCTCCCAAACAATTCCTAGCCATGGCTGGCTGGCAGCTAGGATGCTCCAGGTCCATCCCCAAAAGCACCTCAGATGCAATCATCCTGTAGTGAAGGATGTGTAAATTTACAAAATTCAATTAAATTGCTTTCTGGAATTTAGCCTCATCTTTAGGCAGAGGGGCCACAGACTCAGTCTTTGACTAGAGATTGCCTAAAAGACATTACAGAGTGTAGTCTCAGGGTAGTTTCTGCTGGCCACAGCCTTGCCTGCCTCACAATTAGCTGGATCAGAGGGTTAATCCCAGTAAAATCTCTCACCAAATCATTAATTTTAGCTGTAATAGCTTTCCCAACCTCCCAAACCATGGACCTCCCATCACTTGAAATGAACTATGAGTACAGGAATGAAGTTCTCAGGTCACAGACTTGGCCTAAGCTATTGTGGAACTATACCTAAGTAACAGATAAAATCTCATTTGTTCTGTCACTTCTCTTTACAACACTGATGTAAAAACCATTTGTTTCTCAGTTCTGCTTCAGAAACATGAAGTTAGCCTTCCAGTTTCTGTAAATAAAACCAAGCCCTTCCTACAGTAAGTCATGACGCTCCAAGTCCTGTTGAAAAGGAAAGATGTCTTTTTAAAGGTTTAAAAGATTCAGAATATATTTTCATGGATCTTACTATATTGTGGTTACTATTGCAGCAAGACACTAATAAAACCAGTGGTCTGAGGAAAACAGACTCTCCTAGAAAGGCTGAATGATCCATACAACTTGTGATGGATACTGTGAACTCATTTGGCAGGCGTTGTTCCTTATTTCACATCTGTACATTTGCAAAAGGCTTTAAACAAGGACACTTTCTTTGTTGTTGACTCATTGGCAGTTCCACAATATGTCATACACCAACAGGATTACTATCAGGAATCTCAGTTAAGAGATATTGGACACAGGTTTCTTGCAAATAAAGTTTGCTATGATGGCAGTTAGGATATACTTAATGTTGCCATGCAGATATATAAGCACACATCTAAAGATAGGTGCACATGCACCGTAAGAGAAACAGTTACACGTTACAAATAAGGTATGCTATATACACATATCCAGAGGAACTATGTGGTGAGAAGTTGTGATTCTATTTCAGTATCAAAGGGCTTGTATGTTTTGAGTTTCCCCTGCCCTGTGAATCTGAATTGAGTTTCCCATTTAAGAGGAAATTCAGATGTTGTCCAGATTTCAGACTTATAAAACTGAACTTTAGAAGTCCTAAAAATCTCTAGTTCCACAAGGGGTACATACACATAGCATGTCCATTATTCAGCACTGTGCTACTCCAGCTGAAACACAAATCATCTCTGTAACTGGTTCAAAACCTGACTAATGAAGTGCTAAATCAAGCTCAGCAAGTGGAAGTATTCAATTCTTTTTTGCTTTAAAGATTTTGCAATTAGGAATAATTACAATCCAACATTTATACTGCTTCTGTTTCAGTTTTCCTGCAGATAGGTTTTGCACACATAGTACTGTTTAGTATCAATAAATATTTCAGTAATAATGTAAATGCATAAATGCTCCATTATCATGCAGTAAAAATCTGTTGCAACATTTATTTACTAATAGCCCTGAACAGTTCAAAAAAAAAAAAAAAGAAAAACGACCCAAACAAGAGCACTAGGTTTACAAAAGCACTGTTTGCTTTTTTTCCCTGCTAGCTTCTACTGCTGCAAGGAAATTTGATTTATGAAGCCTTGATTCCTTGTCTGCTACAGACCTCGTCCTATTGCTTAATTTAGCAACAAGGCATCGGCTGTGGATTGGCTGCCCTGGAGCTGCACAGTGGTTGGGCTCACTCTCTTTCCCTCATGTAAGGTCACTTTCACCATAAGTATGAACGTGTGGTGTGTTGCATACAAATAGATAGGCAAAAGCAAAAGCCCTCTTGTGAAGGATGTCTGGCTTTTGGGTAGTTATCAACAATAATCAGCCCATGGCAACTGAAATGATTCTTCCTTAATCCTCCAGACTTATACCTCAAATCTCCCTGTAGGCCACTTTCTTTCTGTGAGTCTGACCTCTATGCTTTCCATTTGCATTATGATTTGATAGTGCCTTTGTGCAAGTGGCTTTAACTTGCAAACTTTTTGAGTGGAGACAACCAGGTGTGCTCCATATTGTGTGGTTCAACAGACCAAATGGAAGGTGATGAGACAGCTGGTACAAGCATTGTGTCAGTAAGCACATATAGCAACATGCAAGGGATTCTTAGTTCTTGCAGCTTCTCATGCTGAGTGGCTGGATGGTATAAGGTCTATAATAGTAAAATAACAAGTAACAGGAGACCAAAATAGTTCAGCACTTGAACCCTGACTTTATTTTTTTTTCCAGGGCATTCCCTAGTTCTTTGAGAACACCAATTAAAATTTCTTCCTATTTTTATCTCCTAGTATCTACATGTATATTCTTCCTAACCTGTATCCATTTCGATCTGGAGTAGCTGCAATCACTCCTTGGGATCAAATGGGGAACGTGGACCACTGTGAAAATTCACATTTATCAGATGTCAGAGAACAAAGATAAAAGCAAGTCTTAATGATCAGACCTCTTCTGTCATCTTCCAGTAAATCCAGAGCTTACATCGCTTTAAAAAAATCACTGATTGCTTTGGTTAGATTGACATTCTGTTTGCAGTATGCAGGAGGAGGCCTGTTTGACCAGGTACCTTTCTGGATATGCAAATCATTCCCGCGGACAGAAACTGTAGGCGGCTTTAAAAGCAAAGCAGAGGCATCCTGCAGCCACAGGGCAGTCAGTCCTTCTGCAGACATCAGGTTTATTCAAGCAAAGAAGCCTCAAGAGCCCATAATATAATGAGATCTATCAGACAACCTAAATATAGATGTTTCTATCAGTTCCCTCATAAATCACAAAGAAGAAAACACAACTGAGGTGTACGCAGGAGTCAAATCAAATCACCTGACCTTTACTTAGCATTAGTTTCTGCTATGATTTTTTTTCCATAGTTGACCTTTTCTGCTCCAAAGAGTTCTTCATAAAGAATAGGCAGAGAAGGGGGCAAAGACGACATGAAATTATCTTGCTGAAGTGATAATTAAGCAAGACAAGGGCCATGAAAATAACGTATTTTCATGCAGCTTACAAAGGTCTGTGCAAACTCAGAGTCGCCTTGGGCAGTGGGACTGACTGTGCCATGCTCTGCCCCACCTACGGCACTTCCTGTCTGACATCAGCACTGCACTGTCATTGCGTCTGTTGTAAGGAAGCAGACGGGGCTGATGAGAGCCTGAGAGGAGCTGAGGCAGCTGCCTCGTGTGTCACTGCATTTTATCACTCCCTTACGAGATAATAACAGTGATTAGCCTTGTCCTGTTCTCAGAATGGAAAGAGGTACTTTTGGAGAAGGAAAACATGAACTTTCTTCAGGCATAATGGTGAGATTTCATGAATCAACAACAGCCCTCAGGGTGACCTGAGTACTTATTATAATCTGTGTTACACTCCTGCCCATCTGGCCAGTGTGTGCAACAACTCCTAGCCTCACATTAGAGAAATGAGGGACATGAGGTGGAGGAGGAACCCAGCCTCTAAGCCATGCAGCTGGAATCAGACTCTTCCAGTTACCTGCATACTAAATCAGTGTCCCTGGTCTGCTCCTGAAATTCAGACCATGATGCCTCACTGCATCTCATACCAACTGCCAGCTCCTAGGTTGATCAGAAAAGTCTATAGGGTGCAAACATCTATCTGCCATGACATCCGTCCTGCTTTAATGCATTTCAAATTCCTCTTGCTGTTTTTCCCATCATCTGGAATGCTTGCATATATTGCTTCAACATCCTTGCAGTCATCACTTGCAATACATTAAGATATACACGATACGTCCACTTAAAATTGTCAAGGGTTAGCTGGGTAGTTTGTTTAGGGTTAGTTAGGGTAGCTGAATAGGTATGTGTTGGTAAGTATCTCACTTCACATTTTCACCTGTCACACAGCACCCATTGCTTTTGTTGGCACTGCCCTTCTTACACTAAGAAACTCACTGTTCAGAGCTAAATTCTCTTCTCTCAGCAATTTTGCATCAGTCATCAGTTAGCATCTGCCTTCTTTGATGAGAATCTCCCCAGTAGCTTACACAGCTTTTTTTTTTTTTTTTTCCTTACATTGTGCTAAACACCATGAACACAGACGCTAGGCAAACTGATCTGGATGAGGAAGCCAGATAGTAAAACATCCTGCTGAATATACAACCAACATCTAAATGACAGTTGAGGAAATGGATTGTCCCACTCTGCTATTGTGCAGCCTCACTTGGAGCAGTTCTTGCAGTTTAAGGACATAAAACTACTGCAGCTCAAGGGGCATTTGGACAACAATCCAAAAGACATTGAATCACTTTTTAATCATTTCCATGATTCAAATGTTAGCAGTCTGTGATGGATTTAAATGTCTTCTTCCCAATAGTGCACCAGCTCAATCTGTGTTTTCTTACCAGGGCCTCTGGAAGATTGTAGTTGATGGAGTACACAAGGTAGTGCACTGAGGATAATTGTGATTAAAACAATAGAAAATGAGTCAAATGTTTTGGTCAAGTGGAAGCCTTCTATTTGATGTCTGGAAACCATATAGACAGGTAGGTATTCACAGAGTTCTTAACCTACCTCTCTATGCTCACCCTTACATCGGAAGATAAGTGCAAGTACACATAACACTAAATTACCTGAATACGTACACCACTGCATGGATGCAGTTTTTTTGTGCCAGGGCTTGTCATCTTCATTTACTACAGGATTATCACAAGACAGTCTTGATAACAATAGTAATTTGGATTTCCTCTGATTTAAGAGCAAACAGGCTTTTTCCTTTTCTATCAGCTAACTCCTTCACTGACAGAGATCAGGATCAAGATGGTTCCTATGTCCTTTGATTGTATCACTTAGCCAGTATCTTATCTTACCTGTTTCATTCAATCATCCTTTTTCTGAACTTGAGACAGCAGACAGTATCGCAGTATCTGCTGACAGAGTTTTTTTTACCCTTTTGTATGTTAAATAATAACACAGAAAGAACTTGAATGTTTGCTTGCCTCCTGCACATCTTTTGGGGTTAGTAAGTCATACAGTCCCTATATGCAACTCATAGCCAGAGAAGTCCAGGACCAGCTGTTCTGAAGGTTTCATTTCATAGGAGAGCTTACCCACTCCTTTCCAGTCAAGAAAAAACTGGAAGTAGCTTAATCCATGAGGCAGGTTGCTTGTAAGAAACTGAGAGCAAGAGAAGATTATATCTTCAGAGTATACTCGCAATTCAATATCCTAGAAAGGTCAGCCTGTTATCCACAGGATCAGCATAGGACCTGACCACGCGTGCCTGGTACAGATGGAAGCAGCAGCACTCATTGCTCTGTGAGTATACAATGAAGGCAAATAATTTGGGAGTAGTCCAAAGATATCAAGTCGATTGCTCATTGCTACATGCGTGCTGTGCAGAGGAAAGATGTAGCAATTTCATTAAGCTTTTTGTACAAACAACATACCTCTTCGTCTAGCTCAGTTCTTAAATGTTACTCAGAATTTGTTGCCTCCTTCATATTTCATTTGTATAAACAGAACTGTCATTTTGCAAAATGATCACTAGTTTTCATTGGCATTAACTGGCACAGTCTATTCCAGACAAGACAAAATGTATACGGTCCTTGTGATTTGGTCTTTGGCTTACAAATTAATAGCATGATGTGCAAAAATACACTACTTTACGACTTCCAGACAGCCACAGTTTTATAAAGCATCAGCAAAAGATAACATAATATCCTGACCTGTAATTACTTAAAAATTATAATCTGTAGTAGGAGAGTGGAACATTTTGTAACCCAATGACTTTTTAATAGCAGTAGATAAATTCCTTTGGGTACGCTTTGTGAAGCATCATTTTTAACTGTCAGACTCTCCCACTGACGGAACACAGATGGTTCTGTTGTGGCAAAACAGCTACAGAGAGAAGTTTGGACATTTGGACAGAATCTGCTTGTATCAAGAGCCACATAAACACTATGACTTATTCATCCAAGAAACCTCTCTTTGCCTTCCTCACTTAAAGAAATGTAGTTCTTTTTTAAGTTTCATTACCTAAATGCTTGGTAAAAATCTAAGCACATCTGCTATATAAAATTACTACTGTATTTTGACTTAAACCAATCACAATTGACCGTCACCAACTAAGGTCAGTGTCCTAGTGCCTGTTGCTGCCTTGGAGTTCACTGGGAGGGAAGATCAAGCTTTGAAGGCAGGTGAGAGTATGCCTGGACTGCTGTTCAGGACTGCTGAGATGTGCAAGAGTACAAAAAAATGTTGGAATTCACAGTAACATCAGTCACTGCAGCTCCAGCCTCCTTTCTGTCCTTCCTAGACTGATCATCTCAGGGTATTCCCATTGGCTAAAGCTGTTCTCTTACCACTCCGCTGCATGCCTATGGATGTTTAGAGTCATTGCTACCTCCATCAAGTGTCCCACTTCAGTCATTTTTACTCCTGGCAAAGCATTAGAGGGGTTCAAGATCACTTCATCTCTTGACCAGTGCTGACATTCCATGTTTGTCATTCACTTCATTTTCCTAGCAATGGTCACTACACACTACAGTGGAAGAAAACCCTGAGGAATTCCCAGTGCCTATTAAAGTGGGTGTAAGTAAGCATCCATACCACCTTCTTTAAGTACCTCATCTGTCAATCTGCTTTCACTCACTTGTCACAAGCAACATGTTACGTACATGCTTTTCCTATACAGTTGTTGCCATAACACCATTGGCCTTTGCCTGCCTGTTTTTAGAACCAGACCACTGTTTAGAAATCTGCCTTTCATATGATTACCTTATGAAAAAACTTAATGTACATGCTTGAGGAAAAGGTCTAAGTCAAGAACTTATTTTTTGCCTTCTTTCTCAAAGAGATTCTTTGACAGTGGTTGATTCTTGATGTAATATTTGTACACTGACAGCCAACTCAGAAGAGCATGGATTTACCTTCATAGAACTACAGAATTTCCTGAGTTGGAAAGGACCCACAAAGATCAATGAGCCCAACGCCTGGTTCAAAATTCAAACCTACGTCTGAGAGCGTTATCCAAATTCTTCTTGAACTTCAGCAGCTTGGTGACATGACCATTGCCCCGGGGAATCTCTTTTGGAACAGTTCAAGGCACATGGTGACATTTTTACCACCACAGCACACAGTAAACAGCTTATAAATTTTTCCTACTTGTTCTTATGCTTGCCACAAGAAAACTTGAGAGCTTTGATTAGGCATAAGATGGGGATATTATCAGCAGTCATACCCTTGCTACCACAAAGGGTTTTCAGAAAATGCTTGAGTGTGTTTTTTTTTTAATAATCGAAGGAAAATCAACCCCATGAATGTACAGCAGACAAAAACTGTACACCTGACTGTAGAAAATCTTAAAACCATATTTAAGATTAAAAGTTCCATCAAAATTTGGCTTAATTATTTACAGACAAATTATCAAGTCCACTCCAACAGTAATGCCTCCTATTTTATTGTGTTGGCCCACCACATCAGAGGCAGATGCTGATGGTATGGCAGCAGTGGCTGAACTTTCCCACAAACACTCCATTACATTTTGTTGTCATGCATCAGATGGCAGCAGAAGGGCAGCCTGACAGAATGGTGTCTGGCGTGGAAGCGTGCATGAAACAAAGGCGTGACACTGAATTGCTCTGTGGAAAAAATGGCACCAACTGGCATTCTTTGATGCTTGTTGAATGCTCATGGAGACCACGCAGTGGACATGAACACAGTTAGGTGGTGTGTGTCATCAGTGGTGACTGTGGATCACCTCTGCTACTGCAGTTTGTTGTTTGATTTTTTTTTTCCCCGAGCCCAGCACACAGACTATTTCACTTTTCTGGTGAAAAATGCATAGCTAATGATGATGACTATGTTGTGAAATAGCGTTTTGTAGCTGAGAATTTGCACTATCAAACAGTGTTATTGTGCTCTTTGTATCTGTTGTAGTTTCCACGGAAATAGATAGAAGGCATTACTTTTGGAGCAGCCTCCTTAGTTGAATAAAATGAATCAAATCATGCCTAGGCTGTGGGTCCATGGCAGTTTCTCCTGAGTAACAACATTTGATGGAGAAGACCTCAAGAAGCAGCTATCATGGGGTACATGGATCATTCCTCTGAACCTCTACAGTCTCTCTTAACTCATCCCTCTGCGTTCCCCCCTGCTAATCCTGTTTCACTTGCAACCCAGACTGCAGATGGACTGCACAAAAAACTGACTTCATGTAAACTGAGGGAGACTGGGGGAACCCTTTAGGCTGGCTCCTCTATGCTGCTGATCATCAATGCAAGGCAGGTCGGGGCGCAGTCGCAGTGCAGCTCTGCAGAAAAAAGCACCTACAGGGCCAGTGATGCAGGGAGTTACAGAAATCTCTCTGCACATCTGCTCCAGCTGTCTGCAGCCCCCACAGAACACACACTGTCCCTTAGTGAGGTTGAAATAGAGCTTGCCAGCCAGGCTTGGGTTAGATGTGGCTTTTACATGCAATTTTTTGAAAGGCATGAGGAAAAGGAATTAAACGGGCAATTCTGCTTCTTATTTCTAGCTGATGTGCACCCCTTTAGGGCAGAGAATGTGAAGCTGTTTTACGATGTCCTTGATCACCATGGGTAAATGAAATAGGAACAACAATGTTGTGTCTGATTGCAATTTAAAAAGGAAACCGTGTAACATTTCCAGTCATATTAGATTTCACCTCATGGGTTCTGTTTTTTTTTTTTTGTTTGGTTGGTTGTTTTTTTTTAAGCTAGTAGGCAGTATTCCTTTTTCATACTTGAACACGAAAATAAATCACTGCTGAAATACATAACACTCAGCATTCACCTGCAGGAAATCCATAACGCTGGCACTGAACAAGCAATAAATCAAAACACGATGCTAAAGATCAGTAAGGCAGTGGGTGCTAAACAAACATACACATCACACATGCAATCTCTGGAAGCAGGGCTCCTGCCTTCACATGCCACATGCTAATACTCGCCAACCTTCTCCCCATTTTGAGGTATAAGGATACAAACAAGGGCATATCAGTTTTATAATAGCCTTGTGAGATAATAGGCTCAAATTTTGGCTCCACACCAGCTGCCTCTTAATATTCTGGCTTTGCACCAGGGTCTACAAGAACAGAAGGAGGAAAACGTTTCAGTTCTAAAGCTTCGCAGAGAAGAAGGGCTTGGTTTGATCCCATTTTTCTTTTAACATTAATTGCATGATTATATTTTTGGATAGGGGCCCACACAGCAAAATAACAGCTTCCAGCACAAGCATGACTAGGGATGAGCAGCAGCATTTAGGACCATCTTGTTCTTACTGTTTTTGGCAGTGAAAAACCCTAGCTAGTTCAGACCCTCTCTCACTATCTTGGGTGGGTATTACACAATGACCCAGTGTATCTCAAATAGCAGCGTGAAGCATAGATTCATAGATTCATAGATGCATTAGGTTGGAAAGGACCTACAAGATCATCTAGTCCAACCATCCTCCTATCACCATCCCTACCCACTAAACTACTAAATCAAATCCCTTAGCACCTCATCTAAACGCTTCTTGAACAGCGCTAGGGATGGTGCCTCAACCACCTCCCTAGGCAGGCCATTCCAGTGCCTGACCACTCTTTCAGAGAAAAAGTTTCTCCTCAAATCTAATCTAAATCTTCCTTGGCGCAACTTGTGGCCATTCCCTCTCGTCCTGTCACTAGTAATCTGGGAGAAGAGGCTGACCCCCTCCGCACCACAATCCCCCTTCAGGAAGTGGTAGAGTGCAATAAGGTCCCCTCTGAGCCTCCTTTTCTCCAGACTAAACAATCCCAGCTCCCTCAGCCGCTCCTCATAAGACTTGTGCTCCAGACCCCTCACCAGTTTTGTTGCCCTTCTCTGAACACGCTCCAGGGCCTCAATGTCTTTCTTGTAGTGAGGGGCCCAAAACTGAACACAGTACTCGAGGTGCGGCCGCACCAGAGCTGAGTACAGGGGGATGATCACCTCCCTGCTCCTGCTGGCCACACTATTTCTAATACAGGCCAGGATGCCGTTGGCCTTCTTGGCCACCTGGCCAAGTGTGCATCACACCAAGCAAGTGTGCATCTACCTGTAGTGCTTGCAAATATCAAACTACTCAACTGGTCATGAGTGGCATTCAGCAGGGGGTCATTAAAGGGGCCTGTCCTGTTTCATATATAAATGAATCTATATCATTGCTGATTATCTGGATGAGGGGATTGAACGCACCCTCAGTAAATCTGAAGATAATGCAAAGCTGGGAGGAAGCACTGATCTACCTGAGGGTAGAAAGGCTCTTCAGAGGGATCTGGCCAGACTGGATCGCTAGGCTGAAGCCAGTGGGATGAAGTTCAACAAGGCCAAGAGCTGTTTCCTGCACTTCAGCCACAGCAACCCTAGGCAATGCTACAGGCTTGGGGCAGAGTGACTGAAAGATTGTGCAGAAGAACAGCTAGGGCTGTTGGTTGATACTCAACTGAACATGAGCTAGCAGCAGGCCCAGGTAGACAAGAAAGCCAATGGCATCTCAGCTTGTATCAGAAATTGTGTTTTCAACAGGAGCAGGGAAGCAGTCATCCCTCTGTACTTTGTACTAGTGAGGCCACACCTCAAGTGCTGTGATCAGTTTTGGGTCCCTCACTACAAGAAACACGTCAAAGCCCCAAAGTCTTACAAAAAAGGACAGCAAAGCTGGTGAAGAGTCTGGAGCACGGACCTTATAAGGAGAGGCTGAGGAAGCTGGGATTGCTCAGTATGGAGAAGAGAAGGCTCAGGGAGGACCTCATTGCTCTCTACAACTACATGAAAGGAACTTGCAGTGAAGCAGAGGTCAACCTCTTCTCCCATGTAAATAGTGACAGGACTAGGGGGAACGGTCTCAAGTTGTGCCAGGGAGATTCAGCCTGGACATTAGGGAAAATTTCTCCTCTGAAAGATAGATCAGGTGCCGGAACTGGCTACCCAAGGAAGTGGTAGAGTCAACATTCCTGGAGGTATAAGAAACATTCTGAAGTTGGACTAAAAGCTGCAGCAGGACAGTATGCACAGGACCTCAACTCACCATGCTGTGCCACAAACACAGACTCCAGAGCAATCTTCTCAGCTTATTTTGGGCATATTTATTACAGGATAAGCTCTTTTCACTACCATAAGCATTACAATAACTTATTGGTCAGTTATCTAATTTCCTTCCTTCCACTGATATTATCAACCTTAGCTCTGAAGTCATTAAAAAAGCAATTAACAACATATTTCATGTGGCTAACAAAACTAGGAAGAAATTGGTTTGTATTTCTTAACATTAAATAAGCAACAACTTAAGGGAAAAATATAAGTTCTTTCAAACATGTAATAGACATACAGAGACAAATAATAGTAATTAACAGTTAAATGTCAAATAACTATGAACTCTCCATAAGCTACTTCTCATCCTTAAGCTGTTCCTGCTTTAAAAAGTGTTTTAAAAACAAATTATGAAAAGTGGTTCCGAGAAAACACTGTATTTGATGGCAGTGTTTCTTCCCTGCAGCTATTGCCTAGGGATTACCATTGAGTTCCCAGCTGTATATACAAATAGGAAAGTATCCCAGGCTGTAGTATGAGTGTGTGCTATTTACTCCACCTGCTCTGAGTTTGCAATTGATTCAGTCCCCTCTATTTAGATTCCCTGGTCATTTGGCAAAAACATTGTGAATTAAGGCAAAAGGAAATGATTATGAAATAGCCAAATATTCCTTCTACTAATTAGATATGCAAGTAAACCACCACCTACTCAAAAAGGTTTACAGAGTTTCTGAACAACACATCCAGAGACTAGAAAGAAAACACAAGGGTGTTAATACTAATGGGGCTTCCTTTCATCTAAGCAGGGGTGGTTGGGGGAGACTTGAGGGCCTGCTTCTAGTCCTTCTGGAGATCTCTAAGCCCTGGGTTTTTCCTGGCCTCTCTATCAGGGAGAAGTACAACTGTTTCTTCATAGGATCATTAAGGCAGGAAAGACCTCTAAGGTCATCTAGTCCAATCATCAATCATCACCACCATGCCCACTAAATGGAATATAGTGTTAATACACTGCTAATCTGTTAAGAATTGCACGGTTGGGGGGAGTCTTCCTGGCTGCCCTAGTCTGACATTTTTTGTCAGACAATCTGTAATACCATAATATGGCTATATGGAGCAGTGCCAAGATCAGCAGAAAGGATCCAACATGCAGAACATGTGTCCAGTTCCATACCTGCCCCAGGTTCCCTGAAGTTTTGATTAATGCTCATCCTAAAGTGTATTATCAGCACCAAGTGTTTACCAGCACCAAGATGAAGAGAGAATGTATTGGCACATATTCAGCTGAACACATCACCAGCTCTTCTGAGATATCTATTTGAATTATGGAGACCCCAGTGACTTGGGAGAATTTGTCTTGGGGAAGAGAGCCTGCTTCTATGAGATGCTTTATGCTCAGTCCACATGAGCACTGTGCAATCAATTAAAAATACTTGCAAATTGCTGTAAGTGACAGTTACTTGGAAGTGTAAATTAAATCTGGATACATGCATTGCCAGAGTGGAGGGCTGCTGCGGGACAGAAAATATTTCCTCCTGATGTGTTATTTGCTTATAAGTTTGCTTTGCAGCACATCCTCTCTCTGACCAGTATCTTGTGAAGTAGGGCTTTGATATTCCCAATCCTTCACCTTTCCGGTGAGCAACAAGCTTAGCACTGGGCAGCTGTAGTAACAGGGAAGGAGATAGCCAGGTTGTCCTGAGTAAGCTGCATGGAGCAGCCCAGCTGAGCTGTGCCAAGTCACACACCATGCTTGGCACCTTGCAGTTAGGAACACAGCTAGCTACTGCCAGCAACCATCTCATCTTGATCATCTATCTGCACATCACGCAGCGTGCACTCAGCCCAATACTACAGATTGCCTACTTCTCACACTGTTTTACAGTGGCTTGCTTTTCACACTCCGTGTTGTGTGGAAAGCAAATGGCTCCAGAATGTCACAGTCTGCTTTGTCCAAGCAATGTGGACAAGGTACAGTTTGTCAGTGACATTGCAAATGGTGAGTCAAGTGTGTTGTGGAGCAAAAAGCATTTCCTCATAGCTGTGTTGGGCTGTCAGTACTCTGCCTCCCCCAGTGCTTCAAGCTACTGGTATCTCAGCCATCTGGTGTGCATTCAGGACTTTTTGCTGATAACTCCAGCCAGCCCTGGCAGTGCTACACACTTGGCCTGTGAAGCTGAAACAGGTTTTGAAGTGTTTATATAAAACTGAGAAAGCAGAGGAAAGGCTATAGGAAAATGAGTGGGAAGGTGAGAGGCAGGAAGATGGCAGGCTGGTGATGTAGGAGGCTCTGCACACATCTCTCTTTTCTAGGAGATAAAAGACTGGGCTTTGCCTTTAGACTAAACCCAAGTAGCAACCCCTCACAGGGATCAGCCACAGGAAAATAAGGTGGCAGTAGTCATGGCTCCTCCTTAGTCCCTGCTTGGGAATGGAAATGCAGATTTTCAGAGAATCCAAAGGACACAAAGCCCTTTGGAGGAAGGAAGACCTGAGGAACCATCTGCCTTGGATTCCTCCATCTCCTCACCATAGCACACATGCATGACAGTGGGGAAGCTAAAAAAATTTTTGCATTGTGTTTAGATTAGTGTGCCAGCAACCAGCATCAGAATCAAACTATGCCCATGTGGTTTGCATAGGCAAGAGAGGAAGCTGCTGCTGTGTCAGCTCACCTGTGTGGTTCTCTCTGCTGCAACCTGCTCTGACCTCACCTTACATCGATTTGCTAATGCAAGGAACTGTAAGTGAAGTATCAGGCTACTTTGTTTATGCACTTCTATGTATGACTGGCAGACAGGAAACTATCATGCTAAATAGATGATTAATTTCACCTTGTTGGAAGATGTAATTCTGCCTACAGAAGCAGCACTAACATTAGGTTATCACTGCCAACATGAATATCTTGAGTGATATGTCTAGGCTTCCTTCTCAGCATTCCTACTTAAGAGACACAGCAGTCATACAGACAGACTTGACTCTAATGGGAATAACAGGACATCAAGCACTGATAGCATCTGAGTTTGGGTACAAGTTGAAAGCTCAGCATGAAGATAAAAGTAACTTAAAAGTAAAAGAAAATGTAAGTTATTATTTTAAACCCCCCCTCAAGTGTTTCCAGTAACATTTGTAGTGGATGTACTAGTACTACCACAGGACTCAAAAGAAGTTTCCCATCTTTTCTCAAGCCATCATGCAAGTGCTTCAAAGCTATCAGCTAGAAACATTATTTTCTAACTCATAACAAAACACTGATGAAACTACTGCCTTCTCATGGTCTCAATTCACTCCATGTGTGTTCTTTACAGGTTCTTTTCATGTGAGGCTTTTTCCTCCTGCATCTTCATACAGACAGAAGAGCTCATTGACACAAGTTGGTTTAGCCATACTGACTCCTTATCTGCAGTGTTCACAGCAGTTGAAGATGCATCACATACCATATGTCTCCTCGCTAAGTATTATCTAGAACACCACCAAAATGAATGCCCTCACAAGTCAAAGCATGCTCATTCACTCGAATGCTATTCCAGTCAAGCTCTAGCAAACCTACAACTTCAAAGTTATTCAGGCAACATTACATGGACGCCACAGTATGAATTCATCTCCTGAATAAGAATCAAATAACAGTATCTGCCCCATTAGAGCCGCAGTAACAGCAGCTCTGGAGAGTACACATCAACATTAGTAGCACAGAAGTATTAGGGCTGCATAAGGTGACAAGGCCATACATAAAATGCAACACAGTCTCCTCAGGCATAAATCAGGTGTGTGACTTGATCGCCCCAAGCCTCTATGCACACTAGCTCCTTTACACAGCAAAACCAAGGCAGGGTTACGTTTAAACGCACCCTTGCAAAACCTCAAAAGGAAGACATGAATCAAAACTATCTTTTGCCTTTCTTTGTTGCCATTCCTTTCACATTCTCCTTTTAAAACGGTTGGCTGTTGCTAAAACAAAAACAAACAAACCAAAACAACTAAGCAAAAAACCACACACAACAGCATACTGTCCTTTCCATCTTCAACTCATCTTGTGCCTGCTGGTAAAGGCCAGAGGATCTAAAACTAGGTGTGGAATGGAGCCATGCACAAACTTGACATTTGAACAGATTCAAATATATGCTGCTGAGTGGTTTTGCAGGCCCAGGTATCCACCACAGACCTATACTGATTGATAAGTCATAAGTTACACACAGCAATAAACATACTAGATGGAGGGGAAAAAAAATCCACCCCCTAAAAACAAAACAAAAACCCAAAACCATCTGCTTCTTAGGGTTTGGCTTGAAACAGGGCATGAGCAAGTTATACACTAAAAATGAGTGGGAAGAATCAGCTCAATAGAGAGGAAACCAAAACATCCTTCCTCTGACACAAAACATTTTATTACTTCCTATAGTTATCATACAAGGAATAGCTACCTATCTAAGCATCAAAGAGTAAATACAAAGAAACATATTTTCTATAAGCGAAATCTGCAGATCATGAAACACAATCTTTTTGCTAGGTTACTTTTCTCCATAGTTTTTTGCCAATTTGGTTAATAAGTTAAAAGAATCAGCTGCACACTCAGCACCTTTAAAAGCAACCTGTCTGGCACAGCAACAGGGAGAGTTGTGACTGTTCAAGCATCATGCCAGTAACACTGTAGAAAGAGCCAGGAGTTTCATTGTCAACTAGAGAAGCATCTGAAATTACACCAAAGCGCTCTTGTCTTACAGAATGAGACAACGGTAACTTACAAAGGTAACTTACAAAGTTAGTTTTCAGGAGATGAATTCAGATTAAAAAAAACCCCTCTGTGATTTACCTAGAATAAAGAGAAATCTGGTGACTTCAACTCATTTTGGCTGAGAGTTCTACATAAATAAACTTTTTGTTGATTTCAGAAGGCACAGGGTCTCATTTGCTGATATTTTATTTATCCTGAAATTAAAAGCCCAGTCTAACAGTGCTGGGATTTGAGCCCCTGAGATCCAGGGTCAGTAGTAAAAAGAGACTGGTGGTTGTTCCAGCTTTCAGTTTTGAGTCATCTCCAATACAGTGGCATGTCAAGCCTTGACTCAGAAATACTTATTAACACCCAGTTTGGATATGCTGTTTTTTCCTTCAATAGCTGAAAAATGATCTCGACCTACACACCCATTTTTCTTTCACAACTGTTTGTGGAACCAGGTTTTATTTAATTTGAGGGTGCTATGAACATCAAGAATTACCTACACTATAAGAAAAAACGTAATACTTCCTGACAGAACTAGTGCTCCTCAACAACTCACGGAGGCTCTACTTTTACAAAAGTGACTTCAAGTCAACACATTCTCACTCCATCTCGCTCTTCATCTTCCTGTGAGCATACCAACTCATGGCGTGACCTGGAGCTCAGTATCTACACATGGCTATTTATAGTAAATGATTATTAAATGTGTTTTCATATCTGTTACGTATGCAATGATGTAAGACTGCTATTTTAAAGGCAATATTTATTTAACACACCAAAAGTGGCCAATGTCTAGAAAGGCTATATCGGTAAAGTAAACATGAAACACTACTGAACAAAGTAGAACCCTAAACCGTCTGTGAACATTCAGCATTGCATTTCTAATCTCATTTCCCCATTTTGTTACAAACCATAAGGGAAAAAACAATACAGAACCCATAGGAAAAAATCCAGAGCACTGCGTACAGGACACAAGGAAGAAGTACCATCCTCACACACTTTTGCCTTATTGTTGACAGCTGTATATTCCCTGTCAGTAACGTTGGTAATAGCAACATGGTTTGCCTTGAGCTCACTTCTTCCATTTATAGTCTAGCAAGTTTATTAGCAGCAAAACTAAAGGTTGGAGGTCAGACAGAAAGGAAAGGAGGGGGCTTTCATCATGCGTAGGCTGCACATTCTACAGTAAACATCCCCAGTCTGCCCTTGAAGAAGGAGAAAAGGAAACTGACTGAAGGCCCAGGCTGTTGCCATAACATGGCTAGGCAGCACTCTCTACCCCATAAAGTCTGAGTTCCCAGGCAGCTCCCCTCCTTTGGGATACAGCCAACAGATAAGGGAACATATTTCACTTCAGGTTCCTTATTATTACAGCTCTGGAGCTGACCACTAAATGAGGACTGGAGAAAGCAAGCAGAACATAGAGATAACGAGAGGTTAACTTGTTCTAAGTTCTCCATGGCATTAGTACAACCAATCTGAGGAAGTCCTTCTCACAGAAGAGATAAGAAAAGAGGAATATGGAGAAGTAATTTAACCCAACCAGGAAAACAGAAAGTAAAACACCCACGTGAATAGATCAGGAGGATGCAATGTGTGTGTCTAGTTTATAACTCCCCATAACATCAGACGGATTAATCCATCGGTTTCCCCATCAGGTCCATCAGTGTTTGTGTTACCCATGGCAAAACTTCTGGAAAGCCATCTGACCTTGTTTAAATATCCACCTGACAGTGACACTGTCAAGTGTCCTGGGCAAATTCCCCCTTGCAAGAATTCCCTGATTTCAGTGTACGTCCATCTGCTCTTTCCTTTTTTATTAAATGTGTGAATTTAACTACATGATTACCAGGTCTTATTATTTGTGCTTCTTCCCTGAATCCCCTCCAGGTGTCTATATCCTTTCCAAATGATTCTAGAGCACAACTATAGAAATATCTCCATCCTCCACTTGGGCTTATCCCTAAATCTTGTGTTTAGGGCAGGTGTCTGGGAGTCTTACATAATATTGTTGAGGTTGAAAAAAAAAAGCTAAGTCAATTCTGATATGATTTCTGTAATGGTACAAGGGAGATAAAATTCCTGTTTTGAAATAGGAGGGTCAGGAAAGCAAGGACAGGGTAAAATCCTGGAATAAGATTAGCAAAAGTCTCTGGAGAAACAAACTTAAGTGACTTCATGCACCTCAGTCGCCACTGTTCTCATAGCCTCATTTTTCCTGTGACAGTCCCATAGCCAAGATGCACAAACATTTTTATAAACAGTGAAAGCAGCACAAAGTAAAGAAGAACAAGGGAAATCAGAACTGACTGCTATTGATTTTGTGATAAAGGCTCCATGGAGACCAACTGTTAATTACCTTGCCAGAGAAGAATCTTGTTTGCTTGGAACCACGGTTGTTTTTCCTTTCCCCTTTCTTATCACATACAATACACTGTACTGCTAGGATTAGCATAGAATTTAAACTGAAAACGTTCATTATGAATAAATTAATATTATTTATCAGTTTTATAACAGCACTGCTAAAGCCCAGGCCTGAAAGAAGCAACGTGCAAAGTAAGTGCTGCCCATCCCAGCCCCTGAGGTAAAGAATAATAACCCTCCTAGCAGAACTTGCATCAGTCTGAACGTTTTCCAGTCAAATTTAAGCCGAAGCAACACACATCTGTCCATCTTGTTTACCTCCTCCTGCTGCATTTGCATCACATTTCCATTAATCACCTAACCCTGCTGGATACAGGGTTAGGCTTTCAGCATGGAGGAAAGAGCAGACATGACACAGTGCCACCATGCTCTGCTCCCTTTCAAATAAAGCCACTAAGCCCAGGCTGCATGAGCTGAGCTGAGCATGGCTGAAGACTAGTTGGTCGGGACAAATGAGGCTTGAAAGCCATCTGTTCTTTCACCAGAGCCTGACATGGGCTGATTCAGCCCAGGGCATGGCTGCTGCAGCTATGTTGGCCTGCCCATGTGATGTGAGCTGTTACTTACAGCAATAACAGGTGCAAAGCCTCCTGACAGAAGTGCTGTTTTTAAGTCCTGATTCTCTTGAATAACCCAGAGAGGTGGCAGGCTGAGCAATCCAGAGCCATAGCCTGACTTCATTCGTGCTACCTAGGCAATTACAGATGCAAAACAACACGTGCAAGCAGCATTGCACTGTTCCACAATTCTCAGAATTACTTGGGATCATGCACAGAGAGCAGGGCACACACAACAGCAGGATGACGTTGTTAAGCTTTGCAAGCACAAATGCTTCTCCCTGAAAACCTTCGTGCTGTCACTGATGTGGTTTTGCTGGAAGCCCTGCTGCAGGGACCTTCCCAATATATATATATATTTTAACCTATATATTAAGGAAGACAAACAAATAGCAAGGACTTCAGCAGCCATGCAGAACATACAAACTGACCGGCTGAATGACTCCTTTTAATCAAGGTCTCCATTACAAGAATTAAAACAAGTGGTGCCTGAAACACAGCCCCCCAAATACTCTCTAATTTCCATTGCTCTCCCTATAGCTGTCTGTGCAGAAAAAAAAGCTACAGCAGTTGCAGCTCTGTAAAACTGGGCAGTAATAGACCATACAAGAAGATGTGTGACTCCATTTGAAGTTACAATCTGTAAGCATAGGTGGAAATGTGATTCTGACCCAAAGGGAGGACTGTGCATGGCAAAATTTAGAAATCTTCAAAGAGTGCATCTGCTCAGACTAGACAGTCACTCTCTTCCTGCCTAGCGTGCATTTCTTTAGATTTGCTTTGTACCTGTATAGTACATTTAATATGAAATAAGTAAACATCATAAGCTAGAAGCAAACAGCATGATGATCTTGGTTCACACACAAACAGTCTCTCCACCTTAGCAAGCTGCCATTTGTGAAGAAGTCAGTGCAATCACAAGTTAATGATCTCTGCTGGCTTTTGATTCCAGATCTATTGTGCCTTGAAAAATATTACATCTAAAAATACTCTGTGTTAAGAACCCCAATGGGCTTTGAGCACAGTGTTCTGGAAATGATCTATATTTCATACATTAAAAAACAGCGGTGGCCTTGGTGAAGAACAGCTTTGCTCATTTGTATTTATGCCCGCTCCCAGCCTCACAAGGCAGCCAAGGTGACTTTGGGGGAAACACCGCTTGAGTACAGCTGGTGCAATATGGACCCACAACTTTCTATGCCTGTCAGAAGTAGTTTGTATATTCATTATCTTGTGATGAGCACTGTGCTGTCAAGGGAAATGTACGAAGGGAAATACACCCCTTTGGTGTATATCTCAATTTGCTCAGCCTTCTGTAAATCCCCAGCGTGCTGCATCAGTCTGAGATGAATCTGACCTGTTTACTGCAAGGATTAGGTCCTTGTCCTAGGTTCCTGTGGTTTTAACTATACACAGAATAGCTGACGAGGCAGAGAGAACTGGTCAGAACTTCACGGGGGTAAAGGAGGTATAATTGTTCTAATAGTTAACTGCTTAATCAGGACCAGTCCTAGAAGAGGTCCTTAATCATCAGGGTGCAGTGACATAGTTGCCAGCAGGAGTTTGAAATAAACGCAAGACAATCTAGCATCAGAATTTATCCTCAGCTGAAGTGAAATAGCACAGGTCTTCTGTCCTCCTGGGGAAGGAGAGCACTGTAGGAAGGAGGGAGCTGAAGCAGTTTATAGGATCAGATCACAAATAAGAGAGAAGCAGCAGCAGAAAGAGTAGAGACTTAGTAGATGAGCAAAACAACTACAGGTTCATTTGACCCTGAAAGCTAGTCATACTTGGCCACATTGCATACTTGCAGTAAATTCAAGGAGCTGCCTGGCTTATAGCACTGCAGGATCAAACCTGGAGCTCTCTCAGGGCACAGGACAGCAATGCCACTTAGTGGCTTCATGAAAGCTGTTTTCTCATTAAAAAATGTCTGCTTTAGCAAAGGAACTAAGAAGACAGAACCTCACTGCGTAATCCTGACCTTAGAGTTCCTTGTTTGCAAAGTAAAACACACCTTAGCATGCTGCAGAATAAGAAGAAACAGACACCACTCACATTTTCCTGCTCCAGCTCCGCTGTGAGACTTGCCCTCCAGTAGGAAATGCTCCATCCCTCAGTAAACTCCCAGAGCAGACATCACACAGCCCGCGGCATCCAACCAGCAAGGCAAAGCTTTGGACACAACAGCCCGTCCTGATTCAAGAAGGAGTCTCAGCAGAGAAATTGGTGATTAACTACAGTTAAGCAGGAAAAGAGTTCACAGGAAACACCATCAAATAAACATGTTTGTAGTTGGCTTTGTCACAGTGCCATGAGGACCTCAGTTTTCCCTTACATCACCAAGGTAAGCTTGTGCTCCCAGCCCTTCAAAACTCCTTTCAACATCCTAAAAGCCTTCTCAATTCTGCTTCATCCTGCTGGGCTTTCTTTGGTTGAATCTCAGAATCACCAAGGTTGCAAAAACACCTCCAAGATCATCTGGCCCAAGCGTACACCTATCACATATTTCCCACTAAACCACAACCCTCAGCGTAACACCTAAACATTTCCTAAACACCTCCAGGGACAGTGCCTCCATACATTGCCTCCATAGGCATCAGCTTCCTGACATGAAACCCAGACATCCACAGTGGAGCTGTGCTGGTCAGCATTGTCGGATGGTCATCAAAACATTCATATTTAACAAGTCTCAAGTACTCCTGTTACAGAAAACTCTAACATGAACAAACTTGAACTGAATAGTTCAAAGGAACCCTGCCAATAATTCTTGAGTGAAAGATATCAACAAAACTCTCCAAAGACTGTATGTGGTTTGTTATCTAAGGAAGAAGAAAATAGCTTTACCTTTGCTTCATGGTTGGTTTTCTGGAGTTTTTACTCTGTGTGCCACTGCATCAGGGAGAGGCAGCTGCACAGACTGCTCCTCTTTTCCGGACCTTCACTGCTTGGTTTGCAAGTTCAGAGCTAATCTAGACAGATCTTCCATGCCACACTTCCATCTTGGAAGAAAATCTGCTGGACAAATAAATGCAGAAAGTTCCTTTTCTCTTGGCTGTGCAGCAGGGGAGGTCAAGGTCTCATATGTATTCACTGGAGGGATCAGGTGGTCCCTCTGTGTACAAGGGCTCTCAGATCTCTTTTTAACATCACTAACTTGCTCAGTAACCCCTAGAGAAATCAATCCTTTTTAACCCCTGTCCCAAGTATGTGGGCACAGTCAGCAGACATGGTGGAAATGTTCTCTTGCTGCATTCCCTCTTCTGCTGGGACTTGCACAATATACTCAGAATTAATGCTTGTTTCTGGCAATAAGCAGTAGAAACCCTGTTCCTCTCTCCCTGATCTCAGCCTTTGCAGGAGGGCAGAAATAATTATTTCAGGGTATGTGTGATGACTTCAGAGACAGTATGTAAACACCAAAGCTCTACACATCTTATTCTAATCCCACAGTATCTGAGGCTTTCAAAACAAAGCGGAGAATGTTTTAAGGTATAAAGGATTAGACAGGCAAGTACTGCAACCACAGTCGTTTCAGAATCAAAGAGCAGATAGTCTATGCACGTTCAGCTGGATTCAGCCCTGAAAAAGCTTATAAATCTCCTCAGACTGTAGCTATTCCTGTATTCCCCAGGCCAAATACAGCCTCGCTTATTCGCTATAGCAGACTAGTGAAGCAGGTTCAGGCAGTGCTTGGAAAGAAGCAACACTGAACTTGGAAATAAAGTGAGAAGACAAGAATACTATGCATATGTAAACACATATATAAATTAGCCCATGCTTTGAGACTGAAACATCATTCACTAAATGACTTCAGTAACTCTGAAGGAGAAATGTTTCTGTTCAGATACTCTGAGCCTAGCTTGCAGGCCCTCCCTCGCAGCAGTGCACACAACCAGGGACTTCCCCAGCTCCTCCACAGATCCCTGTCCAAAACAACACAGCTCTTGCACGCAGCTCTCATTTTTCAGGGCTGAAGAGGACACAGGGGGAACCACTCCTATCTTCAGCTGGTATTTTTTCAGGAAAGAAATTTCATAAAAAAAAAACTAACTGTGGAATTTTTACTTTTAAGTGAGGAATAGGCAGACAAACTGATAATGAGGCAAGATTAGGCTGGAGGTACATTTGATAAGGCCCTCTGTTTCCCTCACTGGTCTGCCTCGTGCACTTCCTTGCTGACCACTGTATTTACTGCTTCTCTGAAAGCAATAATTAAGAGGGGTTTGGCCAAATGTATGCTTCTTGAAAATATAAAAAATCTAATTTAATACTGACTTATACAAATAATTCTGTTTTCGGTCGAGTAAAAAGCAGTAATTCTTGCCCAGACTGGTCACTGTTGGTCACAACTTTCAAAGCTGTGCTACCCCTAGAGTCCTACAGTAAGCCTATCTGATGATTCACACTTTCTGTTTGTTGTGTGACGCAAAGAATTAGCTTTTTTTGGTGCTGATTAGCAGTTCCTACACTTTTTGCATCCATCATCCGAACCCAAATTCCCCCCTTGTGTTCTCCCTGTAACAACACCTGTGCACTGTCCCCAAGAAGGACTGTTGCCACATGCTTTGTATTTGCTCGTTCTCTTACTAGACTGTTATTTGTGCTAATCATTTGTTTGCACCTAGAAACCCAGATGGAGATAAGAGCACCAACATGCAGTACAAACACACAAGGCAGCACTGAACCTAAGAGCTTTCAGACTAAACAGGCAGTAGAGATAAAAGGTGAGGCAACCAGCAAAGAGAAGAGCATTACTCAGTGTAATGATATGGAAAACTGTTTTATATTTATCACTAAAGCTAGGAGTAGCGACAAACTTCCGAAATCCTCAACCATGACCACATCCTGTTGGCTAAACTTCTTTTGCCTGATATCTTTCCTGTTTTGTGACTTTCTGTAACTTGATGGAAAGCATGCTGACAACAGAGTAACAAAATCCCAGGCTACAATGAGTAAGGATTCACTCAAACACAACAACAGACACAAAATCAATGGAAAAATACTACTTACTTTTAGAAGACCTCACGTACAAAGTTACCTCCAACAAAATGCCTATACATCCACTGCCAACCCTTAAATGACGTCTGGGAAGGGGTGAATCCTGGCTCCACCCCTTCCTGTCACTTAGGTTCATTACACACACCTGAGCTCCTCTGAGTTGGCCTTGCCTTCCCACCAGGTGCTCAATCACTGGTTCAAGACATGACAGCATTTCCACTACACTTAACTTGTGAAAAAAAATGATGGGAAGGAACAATACCAATAATTACATGAATTGTGATCACAGAACAAGACCATTCCTCTAGACAAATGTGGGGAACTGCATGATGTAAATTGCTTGTTCCAGCCTAAAACATCTGTTCTTATGTCCTCATCTCTCCTGAACATCTCAGGAAGTTTGTATCTGCATTTCAGTTGTCTTCACACACTGCTTTGTGGACCTTTAGCAAAGGCATACCCAAATTTTCTCAAAAGAGAACTGGGATGGAGTTTACTTCAGCTAAAAACAAAAGGCTTCCCTCACTCAAGTTTTCAATTGAAGCAATCCAACTGCTACAATAAAAGGTATGCATTTTTTAACACTATCAGTTCATAATTGTTTTCTTACATGCATTCCTTTTGTATTCATATAATTTATCTGTTAAGTGAGGAAGAATTAGTGTACCTTCTAGATGGATCCTTTACAGACAGCTGGGAATAGTGAGGCTGTCCTGCCATGAGCATCTCTACACTGAGAACTGGATCAAAACAACAATGAAGACTTTCCAAAGAGGTGTACAACAAGCTTGAACTCACAGCACAGACACTGTAAAAAAATATTCCTTTAATTGGAAATGATCAGAAAAGAGAATGGAGAAAAACAAGAGATATAATATGTTGTTTAAGAGTTGTTGGTGTCCCCAGAGATATCTGTGTTAACATCCGTGATTTTCCCAGAGCTGTGATGTAGTCATGAAGATGAAGGCAGCATTTTTACTGTCCACAGGGCATCCATGTACCAGAATCATTGAAGTTGGAAAAGAACTCTAAGATCATCTAGTCCAATCCCTACCACACCCACTAACCACAGTGCAACATCTACAAGTTTCTTGAACATCTCTAGGGATGGTGACTCCACCATCTCCCTAAACAACCCATTTCAATACATCATCATTCTTTTAGAGAAGAAGCTTCACCTAAAATCTGACTTGAACCTTCCCTTACACAATTAAAGGCCATTATCTCACATACTAGGTTCTCAATAGCTGTTAATTTTCACCAAATATCTTTCACATATCAGCTTATTTAAATACACAGGTGCATGGGGATTGCTGAGTCACAGCCTGAACCACTGATTGAACACCTGAAGGAAACACCTGAAGGCAGCCCTGGGAGCACAGGTGAAGGCAATTTACCTGTGTGATGGGAAGGGGGTGAAGCCAGGTTTCGCTCATTTAAAGACTGATTGCCCAGTTTAGAGGGCTCTTTTGTTGGAGACTTTTTCTCATGTAGTTTTTTCCTTGTGACTTTAGGTCCTCAGAGTTCGGCAAGCTTTCATTTTCTTTGTTTTCATAAATATTTGTGTGGTCCCTTTGTCTTTAAAACAGGAGTCACATGTATTCAGAATGTAAGGTTTCAATGGTAAAATCTGAAGAAACCTTGGAGTTTACCACTGTAGAGAGAGGAGAAATTCTACCTTGCTTCTTAGCACTGAGCAAGCAGTGTTTGTCCTTTAGCAAATCCAAAATTCAGCTGTGTGACTTGTGGAGGACTGGTGCTCCTTGGAAAACAACCTGCAAGATTGACCATGTGTGTGCTGCTTCTTATTTGGCCCTTGAAGTGAATCAGCAGCTTGTATTCTCCACCAAAGAGCTGAGTAGCACTGCTCTTTCCAGTGCTGTTTTCCCTGTAACACTGCAGGTGTCACTGTGAAATAGAAAATCTGTGCTTTTGCTCTGGTTGCTTTTTAGGGGAAGGAATGAAGCTAGGGTTTATGGTGAGCTAGTTGTAAGAACATGTTCGACAATTTTCTGCTGTAATAATAGATTAGAAGCTGTCCTCTGTTCTAATATAACTGCTTGAATTGTATTTGGAGGTCATGGTTTTCACAGAATGTGTTGATACCGTGAAGGCAGACTTTTCCCTTTCTGATGATACTGCTATTTGTGAAAAAAATGCCTAGTATTCCTGGTCTGAAAATCCTTAGTGCTGCTTCGTATGAGCATAGTGGATCTGTGATGGTTCAGTGGCGTAAAAAAGCAATTTTATCCTGTCTCCATGGGGATAGGGTTGTCCATGGAGCTGTAGTTTTCAGGGATGCCTTAGTGATTCTGTGCAGAAGGAGGTTGGAGGGCTTTAATTGGAGGGGGATATCCAGTCCACAAAATTATTAGGATAATGAAAATGGTGTGATTTATCTCCAACAAACCTGATGGATCTTGTAGTATTACTGCTCCCAGGAGTCCCAGATCTGCCATGCAGAATTAAATTAAAAGCTATAGTCCACAGAAGTGGGTAATTCCAAGTGTGGATTGATAAGAACTGGAGATGTAAACATGGGCAATTTCCTTTTATCTTTGTATAGCTGTCTCACATGTGCCTTCCCTTTTCTCAATGGCTTTTGCTTTTTGTTTCTGCTCACAGATCAATAAAGAAGCACGGCTTCTAGTGATAGCCAGCAGTAGGCTCGTTCCCACGTTATTTTATCCTTTTGGGAAATAATCAATTAATGATATGCATTTCTGCAGCCTAAATACCTCGGAAAAATCCCAGTTCAGGACCTGGTATGCTGCCTGCTAAATCCTAGCTTCCTTCAGTCAGCATGGGTGTTTATAAAAGAAAAAAAGACAAACCTTGTATTTTTGTTGTGTTTTTTTTTTTTTTTTTGCATTCCTTGTAATCATCTCTGACTTTGAACCCTCCCTAGAGATGTTCTGTTACCATGAATTTTGGTACATAAATGGCTTAGTTGTTTTAAAAGTTTCATATAACTTTAAATCCTAGCTCCAGCTCCTGTAACTGTTACTGTCAGCAGGTGCCTCAAAGAGAAAGTGTTAGGAGCATTTATGTTTGCACTTAAATTGCCTTCATTCCGTTTGTTTTTTTCTTCTAACATGAACCTGTTCTTTGCAACATTATGGGTTACAAACACTATAGGCCGTAGTAAAGCAGGGGTGACATGTCCCAGCGTTTCTCTTTCCCTATCACTTCAAAGCCTCCCTGCTGTCTAACAAAGTTTCTAGCTGCACTTTAGCCCTGTGTTTTTTTTTGTTTTTTTTTTTTGTTTTTTTTTTTTTTTTTTTTTTATTGGTTGCTTCCCCCTTTTTGCCTGTTCCAAACTCAAGAATGATTGATTCAACCTCTTTTCATCACCCAGCGTATTTTCTAGATCTGTGCTCTGGATTATTTTCAATTGCTCTGCATCTAAAACTGGGCCCATGCTTAGTTACTATGTTGCTCTACATAGAATGAGAGAATTACAGAATTGCATCATGTCTTGCGTTAGAAGGGGTCTTAAAGACAGACACCTGCAGGGATAAGACATGGACAATCTGACCTTCTCCTATGCCTCACCACCCTTTGGGCAAATAATTTTCTTTCCCTAGCCAGTCATGGAAAATATCACAGAAGGCAAAGTCAAGAACCTTATCATCTGTGAACCTTATATGAGGAAGACGTGCTCTGTGGAAAGTCAATTGCAGCAGCAGATGAAGTAGAAGCTACGGATGATCCACAGAAGTTTGTTTCCATCTACTGTGCATCACTTGTGAAAAATTTGACATCTCCTAAATATAACTGAGGTAAGCAAGTGGAAGATGTCTACAAGTTTCCTGCAAGCTGCTGGGCTTTCATTTTCAGCAATTCTTTAGTGGGATAACGCACTAAAATTTGAAGGCTGTGACCTCTCGCAGCATCTTTAAATACTGAGGTTTTCCTCCTCATCTTTAGTTTTCTATCTTTCTCTAAGCTTAGGGAAGGTCTAGGAATCCATGGACCTGCTTAAGCATTTCTGATTAAGCACTCAAAGACAGGGAAATTAGAGTAGCCTGATTTTCAAATGTGCAAGTGGTCCCAGGTTCCCACAGAGAATATAAGCTGGGTATAGGCATCAAACTACATGAAATAAAATGTAGAAGCATTGTCCCGTAAGTGGAATTTTGCGCTTGCAGTAGGGAAAACAGCTAGCACAGCCCACTGCACAGAGACCTTTTCCCTGTGATTAAATTACACCACTTCACTGCATCCTCATCTCTGCAAAGAAATCTAACTGCTGCAGTCAGGGCTACCTTAGCAGCTGATTAGTTCCTACAAAAAGGATGGGCTGCAGTCAGGTTCCACACACCTGTGGACTCCTAAGAATCACTGCTTCTCTCTCAGACTTTTCCATTTTTTTTTTCCTGATCATTTTCCAGATGTCCCTTTAGTTCCAAGTGTCCTTTTCTTTCTCCGTACAGCAATTCTTGTTTCAAAGCCAAGTCTTTAAGCAAGAGGAAAAAATCACAACCGTTAACTACTAGTTCTACACACACAGTTTAAATGTTTATCTACTGTGCCATGTCTGGTCTTCCAGCAAACAGAAGATGTTGATAGGGATCTATGCTGTGTTTGGAGGCCCAGCTCAGGAGCCCAGCTTTTGGTGGTTCCAAAGTCAAATGGGTCTAAATTAATCGGAAAAAATGAGGAAGACGTGCAATAGTACTTCAGGTGTGACAAGTGTCTTCATGTACCAGAAGGTGGTGATCCTACCATTAGCTGCCAGCAGACACAGGGACACCGCAAGTAGCATCTCCTTCCCTCGGTGCTCCGTAACAAGGTGAACTCAGCCCAGGTCCTGGCTACACAGGACATAGGTAGGGGGTTTCTTTAGCAGCAAAGGCTTGCTCAATAGCACTAGTTACTTGAAAACTGCCCACTTCTCTTCTGTGACTTGAAAAAGGCTGTATTAATTCATCTGCACACCAGTAACAAGTGACCTATTCAAATGATGTAAACCACCATTTTAATTTTTTACTGGGACACATAACTGAAGCTGTGGGCCATGATGGAGTCTTCCAAAAGGTTGCAGCCTTTGTCTTTTTTTTATTATTATTATTATTTTCTGTTTTGGATGTATACATTTCCAGTGCTGTGCTCCGTAAGTTGTGAACATTTTCATAGACTTTACATTTCTAAAACTGCCTACATTTCCTTTGGTTACACCAGTGAGAGTATAGAGCAGTTTCACAGAACTGTGGAGTCATATTCGTGCCAAGATGCCACAAGGACAGCTCAAGCTCTCAGCAGCCACAGTGACAATAGGAAGAGTAAGGCCTCATTATGAACAAAATGCACCCAATAAAGTTTCTAAATATTTCTTTCTTTTTTTTTTT